>CAMTDV010000016.1:84450757-84718991 GCA_947069175.1 Scalesia atractyloides
GAATTATTTATAATTATTTCGTTAATTATCCACGAGACGAGGGATTATTATTTCGGCTACACGATGTTTATATACAATATATATATATAATTATAATATATTTTATATATTTATTGTACTATCTGCGTACATGACGACTACTTGGAGACTGTACAAATGCTTTATACAAGTTTACGACGTGTATTATTTCCGTATAAACATTTGGTTACATACACGCATGACTATTCGGATAACGATCTATAAATATATTTAATATATATATATTCTAAACCTCTTGGAAACTAAGTGTTCCCAATAGTTAGTATTTATCACCGAAAATAAATGGGATTAAACGAGTATAACATTATCGTTTCCATCAAGTTAATGACACCTTCCCATCGAATCTTTCGGGTAGCGATTCGGTAGAGCTCGGTGACACGTAGTTTAGCTACATTTTAGTAGAAACTTATAAGTTTATTCATTGATGGGAATGTTATAGATTGCATGCTAGCGAGTTTACGTTTTGGAAACGACATTATGGATCATATTATGCTAACTTTGCATCGGATATCGAGGTTATGTTTTCAAACTATGGCACGGTTGGAATAGGAGAACCCTTTGGGACTCGAGCACTTAGCAGGCGTTCAACATTCTAGAAGAAATATTCACTTCCGCTGTGCAATGAAGATACCAGTCAGATCACGCCCGGCTCTGATGTAATCGTATTATCGGGGTGTGACAAGAGGATTGGCAAAGTGGCCTATCGACTCGAATTAGCCGATGGAACTCAGCAACATACATCCGACATTCCATGTCTCAAACCTCAAAAAGTGTCTAGCCAAAGAAAATCTTCACGTTACCTCTTGAAGACTTACATATAAACGAGACACTGCACTTCGTGGAAAAGCTAGTAGAGATCATGGATCAGAGATCAAGAAACTTCGACGCAGTCGCATTCCCATTGTGAAAGTTAGGTGGGAAGGCAAACGCAACGCCAAGTTCACTTGGGAACTCGAAAGTGATATGAAAGCTAAATGACCCACATTTCTTCGTTACGTCTACAACTTGAATTTCGGGACGAAATTCCAAAAAGTAGGGGAGACTGTAACAAGCCGACATTCCGGTTGTCTCTGTGTTACCGTTTACTTTGTTTTGTAACAGCTTTGTACTTTGAGATTCTATTATAAAAAAGGTTAACGATGATTTAAACACATTATATCTCGCTTAATTATCGCATTTAGACGCTTAATAATTGGACGCTCATCACAACGCAAACTCAACGAGGTTATTTATGTTATTATGTGTGTTTATGTGTTATATATGTTTTATACTCGCTTTAACGCTCGCCCGCTTTCTCGCTTAACTCGATTTATCGCATAATACACAACGCAACGCTTAACGCCTTACTAAAACGCTTAACGTACTTTAAACCAACTAACACAAATAAAAAAACCAAACAAATCAATTTCCCCGCACGAAGCACACTCCGCATGAGGAGTGCCCGCACGAGAGGTGCCTCGCACGAGGCATTCTCCGCACGAGGACCTCCCATTCGCACCAGACGCCTCTCACCATCTTTCCTTCTCTCCTATAAATACCACTCATTCCCACGCGTGCTCCCCTTGCTGTCACTCGCACAGAACCATCTTCTCCCCGTTTTTCTCTGTTTTCCAAGAAAGTAACAACTATTTTTACACAAACCACAATGATTTCCACAACGATTTACATGAGTTTATCTCCGATTTCATCCAAACTTATTCTGTTTACGAAAACCTTCATCATTTTCATAAAACTTATGTTTTTACCTCGGACACACTTAAACGAGTATATTGGGCTTAGCTTTGGCTTCCCAAGTTAAAATCTTGTTATTTCAAACTCACCAAGTGTTAAATCCTAAGAAAACTGTTTTAAACTCGATTTTTACACAAAAACAGACCAAAACCGACATATGTTTCGTTCACTAGATAGTGGCACAAAGCGATGTCTAAACTGTATGAAAAGGACTCGAAATTACATATGTTTCAGGCGAAAACTCAGTCCTAGACGCATGAAGACGCAATACAGTCACTCGTGCGAACCGGACTGGCTCGTACGAACTGCACACTTCGTACGGCCCAGTCCAAGTTCACCCAAGAGACTAACTCGCTCCAAAAGACCTCTCCGGCTCTAGGTTTGATCAGTAGCTTAAGGCTGGAGGGATGAACACTCGATTTCCCGAAGAACGACGCGAAAACACTTGATTTTGGACACGAAACAGGCCAGCTCGCATAAGCAAGCTCGTACGAAGACGCTTGTACGAATCGCATGTTCCTTGCACCGAGCTCCGTTTCGACCGTTTCAGCACTATGGAAGACTGATGCACTTGTGTTCCTGCATGCAGGTTGATCCGGCGCTCTCCTCACTCCATCCAGCTCGTGTTTAACTGTTAAACATGCACTATGAGTATACCCGACCCTTTCGTGAAACGGTTTTGGGGTAATTGGTTCTCATCAAACTCACTGCACATACTTAAAGTTTATGCATATTCATTATAGTACAATTTTATGGCACGCTTACTTATACTCTTACCAACATGTAACTAACCTATCATTAAGCCATCCTTTAGTTCTTGTAAGGCATTTCTTATGTTTCTCGTGCATTCAACTACTGCTTCACACGCTGTTCATTGTATTAGGTTTTGTTTCAAGCTAAAGTTACATGAATCCTTTGGACTAAACATTTGTTTTCAACGTTTATTACTATATTTATGAAATTGTGACTCACACTGTACAATTTGTATGTACTTTATTAACATTCAGTTAGATGGATTGTATATGAAAATGGATACGATAATGAATTATTTTGAGGGATCGAGCATTGTACTTATTTTTCGATGTTTATGATGGCTAATGAATGAATTCGATAAATATTATTATGAAATAGCAATACAACTGACAAATTCGTCTATGACTCAATGATTTACCATTGGGAACAATGTAATTAGTTGAGGCTAGCATCTAAAAGGATGGTAAGGCGGTCTTTGGCCTTATGAATGGAATTTCATAGAATTTGACAAAATGAAATAAATAATCACAACAATATAAACAATCTAAGTTTAGGTCACGATATGGTATGGCACAAATTTAAATAAACGAGTTAATTATTTGAGACACATGACACACCCCAAAACGTGTAATTAAAAAGGGGAGTTGTAAGATTCACTCACAGTGGGTGCGTTCGGTTGATGATGTTGAATGCACGCGAAGTGGTTTTAACCACGAGTGAGATTAACCTAGATAAATCGCATTATGGTTCGGTAAGTAAACGGATTTTATTAATCCATTTTAGTAGGATTGTTGGGTGTATTTTTGTGAGTTTAAGGCTATTTTCTAACCTTAAAAATGCTATTTTTAAGTATTTTTAATTGATTTTTAATTAAAATAAATAAATAAAAATAATAAAAAAATTTTGATTTTTTTGCTACAGTTGACCGTTGACCTTGACCGTTGACTGTTGACTTTGACGGGTTCGTTAGTATAATTGTGCGCTGAGTGAGGCTCGAACCGAGACCTCCCGTACGCGTGCACGTAGCTCTACCAACTGAGCTACGTGTCTAACCCAAAATATTTCTGTTTTTAATTATATTTATATATTAATTAGATTAAACAGAAAATCCTTTATTTTCTAAAAACGATTTAATCCAAGACTCGATGCGCTCCACAGGTCTCGAACCCGGGACCTGTGGCTTATACTAACACACAGTCCACCGCTGGACTGTGTGTCCAACTTGTTAACTTAACTGATTTTTATTATACTTAAACACAAACTAATTATTTTTATTTCTGACTTATTTAAAAAGGTAAATAATTGTCCGGGCCGATGCAGAAGACCGGACTCGAACTCGTGCGCTTTGATTAAACATACACACAGTCACCACTGGACTGTGTGTCTAACTTGGTTATTATTCCGATTATTAATATACTTAACATATAACAGTGTGACTCCGGTTCGGTTAACAAAAAAATCATTTTTATTAAGGCAGCGTGTGTGGAACAGGATTCGAACTCGAGACGTTAGTGTGTTTAATGTGCACACAGTCCACCGCTGGACTGTGTGTCTAACCCGAGTTATTTCTTGATTTAAATTATACTTATATGTTACTGCAACATCGTCTTCTTCGTTGAGTTTCATCCAGAATTGATGACTGACTGGTTCGAAGTGTTTATTCAGGTTTCTTTAGCGTTTTTAGGTTAATTACAGATGAGATGTAAGTAAAAAGAAAGGAAATTAGGCGTGAGGTATACCGACTGGCTTCCTCTGTTTTTCCGGCGTAACTCCGGCGACAGCAATCACTTCCGGCGACGAGTGTCTTGCAGCAGAGAGTCTTCAGAAAGCTTACAAAGTATGTGGGTGACTTCGGTATAAGCTTAGGGGATTCAGTAAGGCTCAGAAATGAAGAACCCGGTTTTCCGGCGATTTGCAGGCGATTTCCGGCGAGTGAGTTTTCGCCGAGAAAGGGTGCGGTTTTGAGCGAAAAGGTTTGCAGAGGTTCGAGGGGGTATTTATAGGGCAAATTATCGATGAACTTGGTCTGATTTTCAACTTGATTCGTTGGTTTGAATTTCTCCGGCGGTTATAGATGGTGTCGCGGACTCAGACGTCAGTTATAACCGATATAGGTTTAAAGTTTACGTTGTAACGGAAGGATTCGTTAAATTATTGGCGAGATCGCCGGGATTTCCGACGGTTGCATTTGGGCGCCGGTTTTGAATTCGGAAAGTCATGATATGAATTTAATGATCTTAATAATTAACAGAGAACATCAGTGGCGCAGTGGTTTATGTGTTGAGTGCTAAGTTGTTTGGTGAACCGGTTACTGACCCGGGTTCGAAACCCGGCAGAACCAAAGTATTTTTATTTTCTTATTTTTGACAGTTTTTCAAAAACTAATTATATATTCCCATATAATAATTGATTATGTATCGTTTAAAATTATTTTAGGCATTTAATTCGCAACGAAATTTTTAACTGACTGTTCGGTTAATAAACGGAGCGGGTTTGGTAAAATCCGTTTTTGACGGATGTTACAGTATCCCCTGCTTTTTAGAAATTTCGTCCCGAAATTTAAATGTGATATATTTGACTAAAAGAATGATGGTGTTTAGTTTTGACAGTTACATACTTAGAAAAAGTAAGAGTTTTTAATTTTTTTGTTTGAGGCGGTAACGTCCCTTGTAAGGGTTAATTACCCTATTACAGGAATCGCTTTTTGTTGCTACTGTAAAAGTATTGATAAGCAGAATTGTTTCGCTAACTATGATATCATGCATAAGAGTTTGGATATGTTTGGAAGGGTATGGTTATATCCTAAGGCAAAACTTCTAATACTATAACCTACATGGAACATAAATAAAACACAACAGCTAATATTTGAACATAAATAAACACAACAGCTAATATCTGAATCCACATTCTGATAGCATATATGTTTGGATGGTGACAGTTCCTCTCTCGTTTGTTATGATGGAGAGGTTAGTTTATGTAGAAATGGAACACAATCAAATTTCTTTAAATAGCAAGATGATATAAATGTAACACAAAATTCAACCAAGGAAATACTAAATCCTATATGGAACTTCTCATAACCGTCTGATAATGCCTCTGATTCCTTTGGCAAGAATACTTATATATAGGAAGTACCAGCGGCGTATCCACCATATTCTTGCCAAATTTTCATTGATTTTATCCACAAGTTATGATTAGTTACCAAGAAACTAATAAATCCTACATAGAACTTCTCATAACCGTCTGACAATGCCTCTGATCCTTTGACAAGAATACTTATATATAGGAAGTACCAGCGGCGTATCCACCATATTCTTGTCAAATTTTCATTGGTTTTATCAGTGAATTATGATTAGTCCTATATAACTCTACAACCAATACAACAAACATAAAATACTGAAATGAAAAATGTCTGTGCGATCAAGGCTCAATCAAACGGAGCCGATCGTATTGCATGTACTGAAAATGAAATTGTCTGTGCGCTCAAGGCTCAATCAAACGGAGCCGAGCGTATTGCATGTACTGAAAATGAATAACTTAATCTAAACAACAATCACACAAACAGCCTATGCATGGAACCTCTCATAACCGCCTGATAATGCCTGACAAGAATACTTATATATAGGAAGTACCAGCGGCGTATCCACCATATTCTTGTCAAATTCTCATTGACTTTATCCGCAAGTTATGATTAGTTATATGCGACTCTACAACAAACACAACAACCACAAGATACTGATAATGTAAATGTCTGTGCGATCAAGGCTCAATCAAACGTAGCCGATCGTATTGAAAATGAAAATGTCTGTGCACTCAAGGCTCAATCAAACGGAGCCGAGCGTATTGCATGTACTGAAAATGAATAACTTAATCTAAACAACAATCACACAAACAGCCTATGCATGGAACCTCTCATAACCGCCTGATAATGCCTCTGATCCTTTGACAAGAATACTTATATATAGGAAGTACCAGCGGCGTATCCACCATATTCTTGTCAAATTCTCATTGACTTCATCCGCAAGTTATGATTAGTTCTACGCGACTCTACAACAAACACAACAACCACAAGATACTGATAATGAAAATGTCTGTGCGATCAAGGCTCAATCAAACGGAGCCGATCGTATTGCATGTACTGAAAATGTAAAATGAACTGTGCGCTCAAGGCTCAATCAAACGGAGCCGAACGTATTGCATGTACTGAAAATGAATAACTTAATCTAAACAACAATCACACAAACAGCCTATGCATGGAACCTCTCATAAACCGCCTGATAATGCCTCCGATCATTTGACAAGAATACTTATATATAGGAAGTACCAGCGGCGTATCCACCATATTCTTGTCAAATTCTCATTGACTTCATCCGCAAGTTATGATTAGTTCTACGCGACTCTACTACAAACACAACAACCACAAATACTGATAATGAAATTGTCTGTGCGATCAAGGCTCAATCAAACGGAGCCGATCGTATTGCATGTAACGAAAATGTAAAATGAACTGTGCGATCAAGGCTCAATCAAACGGAGCCGATCGAATGCGGGCACGCCAGGTTCAACCACATAATAAAATGGGGAACAAGCTCAGACCTCATAAATGGGGAGCAGCGGCCTCGGCAATTGCATATACTGAAAATAATAAACAATAATTACTCTAACAGTCTACACATGGAACCTCTCATAACCGCCAGATAATGCTTCTGATCCTTTGACAAGAATACTTATATATAGGAAGTACCAGCGGCGTATCCACCGTATTCTCGTCAAAGTTTCATTGGCTTTATCCTTAAGTTATGTTTGGTTCTATGTGATAAAGAAAAACATAAAACTAAACGATAGGAGTTGAATCTGGATCTTCGGTGAAGAGGACTAGTTGGGTATCTTCGTTTGGGCCGTCATTATCTTCGACTGGATTGGCATTGATGTTGAAGACTCTTCCTCTTGCTGGTGGCCTAGCGGTTGGGTTTTCTTGGTTTACTTGGTTAACTGGGTTTGATTGGGCTTGAGTGTTGATGACGTTAACAGTTGAGGGCATGTGTTTCTAAAGTGGGTAGGGTCGCCACAATTGAAACAAGCTAGAACATATGGGAACATGGGGTATTGGGGTTGATGATAAGTTTGGGCCATGTTTTGAGTAGGGGAAGAGGTTTGGTTTTGAAAGGTGCGGCAAACCTTGCTCAAATGACCATAGCGTCCACAAGTTGCACATAGTCGACAAGGTAAGGTAAGGGGATGGTGATAAAAACAGTTGTTGCATTGAGGGTGAGGTCCAAGATATGGTTTCTTATTTGGGTAGGTTGAGTTGGGTGCCACTTGGGTGATTGGGATAGCTTGGATTGGTATGGCGTGTGAAATTGGTTGATTCCGTTGGGTAGCAGCGAAAAGTTGCCCGTCTCTTTTTCTCTTAGAGTTGGGTTGAGAAGGGGATTCGGTTTGGGTGTAGTCGGAGGTTTCAGTCGGTTCTTTATCCTTCTTCTTCTCCTTCTTGAAGTCTTTGTTCCGGATTCGGTTCTCGGTGAGCTCTGTGGCTAACTCCATTGCTGCTTCCAAAGTTGCAGGCTTGGTACTTATTACAGAGTCTTGAATCTTTGACGGAAGACCACGAATGTAGTGCTCGATCAAACGGTAAAGGGGAGTGAACATGTTGGGAACCATTTGATGTAACTCGAGGAATCTTTTGTTGTTGGTGGTGTGGTCTCCTTCCTTTTGCTTCAACGAATAAAATTCATCTTCTAATTTCTTGATTTCGCTCCTTGGGCAAAATCGTCTGGTCATGATTTCCTTCAATTCGTTCCAAGTTAAAGTCATAGCATCGTCAACGCCTCGTTTGGCCTTCTCTGTATTCCACCAAGTAAGTGCTATCCCATATAATCGACCGGTAGCATAACGCACTTTGCGATCATCGGGACAATCGCAATTTAGAAAGGTGTTCTCCATTTCTTCAAACCAATGGAGGAGAGCGGTGACGCCTTCAGTCCCTTTGTATTTTGGAGGGTCGCATGATTTGAAATGCGTGTAGGTGCATTTAGTGGTATTTGGGGAAGAGTTGATAACGTTTTGGTTTGCTTGATTGACAGGATTAGCGGTAAGTGCTTGTTGAACTTGGATTACAATGTTGGGCATTACGGCAGCCATTTGTTGAGCGATTTGGGATCATGGGTCGCATTAGGAATGAACATTCATAAAATAATTATAGAAAAATAAATCTACTACATCCATAGGATGTCTTGGGCTTTGCTCGCCATTAGGCCCTACATGCCGCCATACTTTACCTTTGTAATCATGTGGGCCCCATGAATACCGGTTTTTTCATATGGTTCGCACAGGTTTGCCAGGTTGCGTACACTAAAACCCGGAGAAAATCGAGAAATATGTATACAACGTGTGATATTCGGAATGTGTCCAGATGTAGACACGGTGACACCTCAAAGTGGGATTAGTTCGAACGACGTTTGGTGTGGCATGCTTTGGCCTAATAGGTCCTTCGTACTCTCATCGTTAGTCCCCAGGTAGGCAAACTGGTCCGTTATATTGGATTTATACGAATGCCAACCTAGACAGGACGTTCCGACTACCGGTACTTGTACCCTTCCAGTTACTACATGCCCGTCGCAGAACTTACTTTGATGAGATTTGAAAATTGCAACAAATCTTTGAATAATGAGAGTATGAAAATAAATTGAATACATGAACATCGATATATGTATAATGAATATGTATATAAGCATGTATGTTTGACTGTAAATGTAAACAAATATGAAACAAATAAATATCACAAGTTTGTATGTAATCACCTAATCAATTAAAATTTAGGCAGACTATAGTATAGGCTCTAAGGGTCTAATAACCTATCCTATATCCCTATAGTCATGGCTCTGATACCAATCTGTCACACCCGACCCGCAGCGGAAAAGGTGATCGGGGCATGATTGGGTTATCATCAAAGCTCATGACATTTATTATGCGTTTCATATTCATTTAATACAATTTAATGGAAATTTACAATAAATATTACAACATGTTCTAACTATCAATCTAAGCTTCTTTATTCTCTTCTAAGGCATTTCCTATGTTTTCCTTGCTTCAACCTGTTCACCTGTATCATGTGTAAAAAGGTTTTTGGATCAACATAAAGTTGGCGAGTGAATCCTATGGAAAACATTTGAACAAGTTTATTTAATTGATTATGAAATGAGTGCACAACCACACATGAGTAAAAATAGATGTAAACTTATTCAACAATCATAGATATTAATTAAAGTACACATGAACGATAATGGAACATTTAGAGGCACGCGTTGCTCTACTCGTCTCTCACGAGGATCTGATGGGCCTAATGAATGAATTGCATAAACATGATAATATGAAAGACAAAAACTACAAACAATATAAACTCAATGATATACACATGAACAATGATGAATTGGTTTTGAGGCACGCGTTGTTCAACTGTCTCCCACGAGGAACTGATGGGCTTAATGAATGAATTTCATATAATTTGACAAAATGAAATAAGTAATCACAACAATATAAACAATCTAAGTTTAGGTCACGATATGGTATGGCACAAATTTAAATAAACGAGTTAATTATTTGAGACACATGACCACACCCCAAAACGTGTAATTAAAAAGGGGAGTTGTAAGATTCACTCACAGTGGGTGCGTTCGGTTGATGATGTTGAATGCACGCGAAGTGGTTTTAACCACGAGTGAGATTAACCTAGATAAATCGCATTATGGTTCGGTAAGTAAACGGATTTTATTAATCCATTTTAGTAGGATTGTTGGGTGTATTTTTGTGATTTTAAGGCTATTTTCTAACCTTAAAATGTTATTTTTAAGTATTTTTAATTGATTTTTAATTAAAACGAAATGAATATAACTCAACAACAAACATTACTTGAATTTTTGACTAAACATGTTGCTATGACTTGACTTGTACTGTTACTTTGCCGAGTTCGTCTAGTTAAGTGGCATAGTTATAATTCACGCAACTCCATTAAGCAGATGCCTACTTAACAAATATATTTAACGTGTCTAACCAATGTCGTTTTTGTTTTTAATTTGTATATTATTTTATATTAGATAAACATAAATAATTCCTTTATTACATCATATAATAAAATTTTAATTCCAATAATTCTACACATCTAACCTGGAACTTGTTATACTAAACACGCACGCTATATTAATTGTAACATAAAGGGGAATTATAAATGATAATACCAAAACTAAAATTTTATTTTCTGACCTATGATTTAGTGACTCATTGTCCGGATGTGTCCATATGCAGGCAAAACCAGACTGAACACGTGCGTTTTGAGTTGGCAACAACGCAATCCCACACTGAACTGGTGGTCTAACTTGTCTTTTATTGATTAACAATGATTACTTATACATCCAAACAAAGTCGAGACTCGATTCCCTAACACAAAAAAACTCTATTTATCATTAAGGCATATGGTTGAATGCCAAACAACATTCAACCTCGGAACGTCCCGGTTTTTAACTTTACTAATTCCTACCGCTCGTGTGTATTCTTTTCTAACGCATGTATTATTCGAATGATTTAAATTTATCTAAATGATATAATGGAACTCGCATACATGAATTCTCATTTCCTTGTATTTTCATACACTTAAATGAGATCATACATGATACTCATACTCATAATGTGTATGATTGCAAGTGATTTACTTAACGTATTCATTTTAGTTTCACTATTTACAAATGTTAATTAATAAAAGACATTAACTTTTATAACGAAGGTCCCTAAAGTTTTCTACCGCGTAACTTGGCAACAAGCAAAACACTTCTCACCGACCAGTGTCCTTCGGACAGCAAGGGGAAATTTCGTTCGTAAGATGCTGGCGGCAGAATGTGGTTGCTCGGAATAAGCTAGGGATCCACTCAAAGCTCACCAAATAAGAACCTTTCCCCATTTAATCACTTCCATAACCCATGATTATATCCACACTTCTCAAACAGTTTTTCCCGTTTCATTGAATTCACCAAAATTTGCAAGATTCTCATCAGGAATTTTGGGCAATATTTAATGAGATAACTTGTCTGATTTCTCAATCTTGATTCTTTTTTGAAATACTTGGAATCTTTATTAGATGGGGTTCTCCGGGATCAACGTCCTAGTTAAAACCGATTGTTTTAAACTTTTAACTTGTTAACTACGATTCGTTAAATCATTGCAGATCCTATTTCCGAGGTTGCATCTTGTGGGGTTTTAAACGGTAACATCAAGTAAGGATTCCCACAACATTGTTTTATAGATCTTAAAATCACAAGTAGATGCAGGCCAGAGTTGATATATGTGTTCACTTGTTAGTTGGTTGCTGAACCTTTATGAACCACGATGTTTCAATGCATAACCAAGTATATTTTGCTATTTGAAGTTTCAAAACTCTAACTTTACTGTGTCCAAATATCACGGGTGTATTTACTCCGTTTAGTATTTTAGCATTTACATTCGCATACGAATTTTTTATGTTCTTGTTCTAGTACCCGTTACATAATGGTGCGTGTTGTGGTAAATCATATGAGGTTAATGGTGTTAAACCTCCACCTGCTTTTTAGAATAGAGGTACCAAATAGTGATATATTTGACTAAAAGAATGATGGTGTTTAGTTTTGACAGTTACATACTTAGAAAAAGTAAGAGTTTTTAATTTTTTTGTTTGAGGCGGTAACGTCCCTTGTAAGGGTTAATTACCCTATTACAGGAATCGCTTTTTGTTGCTACTGTAAAAGTATTGATAAGCAGAATTGTTTCGCTAACTATGATATCATGCATAAGAGTTTGGATATGTTTGGAAGGGTATGGTTATATCCTAAGGCAAAACTTCTAATACTATAACCTACATGGAACATAAATAAAACACAACAGCTAATATTTGAACATAAATAAACACAACAGCTAATATCTGAATCCACATTCTGATAGCATATATGTTTGGATGGTGACAGTTCCTCTCTCGTTTGTTATGATGGAGAGGTTAGTTTATGTAGAAATGGAACACAATCAAATTTCTTTAAATAGCAAGATGATATAAATGTAACACAAAATTCAACCAAGGAAATACTAAATCCTATATGGAACTTCTCATAACCGTCTGATAATGCCTCTGATTCCTTTGGCAAGAATACTTATATATAGGAAGTACCAGCGGCGTATCCACCATATTCTTGCCAAATTTTCATTGATTTTATCCACAAGTTATGATTAGTTACCAAGAAACTAATAAATCCTACATAGAACTTCTCATAACCGTCTGACAATGCCTCTGATCCTTTGACAAGAATACTTATATATAGGAAGTACCAGCGGCGTATCCACCATATTCTTGTCAAATTTTCATTGGTTTTATCAGTGAATTATGATTAGTCCTATATAACTCTACAACCAATACAACAAACATAAAATACTGAAATGAAAAATGTCTGTGCGATCAAGGCTCAATCAAACGGAGCCGATCGTATTGCATGTACTGAAAATGAAATTGTCTGTGCGCTCAAGGCTCAATCAAACGGAGCCGAGCGTATTGCATGTACTGAAAATGAATAACTTAATCTAAACAACAATCACACAAACAGCCTATGCATGGAACCTCTCATAACCGCCTGATAATGCCTGACAAGAATACTTATATATAGGAAGTACCAGCGGCGTATCCACCATATTCTTGTCAAATTCTCATTGACTTTATCCGCAAGTTATGATTAGTTATATGCGACTCTACAACAAACACAACAACCACAAGATACTGATAATGTAAATGTCTGTGCGATCAAGGCTCAATCAAACGTAGCCGATCGTATTGAAAATGAAAATGTCTGTGCACTCAAGGCTCAATCAAACGGAGCCGAGCGTATTGCATGTACTGAAAATGAATAACTTAATCTAAACAACAATCACACAAACAGCCTATGCATGGAACCTCTCATAACCGCCTGATAATGCCTCTGATCCTTTGACAAGAATACTTATATATAGGAAGTACCAGCGGCGTATCCACCATATTCTTGTCAAATTCTCATTGACTTCATCCGCAAGTTATGATTAGTTCTACGCGACTCTACAACAAACACAACAACCACAAGATACTGATAATGAAAATGTCTGTGCGATCAAGGCTCAATCAAACGGAGCCGATCGTATTGCATGTACTGAAAATGTAAAATGAACTGTGCGCTCAAGGCTCAATCAAACGGAGCCGAACGTATTGCATGTACTGAAAATGAATAACTTAATCTAAACAACAATCACACAAACAGCCTATGCATGGAACCTCTCATAAACCGCCTGATAATGCCTCCGATCATTTGACAAGAATACTTATATATAGGAAGTACCAGCGGCGTATCCACCATATTCTTGTCAAATTCTCATTGACTTCATCCGCAAGTTATGATTAGTTCTACGCGACTCTACTACAAACACAACAACCACAAATACTGATAATGAAATTGTCTGTGCGATCAAGGCTCAATCAAACGGAGCCGATCGTATTGCATGTAACGAAAATGTAAAATGAACTGTGCGATCAAGGCTCAATCAAACGGAGCCGATCGAATGCGGGCACGCCAGGTTCAACCACATAATAAAATGGGGAACAAGCTCAGACCTCATAAATGGGGAGCAGCGGCCTCGGCAATTGCATATACTGAAAATAATAAACAATAATTACTCTAACAGTCTACACATGGAACCTCTCATAACCGCCAGATAATGCTTCTGATCCTTTGACAAGAATACTTATATATAGGAAGTACCAGCGGCGTATCCACCGTATTCTCGTCAAAGTTTCATTGGCTTTATCCTTAAGTTATGTTTGGTTCTATGTGATAAAGAAAAACATAAAACTAAACGATAGGAGTTGAATCTGGATCTTCGGTGAAGAGGACTAGTTGGGTATCTTCGTTTGGGCCGTCATTATCTTCGACTGGATTGGCATTGATGTTGAAGACTCTTCCTCTTGCTGGTGGCCTAGCGGTTGGGTTTTCTTGGTTTACTTGGTTAACTGGGTTTGATTGGGCTTGAGTGTTGATGACGTTAACAGTTGAGGGCATGTGTTTCTAAAGTGGGTAGGGTCGCCACAATTGAAACAAGCTAGAACATATGGGAACATGGGGTATTGGGGTTGATGATAAGTTTGGGCCATGTTTTGAGTAGGGGAAGAGGTTTGGTTTTGAAAGGTGCGGCAAACCTTGCTCAAATGACCATAGCGTCCACAAGTTGCACATAGTCGACAAGGTAAGGTAAGGGGATGGTGATAAAAACAGTTGTTGCATTGAGGGTGAGGTCCAAGATATGGTTTCTTATTTGGGTAGGTTGAGTTGGGTGCCACTTGGGTGATTGGGATAGCTTGGATTGGTATGGCGTGTGAAATTGGTTGATTCCGTTGGGTAGCAGCGAAAAGTTGCCCGTCTCTTTTTCTCTTAGAGTTGGGTTGAGAAGGGGATTCGGTTTGGGTGTAGTCGGAGGTTTCAGTCGGTTCTTTATCCTTCTTCTTCTCCTTCTTGAAGTCTTTGTTCCGGATTCGGTTCTCGGTGAGCTCTGTGGCTAACTCCATTGCTGCTTCCAAAGTTGCAGGCTTGGTACTTATTACAGAGTCTTGAATCTTTGACGGAAGACCACGAATGTAGTGCTCGATCAAACGGTAAAGGGGAGTGAACATGTTGGGAACCATTTGATGTAACTCGAGGAATCTTTTGTTGTTGGTGGTGTGGTCTCCTTCCTTTTGCTTCAACGAATAAAATTCATCTTCTAATTTCTTGATTTCGCTCCTTGGGCAAAATCGTCTGGTCATGATTTCCTTCAATTCGTTCCAAGTTAAAGTCATAGCATCGTCAACGCCTCGTTTGGCCTTCTCTGTATTCCACCAAGTAAGTGCTATCCCATATAATCGACCGGTAGCATAACGCACTTTGCGATCATCGGGACAATCGCAATTTAGAAAGGTGTTCTCCATTTCTTCAAACCAATGGAGGAGAGCGGTGACGCCTTCAGTCCCTTTGTATTTTGGAGGGTCGCATGATTTGAAATGCGTGTAGGTGCATTTAGTGGTATTTGGGGAAGAGTTGATAACGTTTTGGTTTGCTTGATTGACAGGATTAGCGGTAAGTGCTTGTTGAACTTGGATTACAATGTTGGGCATTACGGCAGCCATTTGTTGAGCGATTTGGGATCATGGGTCGCATTAGGAATGAACATTCATAAAATAATTATAGAAAAATAAATCTACTACATCCATAGGATGTCTTGGGCTTTGCTCGCCATTAGGCCCTACATGCCGCCATACTTTACCTTTGTAATCATGTGGGCCCCATGAATACCGGTTTTTTCATATGGTTCGCACAGGTTTGCCAGGTTGCGTACACTAAAACCCGGAGAAAATCGAGAAATATGTATACAACGTGTGATATTCGGAATGTGTCCAGATGTAGACACGGTGACACCTCAAAGTGGGATTAGTTCGAACGACGTTTGGTGTGGCATGCTTTGGCCTAATAGGTCCTTCGTACTCTCATCGTTAGTCCCCAGGTAGGCAAACTGGTCCGTTATATTGGATTTATACGAATGCCAACCTAGACAGGACGTTCCGACTACCGGTACTTGTACCCTTCCAGTTACTACATGCCCGTCGCAGAACTTACTTTGATGAGATTTGAAAATTGCAACAAATCTTTGAATAATGAGAGTATGAAAATAAATTGAATACATGAACATCGATATATGTATAATGAATATGTATATAAGCATGTATGTTTGACTGTAAATGTAAACAAATATGAAACAAATAAATATCACAAGTTTGTATGTAATCACCTAATCAATTAAAATTTAGGCAGACTATAGTATAGGCTCTAAGGGTCTAATAACCTATCCTATATCCCTATAGTCATGGCTCTGATACCAATCTGTCACACCCGACCCGCAGCGGAAAAGGTGATCGGGGCATGATTGGGTTATCATCAAAGCTCATGACATTTATTATGCGTTTCATATTCATTTAATACAATTTAATGGAAATTTACAATAAATATTACAACATGTTCTAACTATCAATCTAAGCTTCTTTATTCTCTTCTAAGGCATTTCCTATGTTTTCCTTGCTTCAACCTGTTCACCTGTATCATGTGTAAAAAGGTTTTTGGATCAACATAAAGTTGGCGAGTGAATCCTATGGAAAACATTTGAACAAGTTTATTTAATTGATTATGAAATGAGTGCACAACCACACATGAGTAAAAATAGATGTAAACTTATTCAACAATCATAGATATTAATTAAAGTACACATGAACGATAATGGAACATTTAGAGGCACGCGTTGCTCTACTCGTCTCTCACGAGGATCTGATGGGCCTAATGAATGAATTGCATAAACATGATAATATGAAAGACAAAAACTACAAACAATATAAACTCAATGATATACACATGAACAATGATGAATTGGTTTTGAGGCACGCGTTGTTCAACTGTCTCCCACGAGGAACTGATGGGCTTAATGAATGAATTTCATATAATTTGACAAAATGAAATAAGTAATCACAACAATATAAACAATCTAAGTTTAGGTCACGATATGGTATGGCACAAATTTAAATAAACGAGTTAATTATTTGAGACACATGACACACCCCAAAACGTGTAATTAAAAAGGGGAGTTGTAAGATTCACTCACAGTGGGTGCGTTCGGTTGATGATGTTGAATGCACGCGAAGTGGTTTTAACCACGAGTGAGATTAACCTAGATAAATCGCATTATGGTTCGGTAAGTAAACGGATTTTATTAATCCATTTTAGTAGGATTGTTGGGTGTATTTTTGTGATTTTAAGGCTATTTTCTAACCTTAAAATGTTATTTTTAAGTATTTTTAATTGATTTTTAATTAAATAAATAAATAAAATAATAAAAAAATTTTGATTTTTTTGCTACAGTTGACCATTGACTGTTGACTTTGACCGGTTCGTTAGTATAATTGTGCGCTGAGTGAGGCTCGAACCGAGACCTCCCGTACGCGTGCACGCAGCTCTACCAACTGAGCTACGTGTCTAACCCAAAATATTTCTGTTTTTAATTATATTTATATATTAATTAGATTAAACAGAAAATCCTTTATTTTCTAAAAACGATTTAATCCAAGACTCGGTGCGCTCCACAGGTCTCGAACCCGGGACCTGTGGCTTATACTAACACTTAGTCCACCGCTGGACTGTGTGTCCAACTTGTTAACTTAACTGATTTTTATTATACTTAAACACAAACTAATTATTTTTATTTCTGACTTATTTAAAAAGGTAAATAATTGTCCGGGCCGATGCAGAAGACCGGACTCGAACTCGTGCGCTTTGATTAAACATACACATAGTCCACCACTGGACTGTGTGTCTAACTTGGTTATTATTCCGATTATTAATATAATTAACATATAACAGTGTGACTCCGGTTCGGTTAACAAAAAAATCATTTTTATTAAGGCAGCGTGTGTGGAACAGGATTCGAACTCGAGACGTTAGTGTGTTTAATGTGCACACAGTCCACCGCTGGACTGTGTGTCTAACCCGAGTTATTTCTTGATTTAAATTATACTTATATGTTACTGCAACATCGTCTTCTTCGTTGAGTTTCATCCAGAATTGATGACTGACTGGTTCGAAGTGTTTATTCAGGTTTCTTTAGCGTTTTTAGGTTAATTACAGATGAGATGTAAGTAAAAAGAAAGGAAATTAGGCGTGAGGTATACCGACTGGCTTCCTCTGTTTTTCCGGCGTAACTCCGGCGACAGCAATCACTTCCGGCGACAAGTGTCTTGCAGCAGAGAGTCTTCAGAAAGCTTACAAAGTATGTGGGTGACTTCGGTATAAGCTTAGGGGATTCAGTAAGGCTCAGAAATGAAGAACCCGGTTTTCCGGCGATTTGCAGGCGATTTCCGGCGAGTGAGTTTTCGCCGAGAAAGGGTGCGGTTTTGAGCGAAAAGGTTTGCAGAGGTTCGAGGGGGTATTTATAGGGCAAATTATCGATGAACTTGGTCTGATTTTCAACTTGATTCGTTGGTTTGAATTTCTCCGGCGGTTATAGATGGTGTCGCGGACTCAGACGTCAGTTATAACCGATATAGGTTTAAAGTTTACGTTATAACGGAAGGATTCGTTAAATTATTGGCGAGATCGCCGGGATTTCCGACGGTTGCATTTGGGCGCCCGGTTTTGAATTCGGAAAGTCATGATATGAATTTAATGATCTTAATAATTAACAGAGAACATCAGTGGCGCAGTGGTTTATGTGTTGAGTGCTAAGTTGTTTGGTGAACCGGTTACTGACCCGGGTTCGAAACCCGGCAGAACCAAAGTATTTTTATTTTCTTATTTTGACAGTTTTTCAAAAACTAATTATATATTCCCATATAATAATTGATTATGTATCGTTTAAAATTATTTTAGGCATTTAATTCGCAACGAAATTTTTAACTGACTGTTCGGTTAATAAACGGAGCGGGTTTGGTAAAATCCGTTTTTGACGGATGTTACAATGAGTATACTCGACCCTTTTCGCTTTAACGCACTTTTTGGGTGTTACATATGTTCTCTATAAAAACTACACTGCACACGATACTTAAAACGCTTTAAATGCAAACCGTTCTCGTATGCCGATACGTGAAACGCTGAATTGTTGTGTGCTACGCTTACGCTTGATGACTCGCTACCACCCTTAACATGATAGCAGCTATAGGTTGACCCACCACCCGTAGGTTCGGGGGTTGTTAAGGCACGCTTTACTTTACTTGTTTACGTACGTGGACACTTCGGTGAACACGTGACATGCATCTTACACGCGTTCTCATTGATTAGCTTGTTTCAATGCTAATAGCTTACATGATTCACTTTGTCTACGTTTAAACATGTTCGTTTTGCGAAACGCTTTTATTACTATACTTATGCCAAACTTGTGTACTCACCTTTACATATTTGTATTGACTTTTATTTTAACGTATGTAACAGGTTGATGGATCGTATACTGAAAATGGATTAGGCCTTAGGTACATGCCTAATTTAGTTTTGTTGTGTTGAATGAGACAATTGTACTTTATTTTTGGATGTTTTGTATGGATAATGTTTAGTTTTATGGAATTCGAACTTAAATAATTATTGTCGCGAAAATAGTCGTTATGGATCATCTCGAGCAATCTCGCCGCTTAGTGCCACATCCTAATGTTTCTGCCATCGGTTGGGGTATGACAATTGTAATTAAGTTGGGCCTAGCATCATAAAAGGATGGTAAGGGGTCTTGTTGTCTTTGTCGTCCTTTGAGGGGGAGGAGGCAACAGGCTTTGGAATTAGATGGATCGATGCCCTCTCATTGATTATATGATAATATATACAAAACACCTTCTCCTATTTTTAGGAGGTTGCAACTACTTTTCACTATACAAGAGGAAATGAATATATATACTAAAGTAAAATTGTCTATTAAAAAGGAAGACCCATAAATTAACAAAAAACCCAACCACTCAAAGAAAAAGAGCGTCCTTCTTGCAAAATAGAACAAAGACACACAAACGGGGGAAGAACGTAGGAGGAGAAGGTGAATTTTGCAGCTCCATAGGTTGTCACTTCTGTTTATCTTCTTCATTACATCTAAGCTTACGCTTTTTTAAAGTTTGTGCTTGGGCGGTCGCCTAAGTAGTGTTTTTTTAAGCCTAGATTCTCGTCTGAGCAACCGCCATATGCTATAACCCCACCTCGTTGCGCCTGAACGCCTAGGCGCGCGCCCAAAGCGCTTTTAACAACTTAGTACACAACATTCAATTATCAATATTGCATTTTGTTTTCACATTTAAATATTTCATCCCTTATAGATTACCATAATTACTACATAATTATACGGTTTAATATGTATATTTACGTAATAAAAACGAAATGAATATGAACCTCGACCAACACATACATTAGCTGCTACGAAATCATTTTGACTAGAACATGTTGCTATGAATCAAATAATTTGATCTTGGCTACTTATTTTATGCCATGAGTTCGTCCAAGTTGGTAAGTGGCAATAATATATTAAATTTCACGCACTAATTAAGCAAATGCCATATAACAATTTATATATATTTAACCGATGATTAACCAACTTGTTCGTTGTAATATTATGTTATAAATTCTTGTATATTACGTTGTTATATAATAGAAACAACATAATTATATATTCTATTAAAACATCATATAATTGAAAAATTTTTATTTCCATATTAAATTTTACACAATTAACCTGAACTTGTTATAAAAACCGACCTATATTAATTAGTAACAATAAAGGGGAAATTATCAAAATGATAATTGACCAAAACTATTTTCAGTTTTGTCAACCTAATGCATCCTTGGAGTGACTCTTTGTGCCTAGGATGTGTCCATATGCAGGCACTTTAAACACTCAATAAGAAATGAACACGTGTCGTTTTGCAGGTGGGCACAGACGCATCCCAAAGAAATGGGATGCGTCTGAGACTTGTCTCTTTCATTTTTGTCTGCAACAATGATTCTTATTCATCCCAAACAAAGTCAAGAGCCATACAATTCCCTATATCATCATCCCAAACAAACTCTATCATAAATCATTCAAGAGCACATATGGGTTGAAATCCCCAAACAACATTAACCATCGTGTAACGCCCCGCGTTTTCATACTTTCTATTTTTAGCTAACTCGTGTTGTATTTCTATTTTCGGAAGGCATTGTATCTCGAATTCGAACTGTAATTGTAAACGTTGTATTCTGAGACTTGAATCATAATGAGAACTCACATTTATTCATGAAATGTTTGATCGTAATCATTTTACACTTGTACTTATTCATACACTTAAACATGTGATCATATTCATGATACTCATACTCATAATCGTGTGATGACTTGCAAACGTGATATTATACTTACTCGAGACTTAAACGTGACATTCATACTTAACCGTATTCATTTTATACTTTCACCTATGTTACAACATGTTAATTACACTTATAATACCTTAACTTATCATAAAAGGTCCCTAAAAGCATTCTAAACCCGTCACCTTTGGACAAAGCAAGCAAAAACAACATTCTCACCTGGACCACGTCCTTACGGACCGCAAGGGGAAGCCCTTACGGTCTGTAAGGCATGCTGGGCGGGCAGAATGTGTTTTGGCTCGCGAATTAAGCACGGATCCCATTCAAACCACTTCACCCAATAGCCTTTAACCCCATTTAATCACTTCCCATCAACCCTAAACTCATCCCTATAAATCCCAACACTTCTCCAAACATTTTTCCACTTTCACAACTCTCAAATCTCACCAAAATCACTCTCAAATCATCTCAAGTTTTTGCAACATCAGAATTTTCGGGCAGATTCACCCTCTTGCACAAAAGTGAGCATAACTTGCTCATTTCTTAACGGAATCACTTGATTCTTCTTTCTAAATACTTGGATAATCTTTAGGGTTGAATCCAAGGGTTCTCCATGGAGAATCCAAACCTGGAAATGCCCCTAAAGTGTCCCAAAACTTTCTGTTTGCTTTTAAAACTTTTCAAAACTTGTTAATCTTCATCCAACTTGAGCTAAACGCATCTCAAACCTATGTCCTAGTGCTTAAAACACTACTTGTGGTTGGTTAGGTTAAAAACAAGGTTGAGACATTCAAGGTAGAGGATTTATCCTCACAAACTTCTGTTTTCATAGAGCTTTAAACTCACAAGTGATGCCAAGCCAAGAGCTTGATGATAGTTGTCCACCTTGGTTAGCTTGGGCTATCCTAACACTTTAGGCCACACATCACTTGATGATTTTCATCATTATACCAAGTTAGTTTGCTAGTTTGAAAGTGTCACAACCCCGTCTAGCCTTTGACGTGTGTCAAAGTGTGCTCACCGGGTTGTATTTCACTTGGCCGCTTGGTATCATGGTGACACACCTTACATTCTTGCATTTACATTCTTGTTTATTTCTTGTTCTAGTACCCTCCTTGTTACCTATGGTGACTTGTGTAGTGGTGAACATCATATGAGGTTCCAAAGTGGATGGTTAACCCTCCCACCTCCTACTTGACTTACATGATACTAGGAGGTACCAAAGTGGATGGTTCATCCTCCCACCTCCTACATGATTATATAACTATATTTATACTTATGGACTAAAATAAATCCTTAAAACTGAACCCTTGATAGACTAAATAAGCATCTATCAAGTTAATAAGTTTATCACTATGTGTGTAGTTCCTTGTCATGATTCTAATTTTGAAAAACCACATACAATCCTTAGGGATTATTATAGTGTCAAAGACAAGTGCCAATACCTTAGTGACTATTTTCATATCTTATACTTTGAATCTTAAAACCGAATATCCCATCATCGTCCCCAAAATACTCATACGCCTTCGTTTTCCTCTTGTAGGATAACTCGACGTTCATCCCATCAAAACAACTACCTTCACGACTTGGCAAGTTAGAAGACTTAGCAAAACCGTGAGTACACTCGACCCACTTTTCGTTTATAACACTTTTGGGTGTAACATGTTTCCATATACATAAATCATAACACATAAACTTTATGAAATGCACAAACAATCCTATATCCATGAATACTTGAATCGTTCACATTGATGCTTATATCTTGGACATTCTTTATGTAATACCTTAGTCATTAACTATTTAGCCTTCATTTGACATGTATAGCGCCAACGGAAGTAACGCATCCCCCCTCATGAAATCTAGAGGCCATGTTAAAATATCGTGTTTGCGTTAAGGGTTTGACTAGTAGTATTGCATGCCTTGTATATGCTCTTGTAAAGTCATAGTTGCCATGAGGATTTGTTTAAACTTTATTCGTATACATATGCTATGCTTAAACTTGTGTACTCGCCTTTGCTTTTGCATTGAATTGTTATTTTAAAACATGTTACAGGTTGATGGAGATGATGCTATGAAATCAAAGTAGAGGACGATAGATACACATTTAGACGTTTAGGTTTAATATTGTTGTATCCAAATTTTGTCAAGTTTATGTTGTTATTTGAATTTTCTCTTGTATTTGATTATATGAAATGAAATCCAGTTTAATTAATTATTGTCACAATTAGTTTTATGAGCAATGAGCAATCTATTTCGTCCCGCCTCGATGTTTCCGCATCGAGTTGGGGTGTGGCAGATTGGTATCAGAGCCATAATTATAGGGAATTAGGTAGAATTGCCATGTTCGACTTAGTCTATAGTTTAAGTGTCCATTTTGACCATTCTTGTCTTATGCTTAAAACTTTATTCTTCCTCATTGCTTCTTCATTATCTTTTGGTCTTAAAATTTACATAATGTCTTTCTAAGACATTTTACATAATACACTTGAAGACTTGCAGACACTATGATGCAAACGAGGCGATTTGCACCAAAATAGGTCCAATGACTTACAATTTTTGGTGAAATCCCTCATTCCGCATATTCGATTTTACAAGAAGTTATACCATCAAGTTAGGAGTGACATCCACACCTTGATGGAAACTTCCATTTCATACTCTAGTGGATCTTACAAACGAGTCAGAATATGCTCCTCGTTTAGTAAGAAACAACCACACTTAGGGTACGGAATCGTCAAGTTAGGGGTGAAACCCGCACCTTGTCGATTAAGTCCCATTCCTCGATTTTCAATCTCGCCAAAGTTTTGATTTTCTAATCGATTAGAGACGTGTAGTAACTGGAAGGGTAAAATACCATTAGTCGCTTCTCGATGAGAGTATTTTACCTATAGGCCAAAGCACGTTTCTCTAATTAGAAAGGATCTTCAATTCATTTTGGAATTGTCACGTTTCTCTACCTGAAACAATCCCATGTTTTATTGAGCCTATCTTTTATGTTAACTCAATTATTGTGTGATTTTATACTTGTTACCTTATTCATTTCGAGCCGTTACACAACTCGCACGTTTATCGCAATAAAAAACAATACTAATTCTCGCGAACACACTAAATTTATACTCCTTATTCGCATTCATACGTGATTATACATGTCATACTCGATAAAATCATGCAATCTTATTTGAACCATACTTGAACCTTATACATGCTTATATATGCAAAACTTGTTTTCTTTATTATGATCAAGTCTCATCCCTTTTTCTTCTATGTTGATCCTCTAGATGAATTCCCCAATCTCTAACAAGAAGTCCAAGAGGTCCAACAAGGGGTCCAAACAACAAACAACAATGAGGACTCCATCTCCAAGCAATACCTTGTTGGTCTTTTCGCCAAACAAATGGCCAATCAAATGGCCCGTGTCATCCCCGATATCGTTAGCCAGCTTCAAACCATTAACACCAAAACACCCAAATCCTCCGCGACTCCAAAACGACAACCCCAAAACGTCCTACCAATTTGAAGCATTTCATGGCTTGTAAACCAGTCGAATTCACTGGCATGGACGATGTCACCGCCATGATCAATTGGTTTGACGCAGTGGAGCTTACCTTTCTTCAGGGCGGGTTCCCTGATGAACTTTGAACCCTCAACGCTACCGGGGTCTTTCGTCAGAGAGCCCTCGAGTGGTGGACTACCGAGCGCAACAAGCGTGGAAACGAAGCAGCCCACGCTCTAACTTGGGACGAGCTTAAGCAGCTCTTGAGGGATCAACTCTGTCCTCCCCACGAGACCCAGAAGCTCGAGAACGAATTCTGGAATCTTACGCAGCAAGGGAGGACGCTGAGGGACTGATAGCTCGCTTTAAACAGTTGAGTATCGTCTGTCTGGATAGGTGGAACAGTCCCCAAGGCGATAGCTAAGCTCATTCGTTCGCTTTCGCCTGTGATTATGAACCATGTAGCCGCGCACGCCCCAAAACCATCGAAGAAGCCTATAGCACCATCATAGAGCTTAACCACAATTGCATCCTTCAAGGGGCCTATGACAAGGTTCCTACGAAGCATGCGCACCAAGCCATCGCCGATACCACCACCACTACCGAAACTCCACCCTCCCAAACCAAGAAAAACAATATCAACCGGAACAAGAAGCGGAAGGCTTCTGTTCAAAATAATGTGGTCGTCACTCTGCAAAACCCTCAACCTCTCCAAACGCTTGCAGCCATCACCCCCGCTACCACTGAACAACCCAAGCTGGCTACACTGGACCTCTGTTGGTCCCAGATTTATAAAAAAACAAGGTTTCTTTGATTTCAATTTGGTAAGTGATTTCAACAATAGTGAAAATATTGTGCGGAACTAGAAATCAAACTTTCAGAGAACAAAAGACACCAAGTACATAATTTTCATGTTTATATCACTTTGAATAAACAAAAAGGTTGTTTTACAATGTGATTATTTGCTATTGGAAAACGAATTCTGTGATGAAAGAGGTGAGAGTGATGTAGGGTGTATTAAATGTTATGCACACTCTTGTGTCCTTCTCATTGGTGCTCCTATTTATAGAAGTCTTGGGGTGAATAAACTAATAGTTTATTCCTCCACTTGCGTCTGTATAGATAATTGCCCTCGAGTGTTTGTTCAATGAATTCTGCATGGGTCAACTTGTAACGTTCAAAAATGGCAGAGGCAAGTAGATATGATCAGAAGTCTGATCATGTTGACTCATCAAAATTTCTGATGTTTGTTCTACCAGAATTTCTGGTCATTACTGCTTATATCAGAAACTGATGATTCTTCATCAGAAATACTATGTCTTTCATCAGAAATGCTTCCTTTGATGATGGTTTTCTTCGTGCAGATCTCGGTCTTCAGATTTCTTCTATTTCAGATGACTTTCTTTCTGGATAACTATATTTTTCCTCAATACTCACAGTTTTAGGTTCCTAACAATTTCCCCTAAGTATTGTAAGAAAAATAACCATCCAAATAAGAAAACATACTGAAAATGTACTTAGCAATACAACTGGAAATAAATAGTCTTTTTCAATAGAATTTAGGTAAATTAGGTTTTAGTGATCTTCAATGCACTTTTGTAGAGATCTCCTTCAGCTTCTTCTTGTGATCTATCATCTTGTTACAGGTTCTTATCATTTCTTTGTACCATTCTCTTGCAGTTGTGCATTCTGTAATAAGTTCATCAATTTCCTCTCTCTGTTTTTCCTTGTTCAAACCTTTGGCTTCAAGTTGTGCTTGCTTGATGTTCATGCATTCTTGAATATACTTGAGAGTTTGGTTTGAATACTTACAAATTTCATGAACTCTGAATAGAGCTTTCTGTTCTAATTGATCCCTGAATGCTACTGAAAGTGTGGGTTCTTCAAGAATCATACATGTTCTAGTTCCTTTTTCAAGATGGGCAGGTATGGAAGGATCAGGTGGTGAGACTTGTACTTTGTTGTTTGTAAGATGATCAAATGTGATGCATAGATCAAAATCAGCAAGTGCTGCTCTGGTGTACATTTTAATTGCCACTTTTTGTATGTTATCCAGCCCTCTTCTGATTTCTTGTGTTTTTCCCTTTTCTTGATCAAGCAGTTGTTTGATTCTTGCAATATCCAATGGATGGAGTCCTTGTAGATCACTATCTAGTACTTGTTCTTCACTTGATTCTTTCCTTACCCAATGATACCTGTTTTGTTTATAAGCTCCTAGAATCTGATCACTTTCACTCTTTGTCTTGATGCTTATAAACCTTGTGATAGGATTTTTCAATGGTTTGTGGAGACATCTTCCTCTACTGATTATTGCTTCTCTTATGTTTCTGCTTATTGGACTGAGTGGTCTTTCATGCTTATTTGATGTGTCATCCCAATAGTAGTGCTGTAGATTGAATTCTGGAAACATCATTGAATCTTGATCTATTTCCTGTATGAAGCATTCAATCAGTTCTCCATCTGGACCTTTTCTAACACTAGGTTTTGGCTTCTTTGATGATGTGGCTGAGCTTTCCCATTTTCTTTTTGTTGATTCATTTAGATTTTGACTGAAGATGGTTTCTCCTGATGATGCAGGTCTTTGTGGGAGACTTGATGATTCTCTTAACTTCTGTACTTGAGGAGGAATTGCGGCAAACCTCTTGATTACTTCTTTTTTGATAGATCTGGTGGCAGTCCCATGATGGCAAGAGGTGGTTTGTCTTTGAGACTTTAAACGCAGATTTTTTCTGGTGGAACTTCTTGTACTTCATTTCTTTCTGATTGGTGTTCCTGAGTGCTGTCAGGTGTGTATGTTGTTTCTGAAGTAACATGAGGAATTGTCTTAATGGAGCTAGCAATCCTTGCCATGTCTTGTTGGAGCTTTATCACAACATTCTCTATTTTCTTCATATTTTTCTTTTCTTCTTCATGCACCAAACTGAATTCCTTTTGAGCTTCACCATTAAAAGATTTCCATTCATCTTCAAGCTTGTTTAGAGCATCCACCATGCTGTTGTTTGTTGCCTTGAGTAGCTCAAATTCTTCTCTTAAGGAACCAAAGGATGATGATTCTCTGCTTTCAACAAATTTCTTGATTGCATTTACTTCATTGACCAGTTTGTTGATTTCTGCCTCCATCTTGCTGCTATCTTTCCTTTGTAGTCTCTCCAGAATCTTTGCATTGTTCACTGATTGATTTCTGATCACTTCAACTTTTTCTGATATTGCTTTGATATCAAATCTTTGTTCTCCCAGTTCTTTCAGTATCTGATCTAGCTCTTCTTCTATTGAAGACTTGGTGCATGCTTTGACAAATTTTCCAAAATTTGGGCATCCATGTCTTCTTGTAAGATTGGTTTCTAATGAGTGGGTAAGACTGTTGGAAAAACAGATGTTCCTTCTAACTGACCACAGAGGACATACCTTCTGCAGTTGTTAAATGGTCAAGTTGAGCATCAGCTTAGCTTGAATTCCTTTACCAGTCGTTTGAAACAAATTCAAATCTGGATTTTCCTCACTTCCTTGAAACATTGCAGTGAATGGTTCTCGGTGAGTTGTTGAGAAATGCATCTTTCTCATGTCCAGGTTTCCTTGATCAACTAAGTGATCTCCACCTGTTGCTGTACCAACTTCCTCCTCATTATATGATTCAGAAAATGGACCAATAGAACTGCTAACTACCGTATTTTACAGTTTTCTAGCTTTTAATCTATAGTCACCACATACGGAATTACCAGAATCTGAATCATCCTTAGTTTCAGCAATGTAAACAGAATGATGAGTTTGTTCACCTATAAAAGTAGGGCATTGTTCAATCTAGTGAAGGTTTTCTGATGTAATTCTGATGGATGTTCATCAAAATTCTTTGTATATTCTATCTCTTGAGCTGTTACTCATCATCTTCATCAACTGGTGAGCTGCTATCATGGGCTTTGGTTGGTTCATCTTTTCTGCCTGATAAGCTCATACCTCTGTTTATATGGTGAATTTTCTGATAGTATGTTGATAAGGTATTCTGACAGTTGTGGATAATCTCTGATTGCTTTCCAAGCTCCTTTGGCATTCCAGGGTTTCATGATAGATGTTTTCCAGACATTTTCTGATGCAGGTAGTTCCATTTCTCTTCTTCAAACCTATGTGCAATCAGAATTGACCAGAATCTGGGAAAGGGTAGGTGGGATGGACTTCTTTGTTGTGTGCAATCACAGATTTTCTCATCAAGTGAAATATTTCTGTAGCATAATCAATTTGAAAACCAATGATGAGTCCATACATGATTGTGAGAGCACTCTGGTTGGTTTGATCTGATCCCCCTATCTTTGATGTTAAGCACTTGGTCAGTACTTCCATGATTACGTGCCATAAGGCAGGTAATTCATTTCTTTTGAAATCTGCGATCTTGGAAATCTTCCTCTTATAGTTCAAGAGTATAGTTACTTGTTCCAGCAGTTGCTCCTTTGCTAGAATTGTCATGTACTCATTGAATACTGGTAGTTCCAAACATTCTCTAATTTTGCTTGGGTTTACTTGAATGGTTAAGTTCCCCCAAACATGTGCTGAGACCTTTGTTTCGCCGGAGTCTTCCACGGTGTTTACTACTTGCTGAATAATTTCTTCTGGTACTTCTCTGGTTTTGGTTAAAGCTTGTGCAATTGGGCATCTGGTCAGAAATTCTATCATAACTTAGCAGTTTTCATCATACTCTTCAATCATTGAGTTCATTTGTAGGTTGTTTTCTTTGTTGGGTAATCAATATCGAGCATCAATGAATGGAACAGTGTGTTCTACTGGTTGGATGTTGAGGTTTACGTTTTGAACAGCCATGTCGTTGAGTTGTGATGGTTGAGTGGTTTTTGTTTTTTTTTGAATGAAGAAGAGGATTTTAGGGTTTATATGGTGATCGTGGGCAGAGCTGGAGAGGTGGTTTTAATAATTAATCAATTGTGATTAATTATAAAGGCATGTTGTGGGTGGTTGGTTGGATAATGTTCACTAAATGCAAGTAACCGTTTTCCCTTTTTATGTCCTTACTATTCTTCAGTCCTGATCAAATATAAGGAATTTTGATTGGTGTGTACTAATGGTCAGTTTGTACCTTTTTCTCCTCAGTTTTGATATGGTCCACTTATAATCCTTTTTGCCTCTTTACCACTTTTCAACCTCTTTTGACACCTGATTTATCAGAATTTCTGATAAAGCTTTTGAGAATGATGAAAATATCAGAAACTTGGTTTTCATTTCTGATTCTCATCAGAAGATATCAGAAACTTGGTTTTCATTTCTGATTCTCATCAGAAGATATCAGAAATTTGATTTTCGTTTTTGATTCTCATCAGAAATCATCAGTAGAGGTTTTTTTTTCTTTGAAGGATCTTACATTGCTTTGTCTCTGATGCTACCTTTTTAACACGTTGAAAAAGGTTTAATTTTCTTTGTGAAATCCTATTCCCTTTTTTTAAAAAAAAACTTGACGGTGGGATCATGTTTTCCCCCTTTTTTTAAGAAATTCTTTTGTTTAACTCTTCCTATTTAAAGTTTGCACTTTTCCTCTTTCCTCATTTTTGATGAATCATAAGGAAAATATAACTTACATATATATATATAAGAAAATATTTACAATCAACCGTAAAGAACATATTTAACATAAGTCCAAAGGTCGGTGACGGTTCCAGTGTGGCGGTTGGAGGGTACTAGGATTGGGTTCTGAATGTCTTCTTGAAGAACAACCTGGAGTCTTGGGTATCGATTTGGTATGCCTCCAAACCCTATTTTATGATTTATGATTTTCATCAAAAATCTTGGAATATGAGAAAGGGTTTGTTTGTGTGCATGTATTCAGAAAATCTTTCATTAAATAACGAAAATAGTTGTAAGGCAGTTCATGCACCACAGCTTGCACCACTTCCATGATTTTGTAGGAAAACTCATGGAAGCCTGCATACTTTTGTGAGAAGCATGCACAAATCTGATTCACCAGAAACTGCCAAGGTTTGATAAACCCGGAATTGCAGATCCCTCTAGATCTATTCCCTGTGAAATATCCCATCCTTACTAAGGTTCCGTCCAACATTTCCCTGCTGTAAGTAGTGTCTCCATGATCATCATTGATTTATAGGGCCTCTCTGATCATGGATTCACTAAGAACAATGGAGAATCTATTGTTCATGATGGTGTTGCGGATGATGGATATTTCTGACTCGGTTGTGGTGATTTCAGCATTCGCCCAGAACTTCTGTAAGATATCTGGATAGATCCAGGTATAAGCAATGAGAGCATACCCCAGTGGGCTGTGGAGTACCAGGAGTTTGAGGATATGCCAGCAGCCTTCCCATGCATTCCCTTGAAGCCTCCCTCAAAGCATCATGTTGTGAGTGGGATAGTATGCTAGTCGAAAGTGCTCTCGGTTGATTTGTGCCATGGTGAAATTTGTGTGAGTGTTTTTAGGGTTTCTGATCAAGATTTGGATGAAAGTGATAGTTGTGTGGTCCAAGTGGTAGTTATTTATAGAAGAGTGATAGTGTTTCCATAAATGATCTTACCTACTAGGTGATTCTTCTCTTTTGTATCCCTTAACTATCCGAGATTTTGTTAGATCCAAATATATGGCAATGTGAGATATATTTTCGCTTCATTTAATTTTTAGGCGGCTAGGCTATCTCCTAAGACTATCATCATTAAATGACAGTGTCTTCAATTTTTCTTGTTAGTTAAGCTGAGTAAGCATTGAGACTTTGGAAAATATTGCATTAGCCATTAATTTTGCCCAGTTTTTCACCCAAGTGACGCATTCACCCTATCCTAAAATGATAAGTCTATATATTTACACACATATTTATAAAGAAAAATAAGAGAGAGAAAAAATAATATACAATGTTTCGATTTTCAGGAGTTTTTGAATCTATTTAAACTTTGTGCATTGGAGAAAAAAAATTTATTTTTAAATTGTGTCAGAAATTTTTTTTTGTTGTAGTGAAGTTTCATACTTTACTGACGGTTCATCAGATTTTGATGAATTCTAATCCAACTTGACTACTTTCTGATGAAGTTTCACTACTTCTAATATTTTTCTGATCATTTTCTGATGTTTTGTTTTTCTCTGTTGGTGACAAGGTTTGTTTATTTTCTTCACTTATGTTGACCATTCCTAATTTGCTGACTAAATAATTTGTCTTTTCTCATCGAGAGGTTTAGTAAAAATGTCAGCAATTTGTTTTTCTGTTGGGACAAAATACATTTCTATGTTCCCTTTTTCTACATAATCTTTTATGAAATGGTACCTGACATCTATGTGCTTTGTTCTTGAATGATGCCCTGGATTCTCTGTTATTGCAATAGCACTCATTGAATCACATAGTATAGGTATTTTTGTCAAGTGAACTCCATAATCTCTCAGCTGTGTTTGCATCCAAATTACTTGAGAGTAGCAGCTTGCAGCAGCTACATATTCTGATTCAGCTGTTGATGTTGAGACACAATTTTGTTTCTTGCTAGCCCAGCAAACAAGTTTGTCTCCTAGCAAGCACCTGATGTACTCTTCCTATCTATCTTACAACCTGCATGGTCTGCATCTGTATATGAAATTAAATCCAAACTTGTATCTTTAGGGTAAAATAGACCAAGATTAGGTGTGCCTTTCAGATATTTAAAAATCCTTTTTACAGCTTTTAAATGAGACTCTTTGGGATTGCACTGATATCTTGCCAGAAAGCATGTTGCAAACATAATGTCTGGTCTGCTTGCAGTTAAATATAACAGTGATCCTATCATTCCTCTGTAGATTTTAATATCTACACATTTACCATTTTGATCAGAATCTAGCTTGTTGCTAGTTGCCATTGGAGTTTTTGAGGTTGAACTGTTTTTAAGTGAGTATTTCTTTAAGATTGTATTGACATACTTTGATTGACTTAAAAATATGCCATCAGTTCTTGTTTGACCAGTAGACCTAAAAAGAAAGTTAATTCTCCCATCATACTCATTTCAAAATGATTAGTCATTAGCTTTTCAAATTTCTTACAAAACTTTTCATTTGTTGATCCAAATATGATGTCATCAACATATATTTGAACCAGGAGTGAGTGACCTTTATGAGTTTTTATAAACAAGGTTGTGTCATTTGTACCTTTTATAGAATCCGAAATTGATCAGAAATTTGGAAAGTGTTTCATACCATGCTCTTGGAGCTTGTTTCAAACCATATAATGCTTTGTTAGTTTGTAGACATGTTTTGGAAATTCTAAATCAACAAAGCCTTCTAGTTGATGTACATACACTTCTTCTTCAATTTTTCCATTTAAAAATGCAGATTTCACATTCATCTGGTAAACTTTGAAGTTCTTTGAATGCTGCATAAGCAAGGAATATCCTGACTGCCTCTACTCTTGCAACTGGAGCAAAAGTTTCATCATAATATATTCCTTCTTGTTGACAGTACCCTTTTACTACTAGTCTTGCCTTATTCCTTGTTATAATTCCATTTTCATCTGATTTATTTCTAAACAACCATTTTGAACCAATGATAGACTTATTACTTAGCCTAGGTACCAAATTCCATACTTGACTTTTTTCAAATTGGTTTAGCTCTTCCTGCATAGCTTTCACCCAATCTGGATCATTTAGAGCCTCTTTGACAATCTTAGGTTCTATCATGCTTAGAAATCCAGCATATAAACATTCACGAGCAGTTGCAGATCTTGTCTTAACTCCATCTTCAGGTTTCCCTATTATATTCGATTGAGAGATTCCTTTGATCCATCTATGATTATTCTAATTATTTGTATTTTCTGATGGTTCTGAGGTTTCCCTCTGGTTTTCTGATATGACTATAGGGTCAGAATTCTGACTTTCTATATATTCATTGAGGTTTGTTCAGAATTCTGGTGTTCTTGCTGATTAACTGATAAGTTAATTTGACATTTCTGGTATTGAATTTTGAAAAGTATTTCATTTTCTTGCTTACCTTCAAAAAATTTCTCAGTTAGTGTGTTGAGAAGATGAGTGAAGCTTTCTGTTGGTTCATGATGATTGATTCTCTTTGTAATTCATCAAAAATATTTGTTTCTAATGTATCATCAAATGATACATATATACTTTCTTTGATTGTTCTTGATTTTAACATAAAAATCCTATATGCTTTGGATGTTAGTGAATAACCAAGAAAGATTCCTTTTTCTGCTTTTCTATCAAAATTTTCAAGACTTTCAAAATCATTAAACACAAAACATCTACACCCAAAGGTGTGTAAGAATTTGATATTTGGTATCCTGCCATTTATGATCTGATATGGTGTATCTGATGTCTTTTGTTAATGATGGATCTGTTTTGAGTAAAGCATGTATTTGCAATTGCTTCAGCCCAAAGTAAATAGGTAACTTTGCATAGGCAAGCATTGTTCTTGTCAGCCTCCACTAAAGTTTTATTTCTCCTTTCTACAACCCCATTTTGTTGAGGTGATCTAGGAGCTGAAAAATCATGAGATATCCCTTTAGAGATTAGGAAGTGTCTCAAGTTTTGAATTTTTGAATTCAGTTTCATTATCACTTCTTATTCTTCTGATTGGTAAGTTCAACAAGTTTTCTATTCTTTTGATAAAGTTTATGACTAACTCTGGAGTTTCACTTTTCTTTGTTAAAAATTCAACCATGTGTATCTAGGCTAGTCATCAACCATAAGCAGTATATACTTTTTACCTGAAAAACTTACTTTACTTATTGGCCCCCAAAGGTCCATATGTATGAGTTCTAAGTTTTGTTTTATTGAAGATTATGACACTGTTTTATGTGAGCCTCCTTTTGATTTACCCATTTCACAGGCATCACATATCTTATCCTTCTTGGAAGATATGTAGGGTAACCCTTTCACCAGTTTTTTGCTAGCCAATTGGTTTAGATTTTTAAAATTTAAGTGAGCCAATCTTCTGTGCCACAGCCAACTACTACTTTTGGTTTCTTTTGAAAATAAGCATAGTTGTGGATGTTTGTTTCTTCTTTGAAATCAAAATAATAGATGAATTTTCTGATTCTTTTACCTCTTAAATAAATTTTGTTGTCATCTAAACCAATAACTAAACATTTTTCTGGTAATAATGTTACCTGAAATCCCTTGTCACAGAACTGAACGTAACTTAACAAGTTGTATTTCAGTCCCTCTACATATGCAACTTTTTCTATGTTAAAGAACCATATCTTATGCACCCGAAACCCAAAGTTTTTTCCTTTCACTTCGTTACCAAAATTTACAAGTTTTCCTGGCTTAGAAACAAAGTTGCTAAGCAAGCTCCTGTTCCCAGTTATGTGCCTGGAGCTTCCTGAATCGCAGTACGAGATCTGCTGCACATGATGGTCAGAATTTTCAGCAACTTCAGCTTTATCTGCAAGTTTGGCCATTAAACAATAATTTGCCATTTCTTCCTCTTCATCATCAGATGAATCATCTGTTAGCCATGAGTGAGTTCCTGCTATAAGACCAACTGATTGTTGTTGCTTCTTTTCTTCTTCCAATTTTTTCTCATAATAAGCAACATCGTTTAGTCTTTTGTTTTTACATTCTGATGCAAAATGACCCTTTTGCTTGCGTTTGTAACATACAACTTCTGCCTTTCCTTTATCCTTTGATCTCCCTTCCATCTTAGGTTTGTCACTCTTCTAGTATTTATGGTTTCCTCCTTTTACTCTTTGCTCAAAGGTTTTAGAGAGCAATGCTTTTGCTTCAGCAAATGCTGAAAATTTTAAAGAAGTATCAGAATTTTCTGTACTTTGAATGTAAGAGGTTTGTGGATCAGGAATTTGAGTGTTGGAGATGAAGGCAATTGGGCCCCTCTATGATTGATGTCTTCAAAATTTCTTCTTCTCTGGGAACTAGTATGCTGTAAAGATCATGCAAGTTCATGTTCCCTAGTTCTAGTGTGGAAGCTAGAGTCATTGTTAGACTCTTCCATTCTCTGGGTAAAGAATCTAAGAATTTGACATTCTTTTCATCATTTGATTTCTCAATACCAATTTCTTTAGCTCATTCAAAATTTTTGTAAAACGATTGTATGTTTCATACAAGCTTTCATTTGGTAAACTTTTGAAACGTTCATATGAGGAAATACAGTTTGTTCTTTTGTTCATTTTCATTCTTTCTCCTCCTTCACATAAATTTTCTAACTGATCCCATATTTCCTTAGCAGTAGCACATGCGTCTACTTGTGAAAATATGTCATTGGGAAGTGCCATAATCAAGAGTGATTTGGCTCTTTCATCCGCTTCCACCAGTGCCTTATCTTGTGGTGTCCAATTCCTTTAGATTTTGGAACAAACGTAGCAGGCATGCTGGTGTGTCATCAGTTGCTGGAATTTCTGCTATTTCAAGTTTGGGTACATAGGGACCACTTACAATGGATTGAAACAGAGCTCGATCATGTCCATTTAGGAAATTGATCATAATGATTTTCCATTGAGGGTATTCTTCCCTCACCAAAGTTGGTGGTTTTGACATTGACCCAATATTGAAAGCATTATTCCAAGTTTGGAAGTTTGCCATAGTTGAATATAGAAACAAGAAGTGAGCAGTTGATCGTTTGAAAATAGTTTATTCAATCTGGTCTGATACCAATTGTTGGTCCCAGATTTATAAAAAACAAGGTTTCTTTAATTTCAATATGGCAAGTGATTTCAACAATAGTGAAAATATTGTGCGGAACTAGAAATCAAACTTTCCGAGAACAAAAGACACCAAGTACAGAATTTTCATGTTTATATCACTTTGAATAAACAAAAAGGTTGTTTTACAATGTGATTATTTGATATTGGAAAACGAATTCTGTGATGAAAGAGGTGAGAGTGATGTAGGATGTATTAAATGCTATGCACACTCTTGTGTCCTTCTTCATTGGTGCTCCTATTTATAGAAGTCTTAGGGTGAATAAACTAATAGTTTATTCTTCCACTTGCTCTGTAGAGATAATTGCCCTTGAGTGTTTGTTCAATGAATTCTGCATGGGTCAACTTGTAACGTTCAAAAATGGCAGAGGCAAGTAGATATGCAAGTTGATATGGTCAGAAGTCTGATCATGTTGACTCATCAGAATTTCTGATGTTTGTTCTGCCAGAATTTCTGGTCATTACTGCTTATATTAGAAAGTGATGATTCTTCATTAGAAATACTATGTCTTCCATCAGAAATGCTTCCTTTGATGATGCTTTTCTTCATGCAGATCTTGGTCTTCTAGATTTCTTCTGTTTCAGATGACTTTCTTTCTCATAACTATATTTTTCTTCAATACTTACAGTTTTAGCTTCCTAACAACCTCATCCCCAGTGTACTAACTGCTCTTACCATCATCCAGTTGGCACGCCTTGTCGCAAGTGTGCCCAATGTCAAAGGTTGGGACATTGTGCTAACCGTTGCCGAAACTTTCCTCCACCCCAAAACCAGCAAGCCCAAGCCATCATGTAAAACCCTAACCCTAACCTGAACCAAGCTCAACCGCAACGCCAAAATGCTCTTGTACGAGCGTGTTTCAAATGTGGCGATTTAAATCATCTCGCCAATGTTTGCCCTCTTCTCAACCAACCACGCCAACAACAGCAAGCAGCAACCTGAGCCTGCAAAAGGACGAGCTTTCATGCTTACCTCCGCTCAAGCCCAAACTCTAATGACATCATTACTGGTATGTTCCTTGTGAACCATATTTATGCTACATGTCTATTTGATACTAGTGCCGGTAGAAGCTTTGTGTCCTTAGAATTTGAACCCTTGATTAAGTGCGAACGATCTAAAATGCCTAATCCTTTCGTTGTCGAAGTCGCTAATGGTAAGACCGTCTCCGTTGATTATGTTCTTTCTGGTTGCTCTTTGATTCTTAACGATCATACGTTCTCCATCGATCTCATTCCCATGCAAATGGGTAGTTTCGACATCATAGTAGGCATGTATTGGCTTATACGAGTTCGTGCCGAAGTTGTTTGTTCCAAAAAATTCATGCGCCTTCCTCTTCCTCAAGGTGATTCTCTACACGTCTATGGTGAGAAACCTTTAAAGGTCTCAAGCTGATGTCGTGCATCAAAGCAAACAAGTACTTGCGTAAGGAGTACCTTGCCTTTCTCGCCCACGTTGTGGAAAAGAAAGACAAAGGTCCTAGCATAAGTGATGTTCCTGTCGTTTGTGAGTTTCCTTCTGTTTTCCCTGAGGATCTTCCTAGTCCTCCGCCTCCTCGAGCTGTCGATTTTCGTATTGATCTTATCCCTGGCACAACTCCTGTTGCGAAAGCTCCCTATCTATTAGCACCCTCGGAGATGCAAGAGCTATCGAGCCAGCTTCAAGAGCTTCTCGATAAAGGCTTTATACGCCCTAGTACTTCCCCTTAGGGGCGCTCCTGTTTTGTTCATCAAGAAGAAAGATGGGTCTTTTTCGGATGTGCATTGACTATCGTGAACTCAATAAACATACAGTCAAGAACCGATACCCACTTCCCCGTCTTGACGATCTCTTCGATCAATTGCATGGCGTGAAGTGCTTTTCAAAGATTAATCTCCGTTCTGGGTATCATCAACTTCGAGTTTCCGAGGAAGATGTACCCAAAACTGCCTTTCGCACATGTTATGGACACTACGAGTTCGTAGTCATGCCTTTTTGTTTGACCAACGCACCTACAGTATTTAGGAATCTCATGAACCGCGTGTGTAAGCCTTTTCTCGATCATTTCGTCATGGTATTCATCGACGATATCCTAATCTAATCCAAGATGAAAGAAGAGCATGGACGCCATTTGCATCTCATTCTTCAGCTTTTGCAAACCGAAGGTCTTTACGCCAAATTCTCCAAGTGTGAATTTTGGCTAAAAGAGGTTCAATTATTAGGTTACACCGTCAATGAACTCGGTATTCATGTTGACCCCGCAAAGATAGAAGCTGTGAAGAATTGGATTGCACCTAAGTCGCCCTCTGAAATTCGTTCGTTTCTTGGCCTAGCTGGGTATTATCGCCGTTTCATTTCGAAAATCTCAAAGATTGCCGTTCCTTTGACTTTGTTGACTCAAAAAGATAAACCTTTTGTTTGGGGTCCCGAACAAGAGGAATCTTTCCAAACGCTCAAGGACATGCTTTGTAATGCTCCTATCCTTACTTTCCCCGATGGGAACGATGATTTCGTCGTGTATTGCGATGCCTCTAACCAGGGTCTTGGTTGCGTTCTCATGCAACGAGACAAAGTAATTGCTTACGCGTCAAAGACAGCTCAAAATTCATGAGAAAAACTATACTACTCACAACCTTGAACTTGGTGTAGTTGTTTTTCCATTAAAGATTTGGCGATACTACCTTTATGGTACAAAGTGTACGGTCTTCACCGACCATAAGAGCCTCCAACTATCTTTGATCAAAAGGAACTCAACATGCTCAACGTCGTTGGGTAGAATTGTTAAACAACTACGACTGTGATATTTGCTACCACCCTAGTAAGGCGAATGTCGTGGCAGATGCACTTAGTCGTAAGACTCATGTTGAGAGTGTTCGTTGCTACCAAATCGTGGGAAAACTCAACGAGTTGATTCGTCAAGCACAATTTTTCGTTATCAACGAGGGTAACCTCGGTAACGAGTTGAATTGTGGAGTCGAAACCCCACTCGAAGCTAAGCCCGATGGTATTCTTTATTACCGTAGTCGTATTTGGATTCCTGATCGTCTCAATCTTCGGAGTACCTTTATGGGTGAAGCCCACAAATCCGCTACTCCGTTCACCCTGGAGCTGATAAGATGTACCATGATTTGCGTGCATCCTATTGGTGCCTGGAATGAAACGTGATATCGCTCTTTACATGTCCAAATGCCTTACATGTTCCAAGGTCAAGGCAGAACATCAACGTCCCTTTGGTTTGCTCGAACAACCAGAAATCCCTGTCTGGAAATGGGAAAGCATAGCCATGGATTTCATCACGAAATTGCCTCGTACTCCTTCTGGTCACGACAACATTTGGGTTATCATCGATCGTTTGAACAAATCCGCGCACTTCCTCGCCATTCGTGAAGATTACCAAGTCGAGAAATTGGCTCGTATCTGCACGAGTGAAATCATTGTCGTCATGGTACACCTCTTGATATTATCTCTAATCACGATGCTCGTTTCACCTTTCCCGCCTTTGGCAAACTTTTCAATCCCCCATTGGCACCCAGCTTAATCTTAGCACCGCTTTTCATCCTCACTCTGATGGTCAAACCGAGCGTACTATCCAAACTTTGGAGGATATGCTTCGGTCATGCGTAATCGATTTTGGCGGCTTAACCCTTGGTAGAATTCTCGTACAACAACGGTTATTACGCTAGTATTCAAGTGGCTCCATTTGAAGCATTGTATAGCGTAAGTGTCGTTCGCCTATTTGTTGGCACGAGATTGGAAATGTTCAGATCACCGGTCCTGAATTAATACAAGAGACGCGGACAAGATCTTACAAATACGTGATAATCTCCTCAAAGCAAGAAGCCGACAAAAGAGCTACGCTGACAAAAGATGCAAGCCTTTGGAGTTTAATGTAGGTGATCAGGTACTTCTCAAGGTATCCCCTTGGAAAGGCGTTGTCCGTTTTGGTAAGAAAGGCAAACTCGCTCCTCGCTACGTAGGTCCTTTCAAGATTCTCGAGAGGATTGGCAAGGTAGCGTATCGACTGGACCTATCTCAAACGCTCAACAATGTTCATCCTGTGTTTCACGTTTCAAATCTAAACAGGTGTTTAGCTAAGAAGGACTTCAAGTTCCGCTCAAAGATCTTCAAATCAATGATACTTTTCACTTTGTGGAAAAACCAGTTGAAATCATGGACCGAGGAATCAAGAAATTGAGGTGCAGTCGTATCCCTATCATAAAAGTTCGTTGGGAAGGGAAACGTGGCGCTGAATTTACTTCGGAACTCGAGAGTGATATGAAGACTAAGTATCCCGCATCTCTTTGTTGCATCTTCCTAAATTTCGCGACGAAATTTCCTAAAGGAGGGGAGACTGTAACGCCCCGCAGCGTATCCACATGCTTTTATTATTGTCTTTGCGAAATATCAACAACATTATTATTTTCTTGTAGATTTTAAGTCACTAAAGCCCAAAGTCCATCCTAAGTGTCGCATGAATCAACCTCAAACATTAGCTCGTGAAACGACATGTGAAAATGGTACGTCAGCATAAAAATGCCTGTGAGATACATAGGTTTTATTGATGAGGATTCATGACTCGAAAGTTAAAATAGATGTTTTAACGGAAAAATAGTCATGAACCTTCTAATGTATTCTCTTTTATAAAATCACAAGAAAATCGAATGTTTAAAAGAAATGATGCATGGTTGAATAAATATTCAATAAAAATGAATTGAATAAATATGTCTTGTTTTGAAATAAGATATCGTGTCTTGTGTAAAACATGTTAGGTTTTGTCAAAATGTCATGTCTTATACTATCGAAGTGGTTTAGATAACGCCACGATATGTAATATGATAAAAGCAAGTCCGAGTATCGTGAATATGTCCATTTGTGGGTTTTACTCCACTTGTGGACTTAGCCTTGTCCCGAAGTTCTTTCTCTTTCTTGAACTCCTCATTTGATTACTTACCGATCAAACTTTCTTCCTGAACCTTGTTTGTCCCATATACAAACTTCATGTTTTTACCTTTGTATACGTGGAATGGCGACTTCTGGTTCTTTTCCGGCTCATCTTCACTTTCCTCCAAACCCAACCCTGCTCTCCTGTTCTCAGGAAAATCACCACCTTTTTTCGGTAGTTGTTAAAGTTCCTTTTGGGTTTCGAGTAAAACTTCTTTTCATTATCTCAAGATCATCTGACGAAACTTCTACAAGTTTGAAAAATTTATCGATTTGATATTCTTTCACATTCCGAATCGGAAAGCTATCGTCAAAATATAACCTATCAGATTCCTTAACTTTGTACATGACAACGTTAGGATCATCACTTAGATCATTATTTGATGATTTTTCGTCATCTTCGGATTGTGATTCAGATTTGTTCGAACTTGAGATAGCGCTTTCAAAGCTGCTGTCGTCAGAATCATTTCCTAAAACATTTTTTAACACATTTTTCACAATCGCTTCACTGTCATTGTTTGATTTCGTATGGACTACGTCAATGTTCTCAAGCAATTGATCTTTAGTTTCCGATAAAAGCGTTATGTTTATTGCCTTTTCAATACCATCCTCTTTCTTGCGGCAGTAACTCGTAAGTAGTGGCGGTGGAACATTTCCATACTCTTTACAGTTTTGTACTTTTCAGTTTATCATCATCTTCCTCCGACTTGATCGTAGGAAGAATGTGATCACTGACATATGCGTTTGTGGTGTAACTCTTCAACAATTGTCTAACCCTCTCTGTTTCAATCTTCATGTCTTGAAGTTCTCTTCTTGTTTCAGCAATAGTGTCAATATACATGTTAATTGCTTTTTGTTTCTCAATGACTGTTGCACTAACATTGTTACATTAGCACTTAATTCTCGATTTGCTTTTTCGACATTACAATAAGTACCCTTCATTTTTTCATACGCTTCTTTCATTGTTCTATAATCATAACGAAAATTTTCATTATGCAAAGTCATTTCGCTTATGATTTTAGAGTTTTCAGCACATTGCTCACAAGGATTTGTGCACTTTCTGCAAGGTTTTTCAACTTCCACAACTTTCACAACCTTCTTTTCAATTACTCTAACCTCAGCACCTACCTTCTCCACCTCTGGTTTCTTTTCTTCAATAAACGGCTCAGAAGATGTTAACTCAGAATAACCTGCAAAACTAGAAATATTGTTAGAAGAAGTAGCATTCTGCATCATCGTGTGATGATATATCTCCTCTTCTTCTCTTTGTTGCATGTATTGTTCCAGAATTGCATTCTCTAGAGCTGCATTCTCAGCTGACATATCCTGTTCTTCCACAATCTCAGCCACAAGAGCAACTCCAGTCTTCTTGTTAATGTACTTGTTCCAATCAAAACCTTCATTTTCATTTGAAGCAACCAACGCCTTTTCTGCGGTGTTAGATGATTGATCTTGGATTTCAACTTTCCTCGGAAACGGCTTGTATTGCAGTGCTTTCTTGTAGTAATCATTTCCACTTCTGAAGGGATTTTGATTTCCACTAACTTCTTGGTTCGGACACTCACGTTTGAACTCACTTTTTGTCGGCACTTGAAGCATGTGACTTTTGTCTTGTCAAATCAAAGCTATTTACTTGAATTACCAGTTGCTGGAATTTCTGCTATTTCAAGTTTGGGTACATAGGGACCACTTACAATGGATTGAAACAGAGCTCGATCATGTCCATTTAGGAAATTGATCATAATGATTTTCCATTGAGGGTATTCTTCCCTCACCAAAGTTGGTGGTTTTGACATTGACCCAATATTGAAAGCATTATTCCAAGTTTGGAAGTTTGAAAAATTTATCGATTTGATCTTCTTTCACATTCCAAATCGGAAAGCTATCGTCAAAATATAACCCATCAGATTCCTTAACTTTGTACATGACAACGTTAGGTTCATCACTTAGATCATTATTTGATGATTTTTCGTCATCTTCGGATTGTGATTCAGATTTGTTCGAACTTGAGATAGCGCTTTCAAAGCTGCTGTCGTCAGAATCATTTCCTAAAACATTTTTTAACACATTTTTCACAATCGCTTCACTGTCATTGTTTGATTTCGTATGGACTACGTCAATGTTCTCAAGCAATTGATCTTTAGTTTCCGATAAAAGCGTTATGTTTATTGCCTTTTCAATACCATCCTCTTTCTTGCGGCAGTAACTCGTAAGTAGTGGTGGTGGAACATTTCCATACTCTTTACGTTTTGTACTTTTCAGTTTATCATCATTTTCCTCCGACTTGATCGTAGGAAGAATGTGATCAATGACATATGCGTTTGTGGTGTAACTCTTCAACAATTATCTAACCCTCTCTGTTTCAATCTTCATGTCTTGAAGTTCTCTTCTTGTTTCAGCAATAGTGTCAATATACATGTTAATTGCTTTTTGTTTCTCAATGACTGTTGCACTAACATTGTTACATTAGCACTTAATTCTCGATTTGCTTTTTCGACATTACAATAAGTACCCTTCATTTTTTCATACGCTTCTTTCATTGTTCTATAATCATAACGAAAATTTTCATTATGCAAAGTCATTTCGCTTATGATTTTAGAGTTTTCAGCACATTGCTCACAAGGATTTGTGCACTTTCTGCAAGGTTTTTCAACTTCCACAACTTTCACAACTTCTTTTCAATTACTCTTACCTCAGCACCTACCTTCTCCACCTCTGGTTTCTTTTCTTCAATCAACGGCTCAGAAGATGTTAACTCAGAATAACCTGCAAAACTAGAAATATTGTTAGAAGAAGTAGCATTCTGCATCATCGTGTGATGATATATCTCCTCTTCTTCTCTTTGTTGCATGTATTGTTCCAGAATTGCATTCTCTAGTGCTGCATTCTCAGCTGACATATCCTGTTCTTCCACAATCTCAGCCACAAGAGCAACTCCAGTCTTCTTGTTAATGTACTTGTTCCAATCAAAACCTTCATTTTCATTTGAAGCAACATCGCCTTTTCTGCGGTGTTAGATGATTGATCTTGGATTTCAACTTTCCTCGAAAACGGCTTGTATTGCAGTGCTTTCTTGTAGTAATCATTTCCACTTCTGAAGGGATTTTGATTTCCACTAACTTCTTGGTTCGGACACTCACGTTTGAACTCACTTTTTGTCGGCACTTGAAGCATATGACTTTTGTCTTGTTAAATCAAAGCTATTTACTTGAATTACCAATATCTCTGCCAGTTAACGCTACAAATTTGGTAACTCTTCTGATGATCGAAGCTAGACTCCACTTAGTGTCCATTAGTTCCAATTCTTCTCCCCCACCTGATCGTAATCCTCAGCAGTCATTTCAGGATTTCCGATCTTTCTAACAACCAAACATTCATAAGATTCCAGAATAGTAGCAAGAAGTGCTATGTGCTATTTAGCCACTTTCCCAGGAAAAACATTCTTCAGATTCAGCAATGTTGCACTAAAAAACATTTGGATCAGAACTGGATTGATTTGTCTGATATGACTGATTGTTCTGATTTTGAAACGAAGAAATTAAACCAGTGCTTGAATATCCAGTGTTTGAAGAACTCTGATTCTGTGGTGAATAAATCGATGAATTCATATTAGCACTAAAAGCTGTTTGAATTTTCAGACTCTGAATCGGAGTATCTTGAACACCTCCTTTGTAATACACACTGACATCTTGAATAACATTTGCATTCTTTGATTTTGCAATCTCTAACAGCTCTATTTCATGACCTTCTAGTTTATTAATGAAAGAGGAGAACTTTAAATGCATCTAAGCCGGACTGTTCTTTGAAACCATCAGATAAGTTGACCGCTCTCCCTTAGGAAGTGCATCAGCCAACTTTTCTATCTGTTCTTCGGTAGTTTTCTTGATGTCATGCCTTCGGATCTGGACCATTAGATGACAATATCCGTCAATCATTTACTTCATAGTCTCTCCTTTGATCATCGTAAAGATTTAGAATTCTTTATTGATTAACGCCTTTTTGCTCTTTATCATCTCATCGCTTCCCTTGAATTTGTCACAAAGAGCATGCCACAAATCTTGTGAAGTTTCACATTCTGGTAACAGTATCAAAATATCTTCCATCACAGATTGTTGAATAAGGCTAATCATTTTCTTTTTAGCCACGTACGCCTCTTTATCAGCAGGTGTAAACTTAATCAAAGGTAGATCTTGTTCGCGTTCATCCTTTGGCCACTTGTATCCGTTTTCTATCGCAACCCAGCTGTGGAACTGATTAGCTTGTACCCACTTTACAAACTTTTCTTTCCATCCCTCAAACTCGTCCATACTCATTAGCTTCGGCGGTTTAGTAGTAGTACCCATCTCATTGTCGAGATTCATTGGTTAACTGCAATAGTATTTGACGTTGAAGCTTGAGCTACTCCAGTAGCAAACGCGTTATGGAGATCTTCCATCTTGAAAAACAGGCAATTTATTTGGAAAAACACACGTTCACAAACTTCGAAAAATGATCAGTACACTGACAAGTTCGGCGAACTTGCAGTTTTAAGAAAAACAGTTTATGAATTTACACAAGTTCGGGCGAACTTGTGGTTTTGAAAAATCAGATTTTGTTTTTACACAAGTTCGAGTGAACTTGTGTTGACAATTTGAATAAACTTCTCCCTAATGAAGTTCGGGTGAACTTACAGGATTTTCAAGAAAGATAAACAAGTTCGGGCGGACTTATACTAGATTTTCAACAATCTTTAATCAAGTTCGGGTGAACTTGATAAAAGTTGAATGAAAATTAGGTAAGTTCGAGCGGACTTATCTGTAAAACCTTGAAATATTAGTCAAGTTCGGGCGAACTTGATTAAAACAATGATTTAATCAAGTTCGGCGAACTTATGTTAAGTCGACCAAATCAAGTTTTGAAACATGGTTTTTTCAACTTTTTTATATTAATTCATTTGAATTTGATATCAAACTCTCAGGGGTTTACCACAGGTGTATTTTACATGACATGTTCAATTTTTAGCCATTTTGTCCATGAATTCTTCAAATATGTGAAAATTATAAGAAAAATGGTAGAATGATGTAGAATTAGAGTGATTCTTGTGATTAATTCAGCAAATCTAGGTATCCAGGCTTTGATACCACTTGTTAGGACCGTCCTCCATTAGCATAAGAACCTAGATTTGTATCTAACGTTTGATTAGGCGGAAACTAATGACGTGTTAACCAAATAACATGAATTACTCATTTAACTGTTTGTTTATTGATCAATATTTTTCAATACATTCAAGTTCCGGATCCGACAGAGCTTCGCCATCTGTGTGCCAAAATCTCTTATCCTTACAAATGAAAACCTAAGGCACCTATTTATAGGAACTCACGTTCGCTAGGAAGGTGAACAAGTTCGGGCGAACTTGTCTTGAACAAGTTCGGCGGAACTTGTACTCACATGTTGAGTACCGGGCGAACTTGATCCTTTACATACATAAATACGCTTCGTTTCTAACAAATTAAACTCTAATCACTCAGACTCGATATACAATGACGTAGGCAACAGACATTTGCACTAACAGACTCCCCCTTGGATGTTTCCGTAGTCATTTAACTTCAAATAAGCTCCTGAGTCTTTATCATTCTCTTGATCTTTAGTCTTGAATAACTTTAACGTCTTTGATCTTCAATTTTTCTCTGCTTCTTGAGCTTGTCTTGATAAAATTTAATCACCATGCTCCCCCTAGCTTTATGCTTTAATCTTCAAACTCCCCCTTGCTTTGAGCTTTCTGGTATCTTTAATCAACGTTTTATCCAGCTCCCTCTAAAACTTTTCTTTCTGTTTCAAAGTTCTTAGACATTCAAATAAACATTTTAGATTCAAACTTTGAAATTTTATAACATCAACATTTCAAATTTTAATCTTCACTTTAATATTTTCAATCCTTTTTAGTTATTCAAGTTCAAATCAATGTCCTTGAATATTTTTATATTTAAGACCTTGACCATTCACAAGATTATCAATTATGAAATCCACTTAGTTGACCAAGTCCAAGTTAATAACCTTGATTAACCAATTTTGTCTACCAAGTCCAAGTTAATGACCTCAGTTCGACCCATTGTGAACAAACTAATGTTTTCTTCAATTCTAAAGTTTCAATTTAATGAACTTTTCAACACTTCTGATCATTTTGATTTTTAACAGATGTCATTAAGATTTTCACCATTAAAACACCTTACCAGACGTCGAAGAACCGTTCTCCATCATTGGCTTGTTGAAACTAATGAAGAAACAAAATCTTTTTGTATTCTTGAAAGTTTATGCTAAAACACACTGAAAATCTTTATGGTTTTAATCTATAAAACAATAAAGAAAGTGAACTATGTACAAACATATTTACAGACATATTTTAGTGAATTCGTGTCTAGGGATCATATCAGTTTTTGAAACATATCACCAGTACCATTGACCTTTTGGTGACTTTAAGTTTGAGAGTCCGTTGTACGGATCGTTCGGGCAATAATCTGACAAACCTAAGGTAAACGTGTGGAATTCGTTTGCTTATGCGACATTGGATACACTCATGTGTTTCTATTTAATCACCGTTTCATTAATATTCAACGTTACAGATCCTGGAAACACTTAAACAAAGCTTCGCCTCTGTCGTGACAAAATCTCTGAAAAGTTACAAATGAAATCACAAGCTACCTATTTATAGGTAAACAAGTTCGCTGGTGGGAGAGCAAGTTCGGGCGAACTTGCATAGGCAAGTTCGGCCGAACTTGTCTAAACCATCACAAACTCAAGCGCACTTGTTAACCTATTTACATAGACTTCGACATTTCGCTCCTAAATACTGACTCGATATTATACGATGGCGTAGGCAACAGACATATGCATCAACAGACTCCCCCTTGGATGTTGCCGTAGTCATCATTCTTCAATTAAGTTCCCGAGTCTTTAATGTTCTCTTGATCTTTATATCTTGAATAACTTTATCATCCATGCTCCCCCTTACTTTAAGCTTTCTGTTATCTTCAATCAACATGTTTATCTAGCTCCCCCACAAATGATGCTTTGAATTTCTAAGGTTTGACGATTAAGAACAATCACACGTATCCACACACGAACATTTCTTAACAGTCTCGTTGGTCCGGCTCACATTCAACATTAACAAGTTTCAATGGAAGATTTTGAAAGAAAATCTTTTTGGATTTTGGATTTATTTGAATTTTGAATGGCAGAAATGTAAACAAACTAAAATGTAATATTTACAGTTTATATTTTTGTGAGAAAACGTGCTAGAGGATCATATCAGAATACTAAGACATATCAGTTGCACCGTTGATCTAGATGAAACACTTAGTTTAAACAATTCACATGAATTGTCGATATTGTTGTCCTTAAACTCAATCTAAAAACTTTCGTAATGCTTACTGATACATTAAGGTACATTAATTTGCACTAAGTTCTTATGGACCCCACGATCTTAGCATATCCCCTCATCATGTAATACACTAACTCAAGTAATGCTTTTAAACTTTTATCAACTATGATATGTGTGAAAATAACGCAGAATGTTTAAACATTAATAATCAGGTCGATCTTTCGATACGCAGAGAAAGTCCAATGTTCAAACAAAATAAGAAATAAAAAACAAGTTGAAATTGTTTAGATCTTAACCACCAGATCTATATTCTCATATACGCAGAGGTGATCCAAGATTTAAACAAAACACCAAGTAAAATAAAGCAGAAACGTTCAGGCACTAACATCCAGTTCGATACTTTCGTATACGCAGAGGATGTCCAATGCTTAAACAAAATAAAGAAATAAAACAAGTTTAAATCTTTTGAAATGAAAACACAATCACAGTGACTTTTAGTAAGTTGTGAAATTTCACAAACTGACCGGTTTTTATGCTTTGCAACATTCAGCGATTGCCGAGTAGGTACACAGTCACGAAGAACAAAACTAAGTACTATGCTTTCAATCATGTTCCCCACTAGAACTAGGCTTTTCTATTTAAGTGTGTATCGTTTTCGCAAAACTACTAGTCTAGCTGAGTCTACCAACACATCTTTAGTGAGATTGTTTAACCATTTTAAACAATATATATCTTTAGCATGCACTAATAGTCCACATGATATACTATCATTTCCTCTTTTTGCACAAGCAATCTCATTTTCATTTTTTAATGTTTTTAACATTTTGAGATTTTCTATTGTTTTTGGCTTTTTGAAAAATTTTATCTACCCAAAATGATTTTGAAATGATGTTTTTCAATTTTACAGGAATTTTTTACAATTTTTAAAAAAATTCCCCCTAAAATTGAAAACATCTTATTAAAATCCGAAAATAAGAACCCTCCATTTTAAACATTTAATGACTTTTTACGAATGTGAACGCGAGACTACCATTTTGTTTGTGTGGAATATCACTCCTATCTCTTGTCTCTCTGTATGAACAACCACTGCTTTTGAAAAGACCTTTGGCTTGAAGCTTGGTTATCCTGCACATTCAAACAAACTTTAATCAGTTTTGAATTGGAACCCAATCCATTCTGGATTTAGGTTTACCAAATTCATTAACATCTGAAGTAAACAAACATTCACACTCTTTTTGATAATCAAACATTTTGATAAAACTTTATTTGAAAATTTTACTTTCTTTGATTTTTTAACTGTTTGAATTATCAAATTGTTCTTCACTGCTCTCTTTTTTGTCCTCAGATTTGTATCTGATGAATTCGTTTTACTTGACTGTGAGTAAAATGATTCATTAGAACTTTTATCTGATTTTTTAAACGTATCCGATGACAAAATCTTTTCCAAATATTGTCTAACATTTTTCCTCTTTTTTCTCAATCTGTCTTTTTGCCCTTATGACAACTTGACTTTTTGTTCTTTGGGCTTTTCTTCTGTTTTTACTGTCTTCTTCACAGCATTTCCGTCCTCCCTGTGAGATTTGTCCGATCTTCTTTTTAGATAGTCAGACAATCCTGGCAATATGACCTTTGATTTGACATTTATAGCATCTTCTTGAATCAAATCTCTTTCTTAGGCAGTTAACAGCAATGTGTCCACTAAATCCACAGTTGTAACACACTCTGTTATCGTACCAATTTCTACATTCAGACCATACACCCAAATCATCACATTGATTTGATGTATAGTAGTCATCTTTCCTGTTTCTTCTGTAAAATTGATTTGACTTTGAAGCACTGTGGTCCGACCTGCACCACTTATTCTCAAATTTTTGTGAGTTTTTATAATGATTGGATGACTGTACCGATGAGCTTTTATTTTGTTTTGAAAATTTTTAGAATTTTGTTTTTCATGTTGTTTTTGTTCTCCATTCTGCTTAGAAGGTTTTTGCGTTGAGCATTCACCTTTTTCAGTAGATTGTAGAAAGTTTCTTGAAATTTTTCTTTCAGTTTTAAAAATATTTCATGTTTATCATTTTTAGCTCTTTCATCATCGATAGTATCATCAAATCTTCAATTATGACATCGTCATAATTTGTAAAATGTTACTTATTGGAATTTCCTTTATATTCTCACTGATCGGTTTTGGACATATATAATCTAACTTTAATGAGGAGGTCACAAAACCTTTCTAACTTTCTGAATTAACAGCTTTATTTTTAACAGTCTCAACTTCTTTTTCAAGTTGAGCAATTTTCTCAATATGAGAATTTATTGCTTTTTGATTTTCTATATTTAATTTTTCAAAAACAATTTTATCATTTTTAAACATTTTTATTTCATTTTGAAAATCTACTACCATTTGTAATTTTTCATTTTCTAAAATTTGTATTTTGTTTTCAAAATTCTTTTCATTTTCTTTTAATTTTTTATTTTCTAATGTCAAACTCTCAATCTCATTCAAGAGTTTGGCATTATCTGCCTGATAATTGTCTACATCATAGATCAGGCAGACTGGTTTAGAACTTGAAGACTCATTTGTGGATATACTTGAAACTAGAGCTTCACAGTTCTTAACTACTACACTCTCTTCTCTCTTCACCTGATATTTATTTTTCAGAGATATCTAGAGTTCTTTTGCAGTCCTGTACTCAGACAGTAGTATCAAGATATGTTCGTTAACAGATTGTTGAATCAGATTAATCATTTTCTTATCAGCAAAATACGCCTCTTTCTGTTGCGTAGAATACTTGCACTTCTCTAGAATATTCTGATTCTCATCTCTTGGAACTACATATCCTGTTTCGATCGCCACCCAACTGCTAAAATGCGTATCTTGGACCCAGCTCTCAAATTTTCCTTTCCAAACTTCATACTCGTCCATACTCATCAACTTTGGCGGCTTCTCAGACCCATTTCTTTTTCCAAATTTATATGTCGTTCAAAACACTTGAAAATGATTAGCAAACAGACAATTTTAGCAAAAACTGACGTTTTAATCGACAATTTTAACGTATCGGTTTACTAAAAACGTTTAAAATTTTTCGGAAAACTGTTTTACCAGATTAGAGCTTTAAACTCATCTCGTCAATACGAATCTAACGATATATAATGTCCGAGACGTTTTTTAGAATTTTCATGCCTTAGACGAGTTCGGGCGAACTTGTCAAAGCTTGTGAAGATCAGCTTATTAACAAGTCGATCGAACTTGTTATAGATTTTACGAAAATTTTCCTGAAGGTTAAGTTCGAGCGAACTTATGTTGGATTTCAAGAAAAAATTGCAAGTTCGGGCGAACTTGTAAGAATTTCAAGAGGCTTTACAAGTGGCGAACTTTTAATATTTTTCAACAATAGTTAATCAAGTTCGGGCGAACTTGATGAAATCTGTTTGAAAAATAAGCAAGTTCGAGCGAACTTACCCAAAAATCTTGAAAAATCAATCAAGTTCGTGTGAACTTGATGAAAAATGTGAATTTTTCGGTAAAGTTCGAGCGAACTTGATGTCAAGTTCGAGGAACATGTGTTTTCAAACATGGTTTTTTCAATTTTTTCGGCATGAATTCGTTTGTTTTAAGCTCTGATCTTTTCAAGGGTTTATCTATTATGGATTTTACTTATTATACTTGAAAATCAGTCCATTTTGTCCGTGAATTGTCTAAGAAAAGTTAAAAATAAAGAAATGAGTAGAAGATGAGATGTTTTCAGTCCAATGTCTTCAAATTAGGCCAATCCTGCTCTGATACCAATTGACGGTCCGTTGTATGGATCGTTCGAGCACTAATCTGACAAACCTAGGGTAAATGTGCGGAATCCGTTTGCTTAGGCAACAACGGATACACTCATTTGTTTCTATTTAATCATCGTTTCATTAATATTCGACGTTACAGATCCTTGAAACACTTGAACAGAGCTTCGCCTCTGTCGTGACAAAATCTCTGAAAAGTTACAAATGAAATCACAAGCTACCTATTTATAGGTAAACAAGTTCGCTATGGGAGAGCAAGTTCGGGCGAACTTGCATAGACAAGTTCGGCCGAACTTGTCTAAACCATCACAAACTCAAAACGCACTTGTTAACCTATTTACATAAACTTCGACATTTCGCTCCTAAATACTAACCAGATATACGATGGCGTAGGCAACAGACCTATGCATCAACAAAGTTTTAAACTTGTTTGCCTAGATTGTCGATATGTTTGTCCACTTAAACTTCGACATATTCTCAATTGTTCCAAGATATGTTAGGTATGAATTATGAAACTTGACTTAACTATGGTTCCCATCTCAGAATATACTCCCGTATCAAGATTCCCTAGATTTCATCTTACAGGTGAATATAGCGTAATTGATATCTGTATTTGGGTTATGCGAGACCTTGAGAGCTCAGGTTAGTACTACCGTACAGACAAAGAGATGAAAGCTCGACTTTAAGGTGGTGTTCCACTTAAGGAATCTTGTAAGCACTGCAAATGATTAGATCTTTCGATACTTTTCAGGTTTGCATGTGTTTAGGAATTTTTAGCAAAAGCATTATAGAAGTTCTAGGCTATTGCTTTCGCAAAATCAGAAGAACTTGTATAATACCCCAGATATCAACTATCTATAAAGACCTCGTATCTCAGAATCAGGTAATCTCTCAAACGAAATTTTGGTGTACTAAGTCCATATATCCGAGAGATGTTAATCCACAAGATTAAGCAGTTGTAAAATTTAGTTTATATCTCGGAAACAATTTACTGAACGTGTAAAGTCTATCGACACATCCACAGTAATACTTGTTTATCACTTTTTAAACTTTACATTTCGTTAGCATACTTTGATAGTCTACTGATGTACTATCATTTCCTTTTTGACACAAAATTCTTTTTGTCTTTTTCAATGTTTTTGTACTTTTTGAATTTGCAAATGTTTTTGAATTTTCAAATGTTTTTGAATTTTCAACTTTTTCATATGTTTTTGATTTTTTCAAATATTATTTTTCTTACTCCCCTTTAAATCAAAAACATATTTTTGGATTTTAGATTTTTTAAGAAATTCTATTCTAAAAGATAACAAAACAATGAGGATCACGAGAACTCGTCGTCCGATCCTATTTTAACATCTACATCTGCACCTGTAACACAGATAAACCATTAATGTCATTTACTTGACAGAATAACTGGTTTTGACATAAAAATCAGTTTTGTTCAACGGTGTGGATTATCACAATTTGTTCTTCACAAATTTTCCTTTTCAACTACTCCTCCTCAAAATGACAAAGATATGACATTTCAGGAATAAGTTAAGTGACAGGAAGCTCCATTAACTAGATTCTACTTCAACAAAGTGGATCTTTAGAACCCTGCATATGAAAAGTAACTACTTGAATAGAGAAACCCAAGCCTTTTTGGTCTTGGTTGGACTTGATAAAGATCATCGTAATCACTTTCAAATCCATCATCGTAATCAAAATTAACATCAAACATTTTGTTCGATGTCAACTTTGAAAACTGCTCGACCTTTTCTTTCTTTGTCGGTTTTGAAAAATTTAACTTTGAAAGATCATTTTTGATTACTGACTTGTTTGATTTGACATTATCAGTTCTTTTTGAAACAAACTATTCATTTTCAGATGATGAAGTAACTTTCTTTTCGGCAACCCAGAATTGTGAATTACTTCTTACCTTTTTAATGTAGAATCTAGAATCTATGTTTTCTTTTAATTTTAAAGTTTCACCTATTTCAAATGTTGAATGCTCAAACTTTGTTTCATTTTTAGGTTTTAATTCGAAATCATATTCTTTGATTCTTTTTAAAATTTTGATTGGTTTCACAATCTCTGGTTGTTTTTATTTTTCATCTTTTGACACTCTCTTTCTTCGTGAATACACAGGCTTTGATTTCGGACACTTGCGAGCAATGTGACCAACTTCATTGCATTTGAAGCAAGTCCGAGTATCATGAATATGTCCATTTGTGGGTTTTACTCCACTTGTGTACTTAGCCTTGTCCCGAAGTTCTTTCTCTTTCTTGAACTCCTCATTTGATTGCATACCGATCAAACTTTCTTCCTGAACCGTGTTTGTCCCATATACAAACTTCATGTCTTTACCTTTGTATTCGTGGAATGGCGACTTTTGGTTCTTTTCCGGCTCATCTTCACTTTCCTCCAAACCCAACCCTGCTCTCCTGTTCTCAGGAAAATCACCACCATTTTCTCGTGGTTGTTAAAGTTCCTTTTGGGTTTCGAGTAAAACTTCTTTTCATTTATCTCAAGATAATCTGACGAAACTTCTACAAGTTTGAAAAATTTATCGATTTGATCTTCTTTCACATTCCGAATCGGAAAGCTATCGTCAAAATATAACCTATCAGATTCCTTAACTTTGTACATGACAACGTTAGGATCATCACTTAGATCATTATTTGATGATTTATTGTCATCTTCGGATTGTGATTCAGATTTGTTCGAACTTGAGATAGTGCTTTCAAAGCTGCTGTCGTCAGAATCATTTCCTAAACATTTTTTACCACATTTTTCACAACCGCTTCACTGTCATTGTTTGATTTCGTATAGACTACGTCAATGTTCTCAGGCAATTGATCTTTAGTTTCCGATAAAAGCGTTATGTTTATTGCCTTTTCAATACCATCCTCTTTCTTGCGGCAGTAACTCGCAAGTAGTGGCGGTGGAACATTTCCATTCTCTTTACGTTTTGTACTTTTCAGTTTATCATCATTTTCCTCCGACTTGATCGTAGGAAGAATGTGATCATTGACATATGCGTTTGTGGTGTAACTTTTCAACAATTGTCTAACCCTCTCTGTTTCAATCTTCATGTCTTGAAGTTCTCTTCTTGTTTCAGCAATAGTGTCAATATACATGTTAATTGCTTTTTGTTTCTCAATGACTGTTGCACTTAACATTGTTACATTAGCATTTAATTCTCGATTTGCTTTTTCGACATTACAATAAGTACCCTTCATTTTTTCATACGCTTCTTTCATTGTTCTATAATCATAACAAAAATTATCATTATGCAAAGTCATTTCGCTTATGATTTTAGAGTTTTCAGCAAATTGCTCACAAGGATTTGTGCACTTTGTGCATGGTTTTTCAACCTCCACAACTTTCACAACCTCCTTTTCAATTACTCTTACCTCAGCACCTACCTTCTCCACCTCTGGTTTCTTTTCTTCAATCAACAGCTCAGAAGATGTTGACTCAGAATAACCTGCAAAACTAGAAATATTGTTAGAAGAAGTAGCCTTCTGCATCATCGTGTGATGATATATCTCCTTTTCTTCTCTTTGTTGCATGTATTGTTCCAGGATTGCATACTCTAGTGCTGCATTCTCAGCTGACATATCCTGTTCTTCCACAATCTCAGCCATAAGAGTAACTCCAGTCTTCTTGTTAATGTACTTGTTCCAATCAAAACCTTCATTTTCATTTGAAGCAACCATCGCCTTTTCTGCGGTGTTAGATGATTGATCTTGGATTTCAACTTTCCTCGGAAACGGCTTGTATTGCAGTGCTTTCTTGTAGTAATCATTTCCACTTCCGAATGGATTTTGATTTCCACTAACTTCTTGGTTCGGACACTCCTGTTTGAAATTCCCTTTTGTCGGCACTTGAAGCATGTGACTTTTGTCTTGTCAAATCAAAGCTTGTTACTTGAATTACCAATATCTCTGCCAGTTAACGCTACAAATTTGGTAACTCTTCTTATGCATCGAAGCTAGACCCCACTTAATGTCCATTAGTTCCAATTCTTCTTCATCCACCTGATCGTAATCCTCAGCAGTCATTTCAGGATTTCCGATCTTCCCAACAACCAAACATTCATAAGATTCCAGAATAGTAGCAAGAAGTGCTATGTGCTGTTTAGCCACTTTCCCAGGAAAAACATTCTTCAGATTAACAGCAATGTTGCACTGAAAAACATTAGGATCAAAACTGGATTCATTTGTCTGATATGACTGATTGTTCTGATTTTGAAACGAAAAATTTGAACCAGTGCTTTAATCTTATTCTGTGGTGAATAAATCGATGAATTCATATTAGCACTAAAAGCTGTTTGAATTTTCAGACTCTGAATCAGAGTATCTTGAACACCTCCTTTGTAATACACACTAACATCTTGAATAACATTTGCATTCTTTGATTTTGCAATCTTTAACAGCTCCATTTCATGACCTTCTAGTTTATCAATGAAAGAGGAGAACTTTAAATGCATCTAAGCCAGACTGTTCTTTGAAACCATCAGATAAGTTGACCGCTCTCCCTCAGGAAGTGCATCAGCCAACTTTTCTATCTGTTCTTCGGTAGTTTTCTTGATGTCAAGCCTTCGCATCTGGACCATTAGATGACAATATCCGTCAATCATTTTCTTCATAGTCTCTCCTTTGATCATCGTAAAGATTTCGAATTCTTTCTTGATTAACACCTTTTTGCTCTTTATCATCTCATCACTTCCCTTGAATTTGTCACAAATAGCTTGCCACAAATCTTGTGAAGTTTCACATTCTGGTAACAGTATCAAAATATCTTCCATCACAGATTGTTGAATAAGGCTAATCATTTCTTTTCGGCCACGTACGCCTCTTTATCAGCAGGTGTAAACTTAATCAAAGGTAGATCTTGTTCGCGTTCATCCTTTGGCCACTTGTAACCATTTTCTATCGCAACCCAGCTGTGGAACTAATTAGCTTGTACCCACTTTACGAACTTTTCTTTCCATCACTCAAACTCGTCCATACTCATTAGCTTCGCGGTTTAGTAGTAGTACCATCTCATTGTCAAGATTCATCTGGTTAACCGCAATAGTATTTGACGTTGAAGCTTGAGCTACTCCAGCAGCAAACGCGTTATGGAGATCTTCCATCTTGAAAAACAGGCAATTTATCTGGAAAAACACTCGTTCACAAACTTCAAAAATGATCAGTACACTGACAAGTTCGGGCGAACTTGCAGTTTTAAGAAAAATAGTTTATGATTTTACACAAGTTCGGGCGAACTTGTGGTTTTGAAAAATCAGATTTTGTTTTTACACAAGTTCGAGCGAACTTGTGTTGACAATTTGAACAAACTTCTCCCTGATGAAGTTCGGGCGAACTTATAGGATTTTCAAGAAAGATAAACAAGTTCGGCTGGACTTATACTAGATTTTCAACAATCTTTAATCAAGTTCGGGCGAACTTGATAAAAGTTGAATGAAAATTAGGTAAGTTCGAGCGGACTTATCTGTAAAACCTTGAAATATTAGTCAAGTTCGGGCGAACTTGATTAAAATCAATGAATTTTAATCAAGTTCGGGCGAACTTGATGTTAAGTTCGACCAAATCAAGTTTTTGAAACATGGTTTTTTCAACTTTTTTATATTAATTCATTTGAATTTGATGTCCAAACTCTCAGGGTTTACCACAGGTGTATTTTACATGACATGTTCAATTTTTAGCCATTTTGTCCATGAATTCTTCAAATATGTGAAAATTATAAGAAAAATGGTAGAATGATGTAGAATTAGAGTGATTCTTGTGATTAATTCAACAAATCTAGGTATCCAGGGTTGATACCTCTTTTTAGGACGTCCTCAATTAGCTATCCTATGTTAGGACCGTCCTCAATTAGCATAGGAACCTAGATTTGTATCTAACGTTTGATTAGGGGAAACTAATGACGTGTTAACCAAATAACAGAATTACTCATTTAACTGTTTGTTTATTGATCAATATTGTTCAATACATTCAAGTTCCGGATCCGACAGAGCTTCGCCGTCTGTGTGCCAAAATCTCTGATCCTTACAAATGAAAATCTAAGGCACCTATGTATAGGAACTCACATTCGCTAGGAAGGTGAACAAGTTCGGGCGAACTTGTTTTGAACAAGTTGCCGAACTGTACCAATGTTGAGTTCCGGGCAAACTTGATCCTTTACATACATAAATACGCTTCGTTTCTAACAGACTAAACTCTAATCACTTAGACTCGATATACAATGACGTAGGCAACAAACTATGTACAACACAAGATTTAAATCAAAAGTTATGTTTTGAAAACCATTGCTTTATTTGATACGAACATTTATCAGAGTTTTGTTTATCCCATACATTCAAGCCTTAAGACTGTCGGATAAACCCTTATCAAGTCAATGGTTTATCAAAAAATGTATTCGGATTCTGTCATCCCTACTTCCAAACAAACCTAGGAAGCGGGAACGGGATCTGTCAAGTCCTATGGTACCATTACATACTGTCGGGCGGCGTGATCAATGTTAATGAATGTATTATGTACCGTTAAACATACCAAATGTCATACTCAATGTAAGCAATGTTATGAAAAATGTCTTTAAACCATGTACTAAGTATGCCAAGTCAACATACGAAGTATAAATGTCGTGAAATCAATGTGCTAGCATGCTCAGTCAACATACATAGCAAAACATAATTGAAATCATGTACTGTATGTGTACTTTATAAATCACAAATATATGTCATGAAAACATGAAAGCATGAAAGTAACGAGTAAGCACATTTGTATCACCCCAAATCATTTGAAAACCTACAAGAGGGGACTATGTACTCACTTGGGATTGCAAAAGTATCCTTGTTCAAGATGGATATACAAAGCTCAAGAGTCCTGGAAAATCAAGTGAGTCCTAATATCGGACATCTATGTTAATGCCGGGACCTTAATCGGAAGATTCGGATAGAATGAAGTCTTATAAAGAAGACTAGAATGGAACACTTACTTGTGATCCAAAGATGAAGGAAACACTAAAGAACTTAGATGGGAGACCTCCAACAATGTGGTAGTCTCCACTTTGAGTTATAGAGAGAAAGAAAAGAATTGAGAAAGGAAAATGGTTGCAACTATGAAGGTATTTATAGTTGAAATGAAGTGTAGGATCATGTCAAGTGTTGAAAAGTGTTGTAGGATCTTAACATGTGTCTAGTGATGTGTTCAACCAAACGAAATTTGGCGATAACAAGTGCTTAGTGTCCAAAGAAATAAACAAGAAGCTGCCAAGTTTTAATTAGGAAGCTTCTGCTCTGGGCACCCCTTACGGACCGTATGGGGTTTTGCCTTACGGTCTGTAAGGTCCTTGCCATGGCAGAAGTTTCAGAATTGGCAATGCCCTGCCCTTATTTTTGTCGCATTTTGGCACTTTTAACACTCGTTTACCGATTTTAAAGCTTTATAAGGATGATAAAGCATAGAGAACTTGAAATATGTCCAAAAATGTCCCGGTGTCGGTTCGTTTGGTCATATGGTTGCGGTTTTCGGTTAATTACGACGAAAATCGTAACGAACTGCAAATGACCGTAAATGCGTAACGATTGATATTTTTGCATTCCAATCATCAAAATACAAGATTTTAATGATTACAAAATTTTGGATGTGCTTACAGGTTCTGGATTAGAAAATACCGTAACGGCATAGTTTCGCAAAATTTGCAAAATAGCCCCTGAAGTTGAATAAGTATGTTTTTGCCATACCGAACCCTTCCAAACTTATTTCTAGGTTATGTAAAGGATATTTAGGGTATGTTTAGCTTATGTCATTTTTCCAGAGTGTACGTCACGTTAAACTGATTACGTTTGCGTAACGGTTTGCGATTTCACTTCAAGAAGTGGTTTTAAAGATCAGAATTGAACAAGGATTGAAAATATGAAATGCCATATATAAATACACAAATCTTTGAATAAAACACAATGTTATTAAATAAAAAATTGTTTCAGAATTGTATGATGATTAAAATACACGGATGTCATAGTCTCCCCTACTTTAGGAAATTTCGTCTCGAAATTTAATTAGAGGAAACTTGTGAGAATAGATGCGGTATTTCGCCTTCATCTAGTCCTCTCTTCCCAATAAACTCTGGGCCACGTTTGGACTCCCAGTGAACTTTAATAATCGGTATACATCTACGCTTAAGCTTTTTGGCTTCACGATCCAAAATTTCCACAGGTTTCTCGACAAAGTGTAACGTGTCATCAACACGAATTTCATCAAGAGGGATGTGGAGGTTTTCATCAGCTAAACACTTTTTGAAATTGGACACGTGGAAGGTCGGGTGAACGTTACCAAGTTCAGGAGTAGCTCAAGTTTGTAGGCCATCTTTCCGATTTTCTCGATGATCTTGAATGGCAACATATCTAGGTACAAGTTTTCCTTTCTTCCCAAATCTAATCACGCCTTTCCAAGGGGATACCTTGAGTAGGACATGATCGACCGACTTGGAATTCCAAGAGCTTGCGTCGTTTGTCCACGTAACTCTTTTGACGGCTTCTAGCTGTCAAAAGATTATCACAGATTGTCTTGACTTTGTCTGTTGTGTCTTGAATGAGTTCAGGTCCAGTGAATTAAGATTCACCAATTTCATTCCAACAGACATGTGAACGACATTTTCGACCATAAAGAGCTTCGAAAGGAGCCCTGTCAATGTTGGTGTGAAAATTGTTATTGTAGGAGGATTCGATCAAAGGTAGATGTGAATCCCAACTACCACCAAAGTCAATCACACAAGCTCTAAGCATATCCTCCAGTGTCTGGATTGTTCTTTCGGATTGTCCATCCGTTAGAGGATGCTAAGCAGTGCTAGGTTAAGTTTGGTTCCCATGGCAGATTGCATGGTCCTCCAAAAATGAGATGAGAATCGAGCATCAAGATCAGGTATGATGTCCAAAGGAACACCATGACGAGATACAATTTCATCCACATAGATCTTAGCAAGTTTGTCAGCAGGGAAATCATCACGAATTGCTATAAAGTGTTACTTGGTTAGACGATAACGATTACCCAAATGGCATCATGACCTCTAGATGTACGCGGTAATTTGGTAATGAGATCCATTGCAATGCTTTCCCATTTCCAAACTGGAATTTCTTGGTTGCTCAAGCAAACCAGAAGCGCATTGATGTTCTGCCTTAACTTTGAGACAAGTAAGACATTTAGATACGTACAAGGCTATGTCTTTCTTCATACCCGGCCACCAATACTGAGTATGAAGATCCTTATACATTTTGTCTGCACCTGGATGAATTGAAGAACGAGACTTATGAGCTTCATCCATTATCAAGGTGGGGAGATTGTCTTGACTTGGAACCCACAGACATTTCAGATAATAAAATAACCTATTGTCTTTTGTTTCAAGTTGAAGCTCAAGATGATACGGTAATTCATCACCCATCATGCCTTGTGTAACACAAGTTCGTTGAGCTTGGGAGATATAGTTTTGAATATCAGATCGAACTTGAACACAATGTAGCTTGACTCGTTCTTTACGACTAAGAGCATCGGCTACGACATTCGCCTTACCAGGATGGTAGCGAATCTCAAAGTCGTAGTCGTTCAGAAGTTTGACCCATCGTCGCTGTCTCATGTTTAGTTCTTTCTGATTGAAAATGTGCTGGAGACTTTTGTGGTCTGTGAAATTTGTACCGAATAGATAGTGTCTCTAAATCAGAGAGAAAACAACAGCACCCAACTCAAGATCATGAGTGGTGTAGTTCTTTTCGTGAATCTTTAACTGTCTTGATGCATAGGCTATAACTTTGTTCCTTTGCATGAGAACATAGCCAAGGCCTAAGTTTGATGCATCACAATATACGACAAAATCGTTGTTACCTTCAGTTAAGGATAAAATAGAAGCATTACAAAGTTTCTGTTTCAAGGTCTGAAAGGCTTCTTCTTGTTTGGGTCCCCACTCAAAAGGTTTATTCTTTTGAGTCAAAGCAGTGAGGGGAACCACAATCTTTGAGAAGTTTGCAATAAAGCGACGGTAGTAACCCGCGATACCAAGAAATGAACGAACTTCGGTAGGAGTAGTAGGCGTACTCGAATCCCTGATTGCACTGATTTTGGCGGGATCTACATGAATACCTTGTTCGTTGACAATATGTCCCAAAAATTGAACTTCCTTAAGCCAAAACTCACATTTGGAGAATTTGGCATAAAGTTGTTCTTTCTTTAGGAGTTCCATCGTTAAACAGAGATGTTGCTCGTGATCGGCTCGAGACTTTGAATAGATCAAAATGTCATCAATGAAAACAATGATGAACTTGTCCAAATAAGGCTTACAAACTCTATTCATCAAGTCCATGAAAATAGCAGGAGCATTTGTCAGACCAAAAGGCATAACAGTGAACTCATAATTACCGTATCGAGTGCGGAAAGCAGTCTTGGGAATATCTTCTCCGAGAACACGAAGCTGATGATAGAATGCAGATCAATCTTTGAGAAGCAAGTAGCTCCCTGTAGCTGGTCAAAGAGATCATCAATACTAGGTAGGGGATACCGATTTTTATTGTGAGTTTGTTGAGCTCACGGTAATCGATATACATACGGAATGATCCATCTTTCTTTTTCAGAAATAGGACTGGAGGGCCCCAAGGTGAAAAGCTTGGACGAATGAATCCTTTGTCAGAAAGCTCTTGAAGTTATTTTGACAATTCTTGCAACTCAGACGGTGCAAGACGGTATGGGGATTTGGCTATAGGGTTGGGACCAGGTACAAGATCTATACGAAACTCGAGGGGTAAACCAGGTAGTTCTTCAGGAAAAACCTCAGGGTAATCCTGAACAACGGGGATGTCCTGAATAGTTTTACCCTTGCCTTTGTCCTCTACGATACGTGCCAAGAAGGCAGCATAATTCTTTCGTAGGTATTTATGGGCTTGGGTACATGTCATGAGTTTGAGGCTACTAACGGGTTTTTCTCCACGAACCTCTAGGATTTCACCAGATGGGAAAGGTATACGAACGATCTTATCAAAACAAATCACCTCCGCATGGTGTTTAGATAACCAGTCCATCCCTACTATGATATCAAAGCTCCCGAGTTGCATTGGCGTGAGGTCAATGGCAAAAAAGGTGGTTGTTAAGGTTCAATTGGCAATCACGGATGACAGAATCAAGTTTAAGGGGTTCGCCACTAGCTATTTCGACTGTCAAGGGCTTTCCTACTTTTGTTCTAGGCATTGAAAGCAAAGGTTCAAAAGCTAGGGATAAAAAACTTCTATCGGCACCCGAATCGAAAAGAATTGAAGCAGGATGGTTGTTAACAAAGAACGTACCATTCACCACCTTGTTGTCTGCACGTGCCTCGTTTGCATTAAAGTTAAATGCTCGTCCACGAGCCGGGTTTGCGTTTGCCAACTTCGGGCAGTTGTTCCTGTAGTGGGTAAGATCCCCACAATTGTAGCAAGACCCAGGTGGATAGTGAGGCCGTGCAGGCTGCTGAGCAGGGTTTTGGGCTACTGGATTCTGGGTAGGAGCAAAACGAAAAATGTTGGCAAGATGTCCAGATTTCCCACAGTTAGTGCAAATGCGGCACTGTAAATGTGGTTGATGGTGACCGTTACACTTGTTGCACAAAGGTGCATTGCCAACATACTGTTTCTTGGCCGGTGGTTGTGCTGGCTGGTTGGGAGCAGTTTGGTTGGGTTGTGTAGTTACAGCAAAGTTCTTGGAAGACTTACGCTTCCTCAACTTCTTGGAGGTTTCAGCTTTGTTACCCTTTTGCTTCTCAGACTTAACAGACGGTTTCTTGTCACCTTTTCGGTGGAGTTTACCCTTTTTGACTTGAGAGTCAGTCAAGGTATCTGCTAGTTTGATGGCTTGTCGGATAGAAGTAGGGTTACTGCCAGTGACAATATCCTGAACTGGGTCAGGAAGACCGTCTATGTACTTTTCAATCGCCTTATCAAAAGGCGTGACCATCGTGGGACATAGCAGACTTAACTCCTCATACCGATCGGTGTAAGCACGGTGCTCACCACTGTCTTGCTTCAGGTCATGGAACTCATTTTCGAGTGCCCCCTTCTCGTGAAGAGGGCAGAACTCTTTCATCATTAGAGCCCTAAGTTCCTCCCATGTCTGACCCATAGCGACATCTGCACCCCTATCTCTCACCACTCCGTTCCACCATGTGAACGCCCTCTTTTGGAACACGCTCGAAGCAAACTCGACCTTTTGTTCATTCGGACATTGGACATTACGGAATGTACTCTCAAGACTTTCGAACCACTGTAGGAGCCCGGTTGCTCCCTCAGAACCACTAAACTTGAGTGGTTTAGCCAAATTAAATTGTTTAAAGTTGCACACAGCAGGTGCATTGTTGTTATTCTTGGCTTAGTTTATTTGAGTTATGAGATTTGGTAGTACAGCAGCAAACTGCTGAGCTATCAAAGCTGCCATATCAGCGTCCGAATTCACAGTTTGACGAGGAGGCATTCTAAAAGAGAGAAAAATCATGAGAGAAAGCAAGTGAGATGAATGTTGGATAGTTATAATGAGATGTTTATAAATATTGATGAAATGTAAAGATGGTGGTTATTTGTTCGTTACAACAAACAAACAAACGACACACAGTGACTAATCAAAGTAAATGGGTATTGATAACGTATCGCGAAGACATGCTTTAGCCTATAGGTGGACACTCACCCCAAGAGTTCCCAGGTAAGAGTGACTGGTCTGATAGAGTGGATTTTTACGAACACTCTAGCCTTAGATAGAAAACTCAGGGTACAGGCACCCACCCTTCCAGATTGCATGTGTTCACATTATTAAAACCCAAACTTTGACGAGATTTTTGAAAACTTTGGAAGGCATAAAGCCAAAACAAATCATCTAAGGATAGATGATTATTTTCAAAACGGATTTGTAATTTGTGAATTTATTTTTTGGTAATCACCTAAGGATAGGTGATAGTATTTTGTTTTAAGAATCTAAACACAAGATAACTTGTGTTAGGGTTCTAGAAAGGTTATAGTCTAGGTCAAAGCATTACTAATAACCTAATTCCCTATAACCATTGGCTCTGATACCAATCTTTCTGTCACACCCCGACCGCGTAAAACAACAAACTGCGGCGGAAACATCAGGGAGTGTCATAACAGAAGTATTGTTTCAACAACTATGGTAATTAAAGTTTTGTAGTATTACATTAAGTTTGATTACATTGTCTTGGAATAAAAGAAAACAAAACAGAAATTTAATTGTCTTTGCGAAATATTAACAACATTATTATTGTCTTGTAGATTTTAAGTCACTAAAGCCCAAAGTCCATCCTAAGTGTCGCATGAATCAACCTCAAACATTAGCTCGTGAAACACATATGAAAATAGGTACGTCAGCATAAAAATGCCTGTGAGATACATAGATTTTATTGATGAGGAGTCATGACTTGAAAGTTAAAATAGATGTTTTAACGGAAAAATAGTCATGAACCTTCTAATGTATTTTTTTTATAAAATCACAAGAAAATCGAATGTTTAAAAGGAATGATGAATAGTTGAATAAATATTCAATAAAAATGAATTGAATAAATATGTATTCTTTTGAAATAAGATATTGTGTCTTGTGTAAAAGATGCCAGGTTTTGTCAAAATGTCATATCTTGTACTTATCGAAGTGGTTTAGATAACGCCACGATATGTAATATGATAAAAGCACTTATATATAGGAAGTACCAGCGGCGTATCCACCATGCTTTTATTATATTACACATATTTCGTTATTTAAATCACTTACCAAAAATCATCAATTTATGTCTTGTACATCAAATGAAGTGTAATAACCATTTGTCTTGTATGGCAAGTAAAAGTCTATACTCAAACCATATACAAATGTCATGTATAATCAAATGTCTTGTACAAAACAATGTCTTTGAATAAACAAAGGTTTAAATCAAAAGATATGTTTTGAAAACCATTGCTTTATTTGATACGAACATTTATCAGAGTTTTGTTTATCGCATACATTCAAGCCTTGAGATAGTCGGATAAACCCTTATCAAGTCAAAAGTTTATCAAAAAATTTATTCGGATTCTGTCATTCCCTACTTCCAAACAAACCTAGGAAGCGGAGAACGGGATTTGTCAAGTCCTATGGTACCATTACATACTACCGGGCGGCGTGATCAATGTTAATGAATGTATTATGTACCGTTAAACATACCAAATGACATAGTCAATGTAAGCAATGTCATGATAAATGTCTTTAAACCATGTACTAAGTATGCTAAGTCAACATACGAAGTAGAAATTTCGTGAAATCAATGTACTAGCATGCTCAGTCAACATACATAGCAAAACATAATTGAAATCATGTACTGTATGTGTACTTTATAAATATCACAAATATATGTCATGAAAACATGAAAGCATGAAAGTAACGAGTAAGCACATGTGTATCACCCTAAATCATTTGAAAACCTAAAAGAGGGGACTATGTACTCACTTGGGATTGCAAAAGTATCCTTGTTCAAGATGGATATACAAAGCTTAAGAGTCCGGGAAAATCAAGTGAGTCCTAATATCGGATATCTATGTTAATGTCGGGATCTTAATCGGAAGATTCGGATATAATGAAGTCTTATAAACCAAATAAGTGTTGGAACTCATATGAAATGGTTTAATAAAGTTAACATTCTGATTTGGAAAGGATCCTAAGTGCTTTTGACCCGTTATGACTCGTTAAGGTAGTTTAAGCCACTTTAACGTGTCATTTGCGTAAATATATGGTCGGATGGTTAGATACATGTTATGATAAGTCGTATATGCCAAACAATATATCAATTAAATGATAGAAGATTAAATAGTGGTTTATTTAAAGAAATAAGTACTTGGACAAAGTTGAAAAACTCAAATAGATGAAGAGCATGATAGAACCGAGTTGGAGATCCGCGGTTTCCAACGAAATAAATAAGAATGTTAGTTGGATAGATTGGCGTAATTTTGTAAATTTGTTATGTTCGGTGGTGCAGTCGCCTCAATTTGAGGCGGATTGGTGTGTCTAATGAAGTTTACTTTTAATATATATATATATATATATATAAAGGTGTGTCTAGTGAAGTTTACTTTTAAAATATATATAAAAAGGTAGAGGATCCTGAAAAAAGGCCCAAAGTGTGAGAAGTGTAAGAAAAAATCTAAACCATTAGATCTTTAATCTAAAGGTTACGATCTTGATGGCAATCTTGTAAATAGTATAACAATTAAAATAATTAATTTTCTAGATTAAGGGTATAAAGGTAAAATTAACATTTTTAATTTTATAAAGTCACATGTAATCCACATGCAAGTTTCCCTTTTATTTTTAAACGCCAATACTTTTTATATGTAACTAGTTTTTTTTAAATTACACCATAATAACGAGTGTTTTTTAATCTTTAATATGAGTACCATATTACTATACTTGTATACGGAAAAAAAATTACGTTCAATCGAATGTTTCAGTTAATGGTTTTTTGTTTCAGTTTATGGTGTTATATAATTATTGAATGGTGTTATATATGTGTTAAATGGTGTTATATAATTATTGAATGGTGTTATATACTTATTTTGGTGTTATATAATTATTGAATGGTATTATATATGCGCTGAATGGTTGTTGCAGTGTTATTCGTAGTGTTTATATAGAGATCTTTAAAATTGTGTTATATACTTATTGAATGATGTTATATACTTATTAAAGTGTGTTATATAATTATTGAATGGTGTTATATACGTGCAGAATGATGTTTGCAGTGTTATTGGGTATTCCTATAAATTAGGGTGGCGGTTTATAGAAGGTTTTGAATTAATTAAATCAATGATAATATAAATAAGAACACATAAACTTTTCTGCTGTAAAACTCGTCTTAAATGCAAGTACAATATACAGTTAAATGCATGAACTAAACTATAACAACCAAAGTGATGAACGTGGGACTAACGCAAAACACACGAACGCATAATGGAAACATGTTTTCCGGCCTTTTACTAATTCTTCACGGGTCGGGTTGCACCCATGGCTGAATATCTGTAGACATAACATCATGGGTCGTATAAGAGCACCACAAAAAAAAGAAACTTGTTCCGATTCATGGGATACATGATTTTCTTGTTTTAGTTTCTACATTTTCATTGAGATCTCGCTTTCTGTGTTTCCAGATGCGAGGAAGAACAGTTAAAGAGTCAATATTTTCAATTTTTTATCGGAATTTCAATAGCAGATTGGGTTGGTTTATAACTCTGAACCCATGTATATCGGAACGATTTTGAATCCGTCGAAATGATTTCAACTTTGATTCAACTGGAACCATTTTAAATATAACCATTTTTAAATATACTGGAGCAAACCAACTGGGTTTCAACTGGTTTTTTATTGACAAGTTATCTTCGAGTATGAGTGAATGATTTTGAAGAATCACTTATGAACAATCTTTGCAACTCCACAAGTTTTTTTTTCTTATAACAACTCCACAAGTTTTTTTTCTTATATAAACAAATGATCAGCATGAATTTTTGGGTATTGTTTTCATTGTTATCCTAAATAAAAAGTTTCTTTTTGTTTATATGTGCTTTTTGGGAATGTTAACAAAAGAAGGAAATTTAAAATCCATTAATGGATGGAAAGTTTTTCAATTCGGTTTTTTGGTTAGGGTGGGTGGAAGGGTGCTATACGAGGAATAAACTTTTTTCCTCACTTCTCATTAAAAATACACTATTTTTTTCTAAAAGATGAATGTTTGATTGGTTAGAAGATAGTGAGGCCTACTATTAACCCTCTCTTCATCCCTCTCTTCTCTTCCCACATCGATGAGTATAACCCGAATCCCATTCAATCACCCACTCAAACAAGGGGTGACGGTGTTATATCCGATCGGCAAACCCCTTTCCCACATCACTCACCGAGAGTGCCCCTACCACCCTTACCAACCAAACATAATTTTAGATAGAATAGTTTCCGATTCTATTCTGAATTTCACTAAATTTAATAAACCAAAGAGCCCCTATAGGTATTACAAAATCATTTTTACGAGAACATATTATGTTGCTTTAAGTCATCTGTTGTGTTCCTAGAAACTTACATCATTGTAAATTTAATATACCAAGTTGTTAAGTGTTAATTAAATATTGAATCTCACGCACTAATTAAGCATTATAAATTTAATATACTATGTTGTTAATTTTAATTAAATATTGAATCTCACGAACTAATTAAGCAAATGCCATATAACAAATTAATGTATTATATATATATAGTAGATGTTGATCATTATATAATATTTTCAATTCATTTTGCTAATTACACCATTTTAAGCAAACGACCTTAATTTGGTAACTAGAGTTTCTTCTTTAATTTTTTTATAGTTTTGTTATAATATAACTTTTTTGGATTAGACATAAAATACAAAGTGTTAAAACAAGAGAAGCGAAAAAAATCATGGGCTTATTGCATTTTGACACGTGACATAATCAATTACTTATATGTTAAATAAATAGATATAGATTTAGGGGAAGGTTCATTTGAGAAGAAAAATTTTATTGAGAAGAAAAAGAACAAAAGGATATAATTGTAAAACATTAAATAATTTTTTTTATCTCATTTATTATTATGTTTGACCAATTAATTAGTCATAAAGACTATCATCCTTCACACTAAATTTTTTTTGCCTACACAAATCAAAAGTTATCCTGCACGTTTCGAAATTTATCCTACACATATTGAAATTTATCCTACACACCCCGTATTTATCCTACACTATAAATGAATTTTTATTTTTATTTTTTTGAGAAAAATATATATTTTTAAAATAAATTACAAATTTAATAAAGTTAATTATTAAAGATAAAACTACCAATTAATTATGTATGTAAGTTTACCTATATACCATTTTAGTTACATTAAGTACAAAAATTAAATGAAGTATAATGAAGCATTCCTATTGGTTGAAATTTTTTCCTTTTATTCTTATAAAGAATTTTTCTCATTTAAACCCTTTACTATAGATTTATGATAGATTTGTGGAATACATGTCATTAATTAACTTAATTTTCCTGCGAAGTTTTTTTTAACCGAATTTTCCTGCAAAGTTAAACAAAGCATTTATCATTTGCTCAAAAGCTAACTTTTATACTTACCATTGTACTCTACTAGAGTAATAAAAAAAAGTTAAATGTCTATTTGTCCCCGTGGTTTGACTCATTTTCCAATTTAGTTCAAATGTTCTATTTTCGTGTGTGTGTCGAGAAAGGTTTCACTGTTGTCATTTTAGTCCACCGGGTTAACTTCATCCATTTTTTAACGACAAGGGCAATTTGGTTATTTTATATGTAATTCTGTTAACTAGAATGACAATTCGACCATATAAAATGAATGAATTACTCCTCATTAACAGAAAAATGAATGAAGTTAACTCTTAAAAAAATATACATGTTTGCTTACATGGACCTCATCGTGTTAGAATGTTAGAGAAAACCCTACTAGATATTATATATATATATAGAAACTTGAGAAGTATTCTGGACAACACATTTTTCTAAGTGTTTCGTAATATACACATATGTATAGTTTAAAATTGACTTTATACATATATGTATATTGTCAAATCTTGAATTATACATATATGTATATAATTAATTATACACTATACATATGTGTATATTACGAAAAGCTTAGGGAAAATGTGTGGTCTAGAATGTTTCTCAAGTTTCTCAATTAGCCTAGTGGTTCTTACATGATACAAACCCTATATATATATATAGGCCATGGTTAAAATAGAAACCACATCTTCATGTAAAAACTAAAGAACTAAATCTAAACCATTAATCAAATGTATTCAAGGGCTAAGATTATTTCATTGACTTTTATTGTACCTTTTTTCCATTTTTCTTTTTTCCATGTGTGCATAAGGGTAAATTACCCGATTGTACTTTGTCTACCATTACACAAAATACAAGACAACAAAATGATAAAAATGTCAGATTTTTATAAACACATTCTCTCTCCAAACAAGTAAAAAACCATTATAAATTCTAATATTTACATGTCCGTAAGAGTTTTTTACATCGTTCTTTTAATACAGAGAAATTGCATTGACATATACGAAAACAAAAACTATCTTCCAATCCTTCGTCTTGGTTATTATCTTCCCTTCCCTGGGGGACCAACGCCGCAGAGCAACCTAAAAAACAACAATGTAAACCAAGCAAAAACTCGACACAGTTAAACAAAAAAACCTCGACTAAAAAACCCGATGTAACAAACCAATAACCCGATTAAAAAAACAATATACAACGCCGCTGAGCAACCTAAAAAACAACAATGTAAACCAAGCAAAAACTCGACACCACACAAAAAAAAACCTTGACTATAACTCCACACGATTACGCATAGATGAACAAAAATAACCCGACATAACAAATCAACTAAACTCGACACAGTTACGTATAGATTAACAAAAATAACCCGACGTTTCAAACCAATAACCCGACTAAAAAAATATACAACTCATTTAACAAAAAAAAAAAACCCGACAAAACGTGTATCGTCCAAAAAAACGACCTTAGTCTAGAACCGACGTGTCTTCAAAAACAATCTAACGCCAATATGCAACCTAAAAAACAACGTAAAACAAACCAAAAAAACCTTATGTTACCATAAAAAACACAATGTAAAAACACCTAAAGTTCCTTAAGTAAACCTATAAAACCACATCCATGAATTTAATATCTGACTCAATTAACAAAATAACCCCACTAAAACTCGACAAGATTACACAAAATAACCTGGCTAACTCGAAAACCCATAAAAATGCAATGTAAACAAAAAATAACCCGACTAGCAAAAATAATGAAAGCATCAAGTATCAAAGCAATGAGTTAAATGCTTGGTTGTCCCTGTGGTTTGCAAATATTGCATATTTGGTCCTAGTGGTTCACTAATTGCACACTTGGTCCCAGTAGTTGTGATTTTTGCACTCGGGTGGTCCTTATCACTAACCCATGTTAGATTTTTCAGTTAAATATGTGTGAAATTACTAGATTGTCCCTAAACAGTTAAAAAATATAAAAAAAACAAAAGAAATGGCCCAACTACCTTCATCTTCATCATCTCAAATATATATCTCTCTCTAAAACCCACCACCACTTCCACCATCAATCCACCACCACCACCACAGCCACCGCCACCTTCAACCCATCACCACCACCTCCACTGTCAACCGACCACCACTACCTCCACCGTCACAATCACATTCAATCGACCACCACCTTCAACCCACCACCAGCACCTCCACCACAACACCACCCCAAACTCCGCTGCCAACACCAACCCTTGAACAATTTAAAAAATTAAAAAAAAGATGCCACACTCATCTTCCCCATAACAGCCACCGTCCATCTCCACCACCGCCACCATCCATCTCCACCTCCGCCACCATCAAAATATCCACCTCCGCCACCATCCATATCCATTTTCGCCGCTGCTCACGTCACACCCCACCATCACCATTCACCACCGTGTCACCTGCAACGCTGACCACCGCCATCTTCCTCCTTCATCGCAACCTTCACCTCCACCGTCACCTTCACTCCACCACATTTTCCTCCACCGTAAACCCACCACCACCAACACCACCGTCACCCTCAACCCACCACCTTTGCCTTCACCATAAACCCACCAGCACCCCGCTATCATCCTCAGCTCACCCCCGCCATCATCTTCAGCCCGCCGACCTCCACGTTTTTCCGACGATATAGTTTTGGTGCTTAAGAGAGAGAGAGAAAGACAAGTGAGAGAGCTGAGGAGAGAGAGTGAGAGAGCTGAGAAGAGAGAGAGCTGGAGAGTTAAGGAGAGAGAGAGTTGCAGGTTTGGTCTTTTATGTTCTTTACTTTTCTTTTTTTAATTGTTAAGGGTAACTGGGTCATTTAACATCAACTTAACTAAGAAATCTAACATTGGTTAGTGATAAGGACCACCAGAGTGCAAAAATCACAACTACTGGGACCAAGTGTGTAATTAGTGAACCACTAGGACCAAATCTACAATATTTGCAAACCACAAGGACCAACCAAGCATTTAACTCCAAAGCAATTTATCAAAGCAAGTATCAAAGCAATTTTTGTGCTGGAATCAAAATCCATGAAACTTTTCCCCAAAAACCTATTTTTCAAAAAAAAAATTTATATGTTGGAATCAAAATCCATGAAACTCTTTCCCCCAAATCTAGAAATTTATATTTTTCGAAGCCACGAAATCTTCCCCCGATATAGATATTTTCCCTTTTTTGTTTTTTAATCAATATGTTGGAAACTCTTTCAACACGCAAACCCAGATTTTTTAATGGGATACTTGATTTTCTTGTTTTCGTTTCTACATTTTCATTGAGATCTCGCTTTCTGTGTTTCCAGATGCGAGGAAGAAAAGTTAAAGAGTCAATATTTTCAAATTTTCATCGGAATTTCAATAGCAGATTGGGTTGGTCTATAACTCTGAACCCATGTATATCGGAACGATTTTGAATCCGTCGAAATGATTTCAACTTTGATTCAACTGGAACTATTTTAAATATAACCATTTTTAAATGTACTGGAGCAAACCAACTGGGTTTCAACTGGTTTTTTATTGACAAGTTATCTTCGAGTATGAGTGAATGATTTTGAAGAATCACTTATGAACAATCTTTGCAACTCCACAAGTTTTTTTTTCTTATAACAACTCCACAAGTTTTTTTTCTTATATAAACAAATGATCAGCATGAATTTTTGGGTATTGTTTTCATTGTTATCCTAAATAAAAAGTTTCTTTTTGTTTATATGTGCTTTTTGGGAATGTTAACAAAGAAGGAAATTTAAAATCCATTAATGGATGGAAAGTTTTTCAATTCGGTTTTTTCGTTAGGGTGGGTGGAAGGGTGCTCTACGAGGAATAAACTTTTTTTCTTATCTAATAATCTAATATCATGTCAGCTTCTTCTTCACTTCTCATTAAATATACACTATTTTTTTCTTAAAGATGAATGTTTGATTGGTTAGAAGATAGTGAGGCCTACTATTAACCCTCTCTCTCATCTCTCTCTTCTCTTCCCACATCGATGAGTATAACCCGAATCCCATTCAATCACCCACTCAAAAAAGGGGTGACGGTGTTATATCCGATCGGCAAACCCCTTTCCCACATCACTCACCGAGAGTGCCCCTACCACCCTTACCAACCAAACATAATTTTAGATAGAATAGTTTCCGATTCTATTCTGAATTTCACTACATTTAATAAACCAAAGAGCCCCTATAGGTATTACAAAATCATTTTTACGAGAACATAGTATGTTGCTTTAAGTCATCTGTTGTGTTCCTAGAAACTTACATCATTGTAAATTTAATATACCAAGTTGTTAAGTGTTAATTAAATATTGAATCTCAAGCACTAATTAAGCATTATAAATTTAATATACCATGTTGTTAATTTTAATTAAATATTGAATCTCACGAACTAATTAAGCAAATGCCATATAACAAATTAATGTATTATAAACAAATTGATGTATTATATATATAGTAGATGTTGATCATTATATAATATTTTCAATTCATTTTGCTAATTACACCATTTTAAGCAAACGACCTTAATTTGGTAACTAGAGTTTCTTCTTTAATTTTTTTATAAATTTTGTTATAATATAACCTTTTTAGAATAAGACATAAAATACAAAGTGTTAAAACAAAAGAAGCGAAAAAAAATCATGGGCTTATTGCATTTTGACACGTGACATAATCAATTACTTATATGTTAAATAAATAGATATAGATTTAGGGAAATGTTCATTTGAGAAGAAAATTTTGTTGAGAAGAAAAAGAACAAAAGATATAATTATAAAACATTAAATAATTTTTTCTCATCTCATTTATTATTATGTTTTTGTTGAGAAGAAAAAGAACAAAAGATATAATTATAAAACATTAAATAATTTTTTCTCATCTCATTTATTATTATGTTTGACCAATTAATTAGTCATAAAGATTATCATCCTGCATACTAAATTTTTTTGCCTACACAAATCAAAAGTTATCCTGCACATTTCGAAATTTATCCTACAAATATTGAAATTTATCCTACACAATTCGTAATTTATCCTACACACCCGTATTTATCCTACACTATAAACGAATTTTTATTTTTATTTTTTGAGAAAAATATATATTTTCAAAATAAATTACAAGTTTAATATAGTTAATTATTAAAGATGAAACTACCAATTAATTATGTATGTAAATTTATCTATATACCCTTTTAGTTACATTAAGTGCTCAGTCAACATACATAGCAAAACATAATTGAAATCATGTACTGTATGTGTACTTTATAAATATCACAAATATATGTCATGAAAACATGAAAGCATGAAAGTAACGAGTAAGCACATGTGTATCACCCCAAATCATTTGAAAACCTAAAAGAGGGGACTATGTACTCACTTGGAATTGCAAAAGTATCCTTGTTCAAGATGGATATACAAAGCTCAAGAGTCCGGGAAAATCAAGTGAGTCCCAATATCGGATATCTATGTTAATGTCGGGACCTTAATCGGAAGATTCGGATAGAATGAAGTCTTATAAACCAAATAAGTGTTGGAATTCATATGAAATGGTTTAATAAAGTTAACATTCTGATTTGTAAAGGATCCTAAGTGCTTTTGACCCGTTATGACTCGTTAAGGTAGTTTAAGCCACTTTAACGTGTCATTTGCGTAAATATATGGTCGGATTGTTAGATACATGTTATGATAAGTCGTATATGCCAAAACATGTTTAATAATGTTGTAACATCAGATTATATGTCAAAATTTATGTTACATATGCTTAAAGTCGACTTGTGAGAAAAAGGGCATTTTGGTCTTTATTAAAGGCATAATAAGCGACTTAACATAATGCTAACCAAACGACATGACCATAAGGTATATCCTCAAAGGGTTATTCCCTATACAACTATGGTCACTAATATGAGTTTGGTCGGATCCTAAGATAGACCAAACGAGTTGGATTCGAAGGTCAAAGCGGTGGTCAAGACCGCTCGACTTACAACCCTAAACAAGCACTAAACTAAAAGTGACGAGTTAGACATGTTAGACATGTTAAACATGTCTAACTAAGTTTATAAAACTGATTTGTTATCAAAACAAGGTGTTTTGATACCCAAAAATAGTTTCGTCGTATAATGCACATTTTGTGCGTTATTGACCGAAACTTTGACTCGTCACTTCGACTCGGAAACGTGGTAATCACGAGGCATGATCGCTATGGATCATAACCATCGTGATTACGATCACGTTGCAAAGTCTAATTGGACTTTGACTTGACCAATTAATGGTCAAATCTGAAGGTCAAACACTGTTTGACTTTTAGCTAAAAATAATAAACAATACTAGAATGGAACACTTACTTGTGATCCAAAGATGAAGGAAAGACTAAAGAACTCAGATGGGAGACCTCTAACAATATGGCAGTCTCCACTTAGAGTTATAGAGAGAAAGAAAAGAATTGAGCAAGGAAAATGGTTGCAACTATGGAGGTATTTATAGTTGAAGATGAAGTGTAGGATCATGCCAAGTGTTGAAAGGTGTTGTAGGATCTTAACATGTGTCTAGTGATGTGTTGCAACAAGAGGAAGTGTGGCAATAACAAGTGCTTAGTTTCCAAAGAAATAAACAAGAAGCTGCCAAGTTGCAATTAGGAAGCCTCTGCTCTGGGCACCCCTTACGGACCGTATGGGGTTTTGCCTTACGGTCCGTAAGGCCCTTGCAGGGGCAGAAGTTTCAGAATTGGTAGAATTGGCACGTGAACTTGTTTTTGTCGCATTTTGGCACTTTTAACACCCGTTAACCTCATTTTAAAGCTTTATAAGGGTGATAATGCATAGGGAACTTGAAATATGTCCAAAAATGTCCCGGGTGGCGGTTCGTTTGGTCATACGGCTGCGGCTTTCGGTTAATTACAACAAAAATCGTAACGAACGCGCAAATGACCGTAAATGCGTAACGAATGATATTTTTGCAATCCAATCATAAAAATACAAGATTTTAATGAATACAAAAATTTTTGGATGTGCGTACATGTTCCGGATTAGAAAATACGCGTAACGGCATAGTTTCGCATAATTTGCAAAATAGCCCCTGAAGTTAAATAAGTATGGTTTTGCCATACCAAGCCCTTCCAAACTTATTTCTAGGTTATGTAAAGGATATTTAGGGTATGTTTAGTTTATGTAATTGTTCCGGAGTGTACGTCGCGCTAAACTGATTACGTTTGCGTAACGGTTTGCGATTTCATTTCCAGAAGTGGTTTGAAAGATCAGAATTAAACAAGGATTGAAAATATGAAAGGCCATATATAAATACACAAATTTTGAATAAAACACAATGTTATTAAATACAAAATTGTTTCGGAATTGTATGATGATTAAAATACACGGATGTCACACAATCGTCTTCTCGATAGGATTTTGCGTAACCAGGATGAGCAGATGCTTCTTCTAACATCTCATGGTTGTCAGATGGACCGGTTGCATGATGACATGGGGTGAATGATGACTGGCATGGGTAAAATGTATAAGCATATGGGTGTGTCGGTTCCACCCCGTCCACCACCACCACGTGTTTATCAGGGCCAGGGCCCGTTCTATACGCGGCAGCCCGACCCGTCCATGCCATCCTTTACTCAGCCCATCCCGTCCATGCAGGATTGTTATCTTATTTTTATTTCATTATCTGATCAATTTAATGCTGTGAAATGTAATGGATAATTTGTTTAAATTCTTATAGGCTTCAGGCCCGTCCTATTCTCAGCCCGACCTTTGGATGCACAAGGAGTCTGATGAGGAGTCTGACGAGGAGTTTGGCGATGATTGAGGACGATAGTGGCTTGTGAGGAGTCTGACGAGGATTTGACGAGGATTGACGATAGTGGTTTGTGATGTTTTTACGGAGGAGGAGCTTGCGGAGTCTAACGAGGAGTCTGACGAGGAGTTTAATGAGGATTGATGACGATAGTGGCTTGTGATGTTTTTTTATGATGTAATATTGTACGAACAATTTAGTTTTTATGTTTTGTTGTATGAACGATTTAATTTTCCGTTTAATTAGGATATGTTTGTTTTGGTAAGTTATAATGTGTGGATATGTTAGTTTGTTTGGATTGCTTAATTTAACTACGTTGTTTACAAAAATTTATAACAAAAAACAACCATTATTATTTTATAACAAAAAACAAACTTAAATTAAAAAAATAAAGTTTGCTAAGAGCAATATGGTGCTGTGGAAAAAGAAAAATTCTTCTAGGTTCGTATACGGCAATACACTTCCTCTGGTCCCTAATCATTGGCTGAAAAGCATCTGAAAAGTGAATGAAAAGCATCTGAAAAGTTATCCAATAGGAAGCGTATAGATCAATACGCTTGGGCTCAGAGGAACCATATAGCCCAATACGCTTCATGTATAGTTAGGGATGTGCAAATAAAAATGAAGGATGTGTGGATACTAAGAGCATTATTTTGTTATATTATAAATTAATCATAAGTTTTGTCTAATTTAATTAACTAAATTTTTCTTGCAAAGCAAAAGAACATATTTGGTGCTCATCAACTATTTTATTTTCTTCATAATTTCATTTCTATTGAATGCATTCTATGATGACCAAGTTGGTTAGGGAAACGTAAAAGTAACAAATAAAAAGCTAATAAGTGGACGGAAAATTTCACATGCAAGTATTTAACTATGTAAGAACACTAATTTAAAATAGTCTATAAAAGCCATTCTTAGTGCTCCCGTTTCCTTTTGGTATGTTAAATAGCTGACAAAATTATGAAATGAAAACCAAGAGAAAAGCCCATATCAAAAATGCTTGTGCTTATACAACTAATCGCCATCGTTCTAGCCTTCATCTCTCAGCAACATGTAGCTTTGGCTGCCTTAGTTGTTCCGGTTACTAAACACACCGATGCCGCGGTTAACCCTCTCTATAGCGCTCACGCCTATTTCGACAAAGCTCAATACCCTTATCCTCTAAGAAGCACTCCTGCCTATTGGAACCAATGGCGATACGTGCAACAAAGCTTGCTTATAGACCTCGATGCTCCATTCTTATGGCACTACAGCTTTCCTCGTCAAGAGGGTTGCCAGGAGTGCCGGCAAACGGTTACATGCACAGAGTTTCCATGCACTGATTTGAGAACCACTTCCTCATATCAGAGCCCCTTATGTCCTCCACCAACCAATACTTCAATGTATGATATTTATTTAGACTGTGAGACATGTCCGGTTAACGTCATAAGCCCGGTTACAGGAGAGTGTAGCCAAGTCATTCCAACCTATGACCAATTCATGTTTACAAGAAGCAATGGTGGAGCTGTCATCTCTTATGATCCACATACAACTTATCCCATTGCGGGAAGCACTCCTCCTTGGACGTTTGATCCCTTCCCTTCAGATGTCCTCGGTGTGATGGCGCTTTCATCGTCCCCATACGCTTTACCAGCATATCTAGGCGAGGTTGACCGTGTAATAGCTCTATGTTTGCCTAGCAACGTATCCGCTTCTCCCGGTGTTCTTTTATTTGGATATGGTCCTTATTATTTTAGCCCTCAACGTGAGGTTGATGTAAGAACTTTACTTTCTTATACCGCGTTGCTCAAGAATCCAAAGTCTTTTGGATACTTCATTAGTGTCAATGCTATTGTAATTAAAAAACAGTCTATCAATGTTCCCGTGAATGCCACTACCAAGATAAGTACACTTGAACCTTACACCAAGCTTCGGACCGACATCTATAACAGTGTGGTTAGAAGGTTTTCAAAGGTTACGAAACGAATCCCACCTGCCAAGTCGGTTGCACCGTTTGGTCTTTGTTTCAACACCACGGTTAATGGTACTACAGTTGGTATAAAAGTACCGGATATGGATTTGGCTCTACAGGATGGGAAGAAGTGGACTATATCAACCGCTAACTCCATTAAGCAAGAGACGGAAGATGTCGCCTGCCTAGCGGTTGTCGACAATGGTCCGACAAGTGAACATGCCATCGTGATTGGAACGTATCAGTTTGAGGATAACTTGCTGGTGTTTGATCTGATGAATTCAACTTTAGGGTTTAGTTCCTCGTTGCTACGTAATCATACCGCATGTTCAAATTTCGACTTTATGGTTAGTCACTGATCATGATGTCAGTTAAACCATTTCGAATCATACAACCAGCGATGAATGGAACTATCCATCAATGTACATCAACGGTTTGCTCAACTAATAATAAAACTCTTGTTTGCTGTTTTCTATGTAGTTGAAATCCGTTAATCTTATTTCGATATGTGAATTCAGTACTTAATTAAATATGAAAGACATAACGGTTTAACTATAGCTTTTACGTTGAGGGTTTTTAATCAAGATAGATAGTGAATTATAGCATTTTCCGTGTAGCTAGGTTTATACAAGCTTGCAACTCTCATCCTTAAACTTCAAAAATTACACTGATCATCTTTTATCCTTTTATTTAATTATATGGTCTCACATTTCAATTCATTCTTTGCTCTAAATTTGTAATTTTACCTTTTGCATTGAATAGATAAATAAATGTAAGAAATTATAAAGTCTCTCTCTTGTCGCCGCAACTACCGCCAAAGCTCAACAAAAACAGATAGAAACGTTTGAAAAAAACCCAAAATCCTGGCTTTTTGAAATGATTTATTACCTTATTGGTTTTTTTCAAAAAGAGAATAAGTTAATAAGTCATTTTCAAACTCAATCCCAAACACCCTTATGATGCCGGTTTGGTTTTGTTAATGAGAGCCCAAGGTTCCCACAAAATTGCAAAATTGGATGGAACATGTAACAAAATACTCGATTTCAATTTTGGCAAACAGTTGACTAAGGGTTGCGACAAATGTGACAACCGGCAAATAATTGGTGTACAACTTAATCACTGTTTAAATATACAATTACGTGCATTAGACTTAATTATTATTTGATTGAGTCTCATAAGTCTAGAAATCCCAGGAAATACATCTGCAATTGCATATCACATGCATGATCAGATTCGTCTTGTCGCGATGCGATACAAATTATTTCCAAGACCATTGGTAGATTGTCCGGTTAGACTAGTTGTGTCAGGAGGGTTCCGTTACTCCCCTGAACGTCAAGTATTAACATTACATATACATAAAACCCCAAGTTAGGAGACAAGTATACATGATATAACTTTCCAAAAGATATACATGTAATAAATTTGTCCGATACGAACCATAAACTTGCAATTTACAATAAACAGGTCAATAATTTAATAATTGTTGGAAGCATAGATGACCAACAGATGATGCAAATCATCATAAGTAATACAAAAGGTATTAGATATGCCCTAATGGTATCAAAACATTAATTACCAAACAAAGTCCCATAAGTGACCATTAAGCAAATCGCAAGTGAATTTATTATCCGATTATTGTTCAGTAAACACCAAAACATAAACTAATAAGCTAGTTACATTGCATAACATTATAACACTAGTGTAATTCATGAAATATCCAAAATCATCCTAAACCAACCAAGACACCCCCTTCCAAAACCGTCCACCCCCTTAGTGAGTCCCATTCCCTTGTCTTTGTCAACTAGAGTCAAAGATGCCATTTCTTTAACCATTGGATAAAGCAAGAAGATTGGATTATAAGACCATTAGATCTAAAACATTATCCTCACAATTATCATTTTATAAATTCACCAAACAAGAACTATCTCATCACCTCCCAAAATTTCGGCCATAACCCCTTCCTTCATCTTCATCCTTCAAATTTCTTTCAAGTATTTCAAGTGCTCTAAGATGGATAGCATGATAATCTAAGGTGTTTCAAGCTTGAAGATCATCAAGAAGGTTCTCTTGCATTGTTGAAGCTTCATCTTCTTCTTCAAAAATCATCCCTAGCCACTAGTGATAGTTGTAATTCCATACTACTCTTCAGCTTGCTTCTTGTTATCTTAGAACACAAAAGTACAAGTTGATCATCAAGAAATAAAGATTAAAAATAAATGAAATTTAACATAAAGTAACATAAATCACCTAAAAAAGTGTTCTTATGGTAGATCTTGTGTTGTTTATGTGTTGATCTTTTTTGTTGATGAAATAGTAAACACGGTGAACTTTCTAGATGATGTTAAAATGTAGATCTAGCAAGTGTACTAGTAGATCTAAAAATATACACGAACAAAAGTATGATGAACATGATAGATCTTGAGATGCTTCTTTTAAAAGTATGTTAAATGTTTTTATAAGTTTCTTTGGAATTTTGAAGTTTATAAAAGTTTATGTTCATCAACTTGGTTTAAAAGTATGTATGGAAGTCTAGTAACCACTAGAACATTAAATTTTATAAACTTACAAAGTGGTTGTTTGTAAAGATCTAGACTTATATACAAATTCATGTTATTGATCTTTGCTGAAATATATAAAGTTTGTGTTGTTGTTTAAAATTGTTTTGTTGAAGTTTTGACACTTGATTTAAGATGTTGAAAAACATGGAAATATCCATATTTTAGGGGAAATTAGGACAATTTTTTTCTAAAATATAATTATGTTAAACATGGTGAATCAAGATTTTACAAAGTTAAAAACGTGTTACATACATTAAACATAAAATGGGTATTAATATATATATATATTAGAAAAAGGAAGAGGATCATGAGAAAACTACTTATAAATGAAAAAACTAAAAAACTAACTAAAAAATACTAAAAAACATGCCAATTTGTTTTTATAATTTTTCTTAAAAAATTGCTACTTTTTATGTTCTTGTCTCGTTCAGTGTATAGATCCTGCGAGAACTTGGTTCAAGATTATTAAGACTTCCCTTGAGGCAGATAGCATCAAATCGGGGGAAGTAAGAACGGCTTGAACCTCTTATAAATAAACTACTATTAAAACTTTATCCGGCCTTGCGGGACTGTATCCCTGCGGACTCAGACCAATATGGTTGAGGGTAACGTTGCCTGGAAGGGGGCCTACCATATTTTGTCTTAATAACTTACTTAATTATCTTCCAATATTCCGACCTTGCGGGACTGTATCCCTGCTGACTCAGACGAATAGATTGAGGGTAACGTCGCCTGGAAGGGGGCCTACTACTATAACTAAGATAATCTCTTAGAAAGCCCAAAGTGCGAAAATCATCAAAGGAAACACAAAAGAGGAGTTGGAACCAAGTGATTCTTTCTCATCTATTTGTTTTCTATTTTATTTACGTTTTTATCTTTATTTTATCTTTCAAAACTTTTATCAAAATTTGGTTAGATTAGACATTAACGATAAGCCGGTATTAAAAGCTCATATGTCCTTGGACGACCTCGGTATCTTACCATCACTATACTACGTCCACGATGGTGCACTTGCCCTAATGTATGTAGAGTGGTAGTATTGTATCCTGTTTTATAAATGTAAAGCTTGATTCACGAGTAAAAAGTGCTTAAAATATAATTAAAAATATAACCACACTCGACCCACGTCAAAGCCTCCCTTAACATGTATAGCGCTATGGGATTAATGTACCGCCTAGGTCATGTTAAGTAAACAAAACGGTCTATTCATTGCTATGATTAGATTACGCTAGCGGGAATCTTTGGGTTGAGATGTATAGTTGCATGCTAGTACTATATGATGGTTTTAAGTTAAAAATTATGCCATGTGGATTCGGTTAAACTTTTATACTTATGTTAGTAATCAAACTTGTATGCTCGCCAATACTCTTGTATTGAACTATACTTTAATACGCATTGCAAGAAATTATTGATGATGGCGATGAACATAATCTAGCAGGATGACTAGAAACGCACCTTTAAACTTTAGTATTTATTGTATTTTGTTTTGTTTCAAACTTATTGTAATTATGTTTTGAACAATGTACTTGATGTTAGCAATGAAATGAAATATTGTTTATTAAATACTTGTCGCATTTAATGTTATAAAGTCTCTTGCAATCTCGTTTTCGTCCCGCCACGATGTTTCTGCCATCGGTTGGGTTGTGACACCATCAATATCTGCGTACGACAAAGACAACATGCCCACAGGAGCCTATAACAAACCTCGAGCTAGTGAGTGCCTCGCCAGACGTGTACTCAAGACGGTGGACTAGCAGTCGGTTATAGTTCCGATATGTAGCGATGACGTCACTTTACAGTTTAAGATCTCTACGGCCCTTATGGTTGAGTAGAGGAAAATCCAGTCCTTATGTTCGTACGTAGGACAATCCAGTCCCTTTATCTGTATGTAGGACAAGCCAATCCCATTGTTTGTATGTAAGACAACCCAGCCACCGTTGTTTCGTATGTAGGGCAACCCAATCCCTAATTGTAACTAGGGAAATCTCCTCACTAGTCATGAAACTCATTAATATTTCGAAAATACGCGTGTGTTTTGTAGAACTGGTATATTTAGCATAACCCTTTCATGAATCATTTGAGTCAGTTGGAATTCGTTTGTAACATGGTTTAGGAATACGTAATTTTCGTTCATCGAAATATTGTGTTCTTTTGCAAAACTTGCATGTCTTTCCACCCCCGAAAACGTTTATAAAATGTAAAACTGTAAAAGTGAGGGTTATGAACTCACCTCGATACCCTTGTGCAAGATAAACTGACTTGAATCGTAAGTTTGCTAAGTGTACACTAATACTAAGGCGTCCCTAGTAAATAGCAGAAAGATAAGTGTCTATCGGAGGGGATATAGTTATGTGTTCGTCACCGAGCTCTACCGAATCGTTAACCAAACGACTCTATGTAAGTGTTGTTATCTTGATTTGAAACAATAATACTATACTTGTTTAATCCCATTTATAGTCGGGTTAAATACTAAGTCTTGGAAACAACTTAGTTTTTGAGGGTTTTAGGATATATATATATATATTATTTATAATAAACATATCCCAAGGACTTTTTAAAGTAATTTGCCATTTCTTTAAAACACAATTTATGCATGATGTACAAGTCTTTAAAGCAACAAAAATAAAAATTGACATCAGTTTCCACTTTTCCCTTCTACCCAAAAAAACACGGATACCTAATAGATTAGGGTTTCACATTCATTTCAAAAAAAAATAAAAATTCGCCGCTCCTTGCTCCTCTCTCTCTCTCTCTGGCGATTCTAGATCTGGATCTAGGGTTTGTCTCTAAGGCGAGTACGATGGTGATGGTGATGGTGATGGTGATGGTGATGGTGATGGTGAACACGAGATGGAATCTGCCTATTGCTGTAATGGCACTCTCAAGGTCTCGATTTCATTTTCCCCTTTCCCCCTAACTTTGTTGCTTAATTACTGTTTCTATTGTTTGAACTTTTGATTTTATGGTGATTACAAGTGGATATAGTTACAATTTTAAGTTCTCTGAGTTAATTTGTTGTTTGTTGATTTAACATTGCTTCAAATTTATGACGATGGAGAATGGAGTGGCAACCACTTTCAGAATTTTCAGATTCTTTCGATATCAATGTCGATGAAGGTGAACGGAAATTATGCTGCCTGTTGATGTCTAGAGCACTAAATATTCGATGTGATTTCAGTCTGTGATTAAGAAGAAATACGGTCTGGATGCAACAAATGTTGGTGATGAAGGTGGCTTTGCTTCCAGTATCCAGGTAAAGCATGGGTTCATCTTCAGCAACTTAGCAAAACCCATTTTGACCTTTTGATGTTTTTCTAACAAGTTGTCTTTTCCTACTTAAGGAAAACAAGGAGGGTCTTAAGTTGCTTAAGACAGCTATTGCTAAAGCTGGATACACAGACAAGGTACTTGTTAGAAGTTGATCACATAGATGTCATGCTTGTTGTTCTTATATCCTTTCAACTTGAACTTTTTATAGCATAATAACATTTTTCAATGTGTTATTCTCATAGGTTGTCATTGGAATGGATGTTGCAGCATCTGAATTTTATGCGGAGAAAGACAAGACCTATGATCTGAACTTCAAGGAAGAGGTAAAAGTTTATCACCATGTGTTCTTACTCGACCTATGAAAAGAAGCATGTGCATGTCAGAAGGATTTCCAGATCTATTATGACAATCTCCTATACATCTTTGTTATGCAGAACAACGATGGCAAACAAAAGATTCCAGGAGAACAACTTAAAGATCTTTACAAGTCTTTTGTGAGTGAGTACCCTATTGTGTCAATTGAGGACCCATTTGACCAAGATGACTGGAGCACTACGGCAAGATGACCGTCTGAATGTGGCTAACATGTACAAATTGTGGGAGATTATCTTTTGGTCACCAACCCCACGGTTAGATTCACCCTTTTAATTTCTTTTTCTTTTAATGATCTCTGTTTGACATTGACTTTTGACCTTTTATTATTCAGTTTTACCTTGCTTTGACCTTGAATACTTGTAATTACAGAGAGTCAAGAAGGCAATTGATGAGAAGACTTGCAATGCTGTTCTTCTAAAGGTACATATAATTATTCTGGAATTAATCATTCATGTAAACATATGCTTATATCATTTGTTTGTTGACTCGTGTAGGTCAACCAAATTGGTCTGTGACCGAGAGTATCGAAGCTGTGAGGATGTCCAAACGTGCTGGTTGGGGTGAGATGGCCTGTCACCGTAGGTATGAAAATCAGTTTCATAAATTATGTATTTCTGATTGCTTTTTTGAATATGATGACGGTAAATTTACTGTTTTTGTCATGTTGCAGTGGAGAAAACAGAGGACACCTTCATTGCTGATCTTTCTCTGGGTTTGGCAACGGTAATTATATGCTTTGAAAAAAAATTATATAAAAGTAGAGATCCGTGGGTTGGGTAATAAGTTGAAACAAATCCAGTCGGGTTGACCTGGAACAGTTTTGGTGTAAATATCATCTGTAGGTGCCGTGATCATTATCCAGAAGATGTACCTGTTGCGCTAGACAGAACGTTAAGCGATTTGCAGCTTGACTATCTCGACTTGTACCTTGTATGTATGAAATTACTTGATTCGGAGTATTTTTGTATTCTTTTTAACAATTTTCTTGTTTGGGTAATGAAGATCCACTGGCCCGTAAAGATGAAGAAGGGATCCGAGGGCTTCAAGCCCGAGAATCTTGTTCTAGTAGATATTCCAGCAACATGGAAAGCAATGGAGAAACTGTATGATTCTGGAAAGGCGCACGCCATTGGCGTTAGCAATTTTTCCACCAAGAAGTTGGGAGATTTGTTAGATGCCGCACGCGCTCCGCCGGCTGTCAATCAGGTGGAATGTCATCCTTCATGGAAGCAAAGTAAACTGAGAGACTTCTGTAACTCAAAGGGCGTTCACCTTTTTGTAAGTTTTTAATGTTCGGATAAGCATGTTTTACTTCCTATTGTATGAATATTTAGGGGTCAAATAGTTGGTTTTGGATATTTAGGCGTTTCCGGTCGTTAACGAGTCGGGTTGGGTCAACACGTTTAAGATCGCTAATGGGCCGTGCCGGGTCGAGAGTTTTAGGTCGTAACGCCCCGCTCGACTCGAAACGTTTCAGGTCGATAACGGGCCGGGTCGAGACGTTTCAGGTCGTTAACGGGGCGGGTCAACAGATGAGTCATGTATGCTTTGACAGGTGTTTTTTAAGCTTTTTGTTTATTTGTTCATATCACTCTTTCATATTACAGGTTTGGGTTGAATGGTTCAAGTTTTTGGGCTGCTATGCAGAACCACCCAAAGAGAAAGTAGGCATGTTGCTCAGGTGAGTGGCGGCAAGCGGTTGTGCCTGTGAAATAGGCCTGGCGATCCTGCTTGTGATAACTTCAACATGGGCAAAATCAATATGTTTGTGACTTGTAACCGTGTATATGTGTATTTAAATCTTGCTACAAGCAGTGGCGGATCGAAGAATCTTTTTCACCAGGTTCCTTTTGGTAGTTTTTCACTAATTCTCACTATTTTTTTAAAAATCAATCAAAATTTCCACTAATTTTTTTTCTTTTTTTTTTTTCTAAAGCGAGGGGTTCCTGGGAACCCCCAAAACACCCCTGGATCCGCCACTGGCTACAAGTTGCTAAATTTGAATATTCGATGCATGAGTAATTCTGCTAAGTGCACGTATACCTTCGGTTTATGATGTATATAGTTTTTGTTACTTGTTTCAGATTTCACTCTGGACTGAAGAACCCACGACTGAGCTAATGGAAGTTGATGAAAAGAAAGCTCATGACGAGAAGACCGACATTAAGAATAACAAAGAAGAGATCCTAGAGGAAAAGGCACCAAAAAGGCGCAAAAAAGAACGACGGTGACGAAGAAAGCAATAGCAAGACAAAAAACCAGTAGAGTGAGTGATTGGTTGTTGTCATTGTGTTTAATTTCATCCAGTTCCTTTAGAGTTATAATTTGTACAATTCAGGTCTAAAATTGGCTTCTTTTTATGCAAATGGAGACATTCTTGTTACTGATGTACTTTAGATCGTGCATGCGACTGTAGCCTAAGTAAGTTTTTTTCTTTTCCGGATGGATTCAGGTGGGGTTCATTTTTTTCAATTCTAACCATGGTGAATGTTTTTTTCCTTCCTTAAAGAGCACATGAAAATCAACACTACTGAATGGTCATTCATGTGTCTGTGAAAATCAATAGTGGAATTTGATCAAAACAAAGAGTGTTGAGTTCATGCCACTCCAACGTTCATTGGTTGCTTTCTTAAACAGATGTTTCTAGACAATTCTGATAAAAACAGGTTAACGTAACCTGTTTTTTTAGTGCGGATAAAATTTATTTAATTTTTTTTGTGCAGGGAGCCAAAGGGGTTTGGTTTTGTGTAGTTACAGATCTCGCTAATGCTGGCAACATGACAGTTGCGGTGGCGATTTGCGATGGCAACATGACTGCCGAGTTTTAAATCAAAACTTAATATTGTTACAAACTTATTTTTTTCACAAGTTTTGGTAACCATTACTTAAGTATTAATAACCGTTCTATTATGCAGTGCTTGGTTTGACTTAAAAAATTAAATTGTAGCTCTTTGTTATATTTATTCTGATGCAACTTTTTATAATTTGCAGCTCTTCCAGTTGTAATGTTCAGTTGAACTTGGCCTCATAGCGGTGAACCAGCTCTCTCTCAACAGTTTGTATGATAGATTTATCAATTTGTCTAATAATTTGTTTGTGTTTTGAGGTTAGCATGTTCTTCTACAAGCGAACCCACCCGTAACTACTTATGGCTTTAATTACTTTATATCTTTAGTAATGTAAGAACTCATGTTTATAATTTATAAGATAAATTGGTATTTAGCAGATTTCAAATACGGAGATGAGCGTAAGGAGGCGGCAGAGGCGACTATGAATTCTTACAAAGCTGCTCAGTAGTTTAGCTCTTCAATTTTGTTTTATTTCTTTTGTAGATTAGCTAGATTGTTGGATCTTTGTTTGTATAACTGATTTACAAAGCTCCTATAATGTTTAATTTTGAAGTTATATAAAGTTCATTGAGTTTATAAAATAGTCGATTGCGTTTTGTTCGTATTATTCATGTGGATTAGCTAGGATTGATCTCCATTGATTTGCTTAAGGTGTTAATTTCTACTAAATTATATGCACCGTGATGCTTAAGAAATTATCATTATAGTCTGGTGTCGTAAGCCTTGCCAATAATCAGCACCTAACCCAAGCGTGTTTGGCATTAGGGCAATGGTGCAGGGCCGGTTAGCATGTCCGGAAATACACGTTTTTTCCACACATTAATGCCATATAGACTCTTTAGGATTTTGAGATTAAGTACTTTACCAATGTTTTCAAAATATTATTCCAAGTTTCCAACAGCTTGTTAAATATGAGATGTAATGCTTCTTGAAAATGATATATGTTTTAGTTTATTATTCTTCACTATTATTTTAAGTACTATCGTAACCAATGTTTTCATAATCACATTCCAGCCACTTTACTCCACAAGTTGACCAATATCGACCAAAGCGAACGGCTTCACATAAATACTTTGTATAACAAATGGAATCTTTGGTTTATTCTTACTTGTAACAAGTGTTGTGTTTTACGTTGCATCGCGAATTTGGTTCTGGTTATGACTCAAAACCGAACTGCTCCGTACATAGCCCTAAACTCACCGACCTAAGTGATATGTTTCCCGCCGCATCGCGCGGGTAAACAACTAGTATATATATATATATATATTATATATATATATATTATATATATATATATATATATATATATATATGAAATCGTGTTAGTCGTCTCGAATGGTAGTACTTTATATAAACAAATGTTTGTATGAAAATAATACACGTAAACTCGTATATGTATTCACATGGTTTCCGAATAGTAGTCATATACGATAATGAATAATAACATGACCCGGCGTAGTTCAGGTAGAATATTTATGTATATATATTTATATATATAAAGCGTCGCATAGTCAAACGATAAGTCTTACATCTCATTTATAATTGATAAAAATAATTACATAATGGTACGCTCGTTAGAATCGACTTTTGTTTGTTTGTTACCAGAATGACTCGGATTAATAATAATTGTTAAGATTTTACGGTAACGTTTCGTATATCGTTTAGACATTTGAAATAATATAAATAATTATATTATTTTATATATAAATTTCCGAGTTCCATTATCTTGTAAACCGCGTTCATCGAAACATTATAAACTTGTTTTGTGAATCGTGTAAATCGTCCCAAATAAAAATATACTTATAAACGAGTCTGATGCTTCTGTTTCGTTGTCGGTGCGTTCTCACTGTCGCGTTTTTCGTTCACGTATGTGTTCTGTTGCGTACAAAACATGATAAATTCGCAAAATAAATTTATGTGTGTATATATACGTATACGAACTCGTATTTTCGGCGCTGTCAGTATTTCATCCGGTGTCAGTTCGTTACCATTTAACGCTCGTCGGGTTTCCCGCAGATCACCATTCGTGTATTGTAAAGCCAAATAGACGTTCCTAGGCATTCCAAAGGCCCAATCATGTTATTTTGCGTCTTAAAACACTACTTTTATTGTCTTAATGCTCAATGAACGTAATTATAAATCGAAAATTACGGGTTGCCACATTTAAACTTTGTTTATCACGATGTCACATCTTCCAATATGTTTCTATATAATGGGAATTCATGAGTATGTACTTCATGTTGTGGTACGACCTTGGTTCCTTTGTTTACGCTATGACACCAGTATTGTCCCACAGTATCTCTATGGGCTTCCGTATGTTACGTACAACATTGAGATAGGCAATGAACTTCTTTATCCTAGCAGCATTCTTTGCAACATGAGATGTGGCAATATACTCCGATTCTGTGGTGAACTGGGCAACTACACTTTATTTATAACTCTTCTAAATTATTGTTCACCATTCAGAATAAACACATATCCCTTTGAGATCGAGAATCATCTCGGTCTGTTTGGAGGCTAGCATCAGTATAACACCTTACTGATAACGCTTCTTCCACTACTCCATATACCAACACCATTTCTTTGGTCCTTCTCAGATACTTGAGAATGTTTAAGTAGTCCAATGACTCTTTTCTAGGTTCTGTTGATACCTACTAGTCATGCTCAAGATATGACACATCAGTGTAGTACACATATGCATAATGATGTATACCTACTAGTCAGCTCAAAGCATATGACATCAAGTGTAGTACACAATAGCAATGATGGAACCAGTAGTTGAAGCATATGGAACAACTTACGTTTCCTTCATCCCCTCAGTCTATTGAGGACACTGTATTTTATATGCATAAGCTTTGTTGATACAACAAACGTTTATTGGATTACGAGGTAAGTGCTTTCCAACATTCATATATTTTGTGATAACAAGAATGGTATTGGTTTAAGTAAGAATCCCATATAACATTCTAGAACTAAACACATAAAACTTAGACATCATTTTATTTTGTTAGGGATAATGTGCAAAAAAGTAATGTTACTTTGGCTAAAGTCTACTGGATGAGAATATAACGGATATATTCACAAACTATTGACAAAAATAATCATTCTACATGAGAATGGGTTTTAGTATGTTAGAACACAATCCATAAGTTTACATGTATCGAAAAATCAACCAATCAAGTCCAAAGTATCTGAGGTTAACCGTTAATTTATTTTATTTTATTACTCATTAATAAAATAATGTTTAGGTGAAAAAGAATTAAAGCGACAAAACGAAGTCACTATAAGTTCTAAAATTGTCATCACTATATGTTTTAATTCTTGTAGTGTATATTAGGGTCCGTTTGATTTTATAAATATTTTTAAATGAATTGGAGTTGAAATTTTAGGGAATTGGAATTAATTTCAATGAAAATAGTTAAATGTTTGGCTTGTAAATTTTGAGTGGAATTAAGGGTGTTCAGAATTCTTTTCGAATTCGAAATATTCGAAATTCGTTTAAATTCGATTCGAGTATCAAGAATACGTTTTGATTAAAAGAATTTGAATACGAGTCAAGTAAATCAAATACGAATTTATAATTTCAAATTCGATTCGATTCGAAATTGAATAAAAAATTATACATTTTTATTTATTAATTTTATATAGAATACATATATAACTTTTATTAAGCTATACTATAAATTATTTTCAATTTCTTTTCCAAGTATTAAAATTACCCATTACCAAACCTATTACATGGCGCATAACTAAAACCTAAGTAACAAATCTATCAATAGACAACCCTAGAAATATTAACTTGTAATGTGGAGTGGTTATTCCCCAACTCCTCGTTTTGAATTTTAAACTTATGGTACTTTATTTATAACTTTTTAATGTGATATCGTGCTTTATAACTGCTTTAAAATTTTTTGTTTCATTTTGATAGTTTTTTTACATGTTTTTAAAGAATCTGAATTAAATCGAATTTATCGAATCTGATTCGAATTCGAACTCTTAATCGAATACAAATTGGGTTTTTTTATTAGAATACGAATTCGAATCGAATTCGGTATGTTTTAATCGAATACGAATTCGATGGAAAAATGTTATTCGGATAATTTGAAAATTGATATTCGATTCGATGAACACCCCTAAGTGGAATTGAATTATAAAAAAGAGAAGTTCAATTACATAAATACCCCTAGTAAATCCTCTTCCCCAAAATGAATCCATCTTCATCTTTGATGTTTATCTTCAGTCCCAATGAAGAACACTCAAAAAAATTAAATGAAACGACATACAGAGAATTACGTATATGAATTCAAAAAGATAAGCTATTAAGTGTGTGAATACAATATATTAATTAAATGAGAGAAGATTAAATAGTGGTTTATTTCAAGAAATAAGTATTTGGAAAAAGTTGAAAAACTCAAACAGACGAAGAGCATGATAGAACCGAGTTGGAGATCCGCGGTTTCCAACGAAATAATAAGAATGTTAGTTGGATAGATTGGCGTAATTTTGTAAATTTGTTATGTTCGGTGGTGCGGTCGCCTCAATTTGAGGCGGATTGGTGTGTCTAATGAAGTTTACTTTTAATATATATATATATATATATATATATATATATATATATATAAAGGTGTGTCTAGTGAAGTTTACTTTTAAAAAATATATATATAGGTAGAGGATCCTGAAAAAAGGCCCAAAGTGTGAGAAGTGTAAGAAAAAATCTAAACCATTAGATCTTTAATCTAAAGGTTGAGATCTTGATGGCAATCTTGTAAATAGTATAACAATTAAAATAATTAATTTTCTAGATTAAGGGTATAAAGGTAAAATTAACATTTTTAGTTTTATAAAGTCACATGCAATCCACATGCAAGTTCCCATTTTATTTTTTAAACGCCAATACTTTTTACACGTAACTCGTTTTTTAAATTACAAACCCTAATAACGAGTGTTTTTTTAATCTTTAATATGAGTACCATATTACTATACTTGTATACGGAAAAAAATTACGTTCAATCGAATGTTTCAGTTAATGGTTTCTTGTTTCAGTTTATGGTGTTATATAATTATTGAATGGTGTTATATATGTGTTAAATGGTGTTATATAATTATTGAATGATGTTATATACTTATTTTGGTGTTATATAATTATTGAATGGTATTATATATGCGCTGAATGGTTGTTGCAGTGTTATTCGTAGTGTTTTTATAGAGATCTTTAAAATGGTGTTATATACTTATTGAAGGTGTATATATAATTTATTTAGAATGGTGTTATATACGTGCTGAATGGTGTTTGCAGTGTTATTCGGTATTCCTATAAATTAGGGTGGCGGTTTATAGAAGGTTTTGAATTAATTAAATCAATAATAATATAAATAAGAACACATAAATACACATAACTTTTCTTCTGTAAACTTGTCTTAAATGCAAGTACAATATATAGTTAAATGCATGAACTAAACTATAACAACCAAAGTGATGAACGTGGGACTAACGCAAAACACACGAACGCATAATGGAAACATGTTTTCAGGCCTTTTACTAATTCTTCACGGGTCGGGTTGCACCCATGGCTGAATATCTGTAGACATAACATCATGGGTCGTAGAAGAGCACCACAAAAAAAAGAAACTTGTTCCGATTCATGGGATACATGATTTTCTTGTTTTCGTTTCTACATTTTCATTGAGATCTCGCTTTCTGTGTTTCCAGATGCGAGGAAGAACAGTTAAAGAGTCAATATTTTCAATTTTTTATCGTAATTTCAATAGCAGATTGGGTTGGTCTATAACTATGAACCCATGTATATCGGAACGATTTTGAATATGTCGAAATGATTTCAACTTTGATTCAACTGAAACCATTTTAAATAATACTGGAGCAAACCAACTGGGTTTCAACTGGTTTTTTATTGACAAGTTATCTTCGAGTATGAGTGAATGATTTTGAAGAATCACTTATGAACAATCTTTGCAACTCCACAAGTTTTTTTGTTTCTTATAACAACTCCACAAGTTTTTTTTCTTATATAAACAAATGATCAGCATGAATTTTTGGGTATTGTTTTCGTTGTTATCCTAAATAAAAAGTTTCTTTTTGTTTATATGTGCCTTTTGGGAATGTTAACAAAGAAGGAAATATAAAATCCATTAATGGATGGAAAGTTTTTCAATTCGGTTTTTTCGTTAGGGTGGGTGGAAGGGTGCTCTACGAGGAATAAACTTTTTTTCCTATCTAATAATCTAATATCATCTCAGCTTCTTCTTCACTTCTCATTAAAAATACACTATTTTTTCTAAAAGATGAATGTTCGATTGGTTAGAAGATATTAAGGCCTACTATTAACCCTCTCTCTCATCCCTCTCTTCTCTTCCAACATCGATGAGTATAACCCGAATCCCATTCAATCACCCACTCAAACAAGGGGTGACGGTGTTATATCCGATCGCAAACCCCTTTCCCACATCACTCACCGAGAGTGCCCCTACCACCCTTACCAACCAAACATAATTTTAGATAGAATAGTTTCCGATTCTATTCTGAATTTCACTAAATTTAATAAACCAAAGAGCCCCTATAGGTATTACAAAATCATTTTTACGAGAACATATTATGTTGCTTTAAGTCATCTGTTGTGTTCCTAGAAACTTACATCATTGTAAATTTAATATACCAAGTTGTTAAGTGTTAATTAAATATTGAATCTCACGCACTAATTAAGCATTATAAATTTAATATACCATGTTGTTAATTTTAATTAAATATTGAATCTCACGAACTAATTAAGCCAATGCCATATAACAAATTAATGTATTATATATATAGTAGATGTTGATCATTATATAATATTTTCAATTCATTTTGCTAATTACACCATTTTAAGCAAACGACCTTAATTTGGTAACTAGAGTTTCTTCTTTAATTTTTTTATAGTTTTGTTATAATATAACTTTTTTGGATTAGACATAAAATACAAAGTGTTAAAACAAGAGAAGCGAAAAAAATCATGGGCTTATTGCATTTTGACACGTGACATACTCAATTACCTATGTGTTTAATAAATAGATATAGATTTAGGGGAAGGTTCATTTGAGAAGAAAATTTTGTTGAGAAAAAAAGAACAAAAGGATATTATTGTAAAACATTAAATAATTTTTTCTCATCGCATTTATTATTATGTTTGACCAATTAATTAGTCATAAAGACTATCATCCTTCACACTAAATTTTTTTTGCCTACACAAATCAAAAGTTATGCTGCACATTTCGAAATTTATCCTACACAACTCGTAATTTATCATACACACCCCGTATTTATCCTACACTATAAATGAATTTTTATTTTTATTTTTTGAGAAAAATATATATTTTCAAAATAAATTACAAATTTAATATAGTTAATTATTAAAGATGAAACTTTTCTCATTTAAACCCTTTACTATAAACCCTTTACTATAGATTTGTGGAATATATGTCATCAATTAACTTAATTTTCCTGCGAAGTTTTTTCTAAACGAATTTTCCTGCAAAGTTAAACAAAGCATTTATCATTTGCTCAAAAGCTGACTTTTATACTTACCATTGTACTCTACTAGAGTAATAAAAAAAAGTTAAATGTCATTTTAGTCCCCGTGATTTGAGTCATTTTCCAGTTTAGTTCAAATGTTCTATTTTCGTGTGTGTGTCGAGAAAGGTTTCACTGTTGTCATTTTAGTCTACCGGGTTAACTTCATCCATTTTTTTAACGACAAGGGCAATTTGGTTATTTTTTATGTAATTCTGTTAACTAGAATGACAATTCGACCATATAAAATGAATGAATTACTCCTCGTTAACAGAAAAATGAATGAAGTTAACTCTTAAAAAATATACATGTTTGCTTACATTAACCTCATCATGTTAGAATGTTAGAGAAAACCCTTCTAGATATTATATATATATATATATGGTAGTGATCCTAAGAGAAGTCCATCCTATTTGAGAAACTTGAGAAGTATTCTGGACAACACATTTTTCTAAGTGTTTCGTAATATACACGTATGTATAGTTTAAAATTGACTTTATACATATATGTATATTGTCAAATCTTGAATTATACATATATGTATATAATTAATTATACACTATACATATGTGTATATTACGAAAAGCTTAGGGAAAATATGTGGTCTAGAATGTTTCTCAAGTTTCTCAATTAGCCTAGTGGTTCTTACATGATACTATGGTTAAAATAGAAACCACATCTTCATGCAAAAACTAAAGAACTAAATCTAAACCATTGATCAAATGTATTCAAGGGCTAAGATTATTTCATTGACTTTTATTGTACCTTTTTTTTTCATTTTTCTTTTTTCATGTGTGCATAAGGGTAAATTACCCGATTGTACTTTGTCTACCATTACACAAAATACAAGACAACAAAATGATAAAAATGTCAGATGTTTATAAACACATTCTCTCTCCAAACAAGTACAAAAACCATTGTAAATTCTAATATTTACATGTCCGTAAAAGTTTTTTACATCGTTCTTTTAATACAGAGAAATTGCATTGACATATACGAAAACAAAAACTATCTTCCAATCCTTCGTATTGGTTATTATCTTCTCTTCCTGGGGGACCAACGCCGCAGAGCAACCTAAAAAACAACAATGTAAACCAAGCAAAAACTCGACACAGTTAAACAAAAAAACCTCGACTAAAAAACCCGATGTAACAAACCAATAACCCGATTAAAAAAACAATATACAACGCCGCTGAGCAACCTAAAAAACAACAATGTAAACCAAGCAAAAACTCGACACAGTTACACAAAAAAAATCCTTGACTATAACTCCACACGATTACGCATAGATGAACAAAAATAACCCGACATAACAAATCAACTAAACTCGACACAATTACGTATAGATTAACAAAAATAACCCAACGTTCAAACCAATAACCCGACTAAAAAAATATACAACTCATTTAACAAAAAAAAAAACCCGACAAAACGTGTATCGTCCGAAAAACGACCTTAGTCTAGAACCGATGTGTCTTCAAAAACAATCTAACGCCAATATGCAACCTAAAAAAACAACGTAAAACAAACAAAAAAAACCTTACGTTACCATAAAAAACACAACACCTAAAGTTCCTTAAGTAAACCTATAAAACCACATCCATGAATTTAATATCTGACTCAATTAACAAAATAACCCCACTAAAACTCGACAAGATTACACAAAATAACCTGGCTAACTCGAAAACCCATAAAAATGCAATGTAAACCAAAAACAACCCGACTAGCAAAAATAATGAAAGCATCAAGTATCAAAGCAATGAGTTAAATGCTTGGTTGGTCCCTGTGGTTTGCAAATATTGCATATTTGGTCCTAGTGGTTCACTAATTACACACTTGGTCCAAGTAGTTGTGATTTTTGCACTCGGGTGGTCCTTATCACTAACCCATGTTAGATTTTTCAGTTCAATATGTGTGAAATTACTAGATTGTCCCTAAACAGTTAAAAAAATATAAAAAAACACAAAAAGAAATGGCCCACCTATCTTCATCTTCATCATCTCAAATATATATATATATCTCTCTAAAACCCACCACCACTTCCACCATCAATCCACCACCACCACCACCACCACTACCACCATAGCCACCGCCACCTTCAACCCATCACCACCACCTCCACCGTCAACCGACCACCACTACCTCCACCGTCACAATCACATTCAATCGACCACCACCTTCAACCCACCACCAGCGCCTCCACCACAACACCACCCCAAACTCCGCTGCCAACACCAACCCTTGAACAATTTAAAAATTAAAAAAAAGATGCCACACTCATCTTCCCCATAATAGCCACCGTCCATCTCCACCACCGCCACCATCCATCTCCACCTCCGCCACCATCAAAATATCCACCTCCGCCACCATCCATATCCATTTTCGCCGCTGCTCACGTCACACCCCACCGTCACCATTCACCACCGTGTCACCTGCAACGCTGACCACCGCCGTCTTCCTCCTTCATCGCAACCTTCACCTCCACCGTCACCTTCACTCCACCACATTTGCCTCCACCGTAAACTCACCACCACCAACACCACCGTCACCCTCAACCCACCACCTTTGCCTCCACCATAAACCCACCAGCACCCCGCCATCATCCTCAGCCCACCCCCGCCATCATCTTCAGCCCGCCGACCTCCACGTTTTTCCGACGATATAGTTTTGCTGCTTTGAGAGAGAGAGAGAGAGAAAGACAAGTGAGAAAGCTGAGGAGAGAGAGTGAGAGAGCTGAGAAGAGAGAGAGCTGGAGAGTTAAGGAGAGAGAGAGAGTTGCAGGTTTGGTATATTAAGTTCTTTACTTTTCTTTTTTAGTTGTTAAGGGTAACTAGGTCATTTGACATCAACTTAACTAAGAAATCTAACATAGGTTAGTGATAAGGACCACCCGAGTGCAAAAATCACAACTACTGGGACCAAGTGTGTACCACTAGGACCAAATCTACAATATTTGCAAACCACAAGGACCAACCAAGCATTTAACTCCAAAGCAATTTATCAAAGCAAGTATCAAAGCAATTTTTGTGCTGGAATCAAAATCCATGAAACTTTTCCCCAAAAACCTATTTTTCAAAAAAAAAAAAAATTTGTATGTTGGAATCAAAATCCATGAAACTCTTTCCCCCATCTAGAAATTATATTTTTCGAAGCCACGAAATCTTTCCCCCGATATAGATATTTTCCCTTTTTTGTTTTTTAATTAATATGTTGGAAACTCTTTCAACACGCAAACCCAGATTTTTTAAACGAATCACAACAGTCGCTTGAACATAACTTTCAGAGTTTAATGTTTGGTTGGTCCCTGTGGTTTGCGAAAATTGCAGACTTGGTCCTAATGGTTCACTAATTACACACTTGGTCCTAATAGTTGTAATTTTTACACTCAGGTGGTCCTTATCACTAAACAACGTTAAGTTTTTTAGTTAAATATGTGTAAAATTACTAGATTGCCCCTAAACAAATAAAAAAATAAAAAGAAATGAACCCCCATTATCTTCTTCATCCTCCCTTGTCTCTCTCTCTGTAAAACCCACAGCCACCTCCACTTTCAACCCACCTCCACCTCCACGCCAGCCCACCACCACCAACACCTACACCGTCACTTTCAACCAATCACCACCACCTTCACCGTCAATCAACCACCACTACCTCCACCTCTACACTCACCTTCAACCCATCACCACCACCTCCACCGTCAATCAACCACCACTACCTCCACCATACAGATTGGACTTCAACGACCACTGTCTTCGCGACCAGCTTCAACAACCACCGCCATCTCCACCGTCACACTACCTCCACATGTGACATCCCGGGTTTTTCGGATAACTTAAACGTAATACTTGTCAAACTAATTACGTGCTATGTGAACGAACGTGTACGAATTAAATGAATACGTGATGTGTGTTGTGTGATTGTTTTAGTAATTGAATAATTAGAGTAGATATGTACACGAACTGAACCGAACCGCGACACGAACCAACTTGATTCATTGTGACTCTAGGAGTTAACAAAGTTTAAACTTTGAACCCAAGTCTTCGGCTAAAAGAAAACAAGGATCAAACCCGAAATCGCAAACACAAACCGAGATCAAACCTAGACTTAAAACTCTAACTACTCGGCCGAGAACAACCTAAACCGAAAAACCATTGCATGCAAAACCTAAAACTATTCGGCCAAGATCAAAACCAAACCAACTCACCCTAGTCCTTGGCCGCGAGATCAAGCCCAAACCCAAACCGAATCAATCCAAGTTACTCGGCCACGAATGCTTATCCAAACCGTAACCACTATTCCCTTTGCGCCTATAAATACAACTCACATGCATGTATCCTTCACGATTCCAAAAACCCTAAACAGAAATTGCCGTCGGCAGCTTGTTCTCACCCCTTGTGATCGCAAACAGCTGCCTTTCTTGTTCGTTTCTTCCTCTCGGTCGCAGCAGCAGCAGCCATCGCCATCTTCACCTCCATTCAGTCGCGAGTTCAGTCCTTGTTCACCTCTATTCAATCAACAAAACAGCCCACTTTATCATCATCCTCTCGGTCGTGATCTTGTTGGAACAGCCGGGTCGTTTTTGTCCAGATCTCGGCTTGTTTACCTAGTTATTCAAGGTTAGGTTTATCTCTTGATTACAAGATCATGTTCAGATTTATGTGTTTGAATGAAGTGATTAGTTTGTTCGGATTATATGTGCTTGTAAGTAATCGGCTGAATTGATTGTTGTGTATATGCATGATCGTTTTCGGAATTAATAGCTTGCGACTGTGATTTGTTTATAAAGAGTAGAGTTATTGAGTAGGGTTTGCATGGATAGGTTATTAGTACTAATCTATGATTAGAAATCAGTTCTTGATCGCCTAGGTTAATCGCATGAACGGGTTATACGAGTTTATGATAAAAATATGCTGAAAACAGTCTGCTGAATAATAGTTACAGCCGACTTCATCTGGCTGTAACTCGGTCATTAGTAGTCGAAAAACGGATTTTCTGATGTCTAGAACGTAGAGATTTGAATAACGAATCTAATGGCGCTAGATTCATAATTTTCTGAAATCGTTTGATATTTTTAAAAGGCCAAATAAGTTCAGTAACTAAAACTGTGAAAATCCTGAAATTTTGTTAGTTGTTTATCGAGTTGGATTTTAAGATCGGTAGGGAGTTGAGTCATGATTTTTGTACAGCAACTAGGTATGGAAATTTCCGGGCAACTCCAACTGGAATTTTGTTAATTGGACGATCAGTGATTTTTAAATAAATTCTTCCGTGGACTGCAGTCAGAAAACGGTAAATCTGACTGCAGCCTAGTATATTAATATTTATGGTTAATTGGTAAAGGTTTAGGACTTGGGAAAATTATATAAATTTCTATGGTATAGATGTCACCTACTGTAAAAATATTGGAATTTTTGGAATGTTAGAACTATTTTATAAAAATCCTAGAAAACAGCTGAATTATGAGTGCTAAACTGGAATTTGAGAATTTGTGATTGTGTGCACCAAATTGTGGCATGAATTGGTTTATGGTTATGATAAGTCGTTTTAATCACTAGGATCACATGAGGATACTTGCATGCATGTTTGAGTGTTAGATATGTTGTTTGTGTGTATCACTTTGTGTGTAAATTACGTGTGGAATTTGTATTGGTGTGTTCACACACTAACTTGGAATTAATTGGTTTGTTAGGACGAAACTAGCAGTCCCATCCCTTATAACTTCTTTGCTACACTAACCGAGCAAATAAAGGTGAGTTCACGGCCCCTAACTTTATCCGGTTTTTTTTGAACAACAGGGGGAGAAACATGTATACACTCTCAAACTCAAACTCTTTACGTTATACGAATTTAACGTCACATAACTACTCGGTAACTAAGTTAATGTTAATGTAATGTTATGGTCACTAAGCAGCTTTATCACTTAAGTCCTCGTCAATCTCTCGGATCGTTAGTATTGGGTTTAATAGCGGGGGAATTATAAGTAGTACTACTGGGCCCGACGAGCCCCATCCGAGCTAGTCGCGCTAGCCGACCGGGTATGGTCAACGGGTGAATAATTTGGCCTAACATCGCCATGGTCAGTGATAGGCCTGGCAACACGGAGGCACAACAGTCAGCTTCGATCGCGAACACTTACGTGACATGCCTTTAGGTTAGCTACCTATATATGTTAACATTGAACTTAATTACGAATCAACTTAATATTCCGGGTTTGGAATATTGGAAACATCAACTTAATATTCCGGGTTTGGAATATTGGAAACAACAACTTAATATTCCGGGTTGGAATATTGGAAGCAACAACATATTATTCCGGGTTGGAATAATGGAACTAATACGTTATCCCGGGTTAGGGATAACGGAGTAAACAAACTACAACCGAACAAACGAATTTATGAAAACCTGTGAACTCACTCATCTTAAATGTTGACACTTGTTTCTTTACATGTTTCTCAGGACGCTAGGAGCTCTAGGTGCACGCACATGCATTGAACAAGACATCTTTTATCGAGTCTTATTTATTAATATTGTTTTGGGATTTTTCATTTGTTTTGGCGTTTGTGTTGGCGCCCGCTTCACTACTTATTTATGCTTCCGCTCAAACTTTAAAACTAATGCTCCTGCTAAATATTGGTAACTAATTTAGACAATATAAAATCTACAACAAATGATTTTGGAAAACGTATTATCAAATCATATAGAGTCGTTCGACGTACTAGTGTTTCAGATTCTGGTTTGTTCACACGCCTCGCGGTAAAACTCCGCAAGTGGAAATTGAGGATGTGACACCACATCCGCCCTCTCCGATCCCAACTTCAGTAACCACTGCCGTCACTCCACTGTGTGTCTCCGACCACCAAAATGTTTGCCGGCGTTACACCACTTCGTGCTTCATTAACCACCTTGATCTTGTTGACCTCCATTTTAAGGCAGGTTATGTGCGTATGTATATGTATATTGCATCTAGACTAACCTAAATCGGGTTTATAAATGTGAAAACATCTTGTTTTAATAAGTTAAAAGGGTTAACTGAAGAGATTGCAACTAAGATATATGGTGGTAGAGGTAGAGATGGAATCAGGGAAGCAAGAAGAAATGGGGGTAAAGGAAGAAGTGGTGGTGAGGTGGGACCCACAACAACATATTGTTTTTTTTCTTAATGTATAAGGGTATTTTGGTCAATTAATAAGACTTAACTGAATAATTTAACATTGGTTAGTGATAAGGACCACCCGAGTGCAAAAATTACAACTATTAGGACCAAGTGTGTAATTAGTGAACCACTAGGACCAAGTCTACAGTTTTCGTAAACCACAGGGACCAACCAAGCATTTAACTCTAACTTTCAACACACAAAATAACACAAACCCTAAATATTTTCTCTACCTCTTGAACACAACTTTCAGCAAACAAAAACACGACTCTCTTTTCTTACTTCATAAAAAGGATGACACTGTTTCAAGTAGGAAAATAGCCAAAAAAAAACTAACAAAAATCAACATCGCAACGTTACCTCAAGAAAAATCAACAAACGAAGTTTTATCGCAGTCAAAAGTGATCGGAACTAGAAACCCCTGTCGCACCACCTGAAAAAACCCCATCAAACCTGTTGGAATCACTATTGAACCCGCTGAAACCATCGTTGAATCCCAAGAAACCACCGTTGAATCCCTGGAAACCACCGTTGCACCACCTGAAAACCACCAACGAACCCCCTGAAACCTCGTCGAGCCCCCTGAAACCACCGTTGAACCCGCTAAAACCACCATCGAACCCTCTTAAACCTTGTCGCCAGTCATCAACCACTGCCACAACAACCACCACCGAGCACCATAAAAACCACCGCCGTCGTTGTACACCTTCAACCACCGCCGTTGTTATACACCTTCAACCACCGCCTAAAACCCACCCAAGACATCCGCTGACGTACACCTTCACCCACCGCCTAAAACCATCAAAATCATAACCACCGTCAACCTTCACCTACCACCAGAACCACCACCGCCTTGAGGCCTCCATCGTCGAACAACCTGAACACGATAACATCGTCGAATCAACACTGTGACATTTGTGCCTTTACAAGCATCATAAAATTCCAAATCCAATGAAATCTTGTGTTTCATTCCCCAGAATTATACAATAACATGTGACATTCACACATTTCAGTCCATGTACACTTCCAATTTCTCAAAAGCTTATCTGGAAGATATACGTAAACGTAATCAGTTTAACGAGACGTACACTCCAAAACAATGACATAAGCTAAAAATACCCTAAATATCCTTTTCATAACTTAGAAATAAGTTTTGAAAGGTTCGGTATGGCAAAGACATACTTGTCAAGCTCAGGGACTATTTTCGCCAAACTACAAAACTATGTCGATTCTTGTATTTTGAATACAAACCATGTTTAGACATCCAAAATGTTATTTAATCAATAAAATCTTGTATTTTATTGATAAGAATGCAAAAATATCAATCGTTGTGAAATTTCGGTCATTTTCGAGTACGTTAAAGCGTTCGTCGTTATTAAGCAAAAAATGCAACCGTACAACCGAACGAACTGACATCCATGCCATTTTTAAGCATAATTCAAGTTACATATGCTATAACATCCTCATATAGCTTAAAATGAGGTTAACGGTTGTTAGAAGTTTCAAAACGCGACAAAACAAGTTTAGGGGCCATTTCTGCCATTTTTCAAACTTCTACCCCCAGACCTGGCCTTACGGACCGTAAGGAACAACCCCATACAGTCCGTAAGGGGTCCCTAAACATCATAGCAACTGACAGCTTCTTATGCAAAGCCTTGGGCTCCAAGTTCTCGAATTTGCCAGCTTTGTACCTGCATTTGACACATGTTAACACTCCCTCAAGATCATTACATCTCATAGGACACTTGTGATGATCTTGTGAGTCCTTGAACACTATAAATAGCCAAGAATTCATTCATTCCAACTTGCTCATTCCATTCTTCTTCTCTAATCTGCTCTAAATTGGAGTTTGCTTCCCTTTGGAGGCCTCCTACTGAGCATTCTAGGATTCCTAGAACACAAGTAAGTGTTCTTCCTTAGTCTTTTTCATTATTTTAGCTTGTTATTAGCTAAAAGTAAAACAGTTGACTTTTTGTTTGACTTTCGGTTATGACCATTTTTGGTCAAGTCAAAGTTCAATTGAACTTTGCAACGTGTTCATAATCATGAAGGTTATAATCCCTTTCGATTATACCTACTGATTTCCACATTTACTAGTCGAAGTGACGAGCCAAAGTTTTGGTAAAAAATGCGCATTATGTGCATTTTACGACGAAACTATTTTCGGGTATCAAAACACTAAGTTTTGATACCAAATCAGTTTTGCAACTTAGTTAGATATGTTTTGACATGTCTAACTCGTCACTTCTAGTTTAGTGCTTATTTAGGGTCGTAAGTCGAGCGGTCTTGACCACCGCTTTGACTTTCGAATCCGACCTGTTTGGTCAATCTTAGGATCCGACCAAACACATATTTGTGATCATAGTTGTATAGGGAATAACCTACTGAGGTATTACCTCATGGTCACGTCGTTTGGTTAGTGTTATGATGAGTCGCTTATTATGCCCTTAATAATGACCAAAGTGCCCTTTTTGCGCATAAACTCATTTTAAGCATATGTAATCAAGTTTTTGACATGTAAAATGATGTTATAACATTATCAAACCTGTTTTGGCATATAATACTTATCATAGGACATATCTAACCATCCGAACACATATTACGCAAATGACCCGTTAAAGTAGCGTAAACTACCTTAACAAGTAATAATGGGTCAAAAGCACTTAGGATCATTTCAAAGAATGTTAAGTCTATTAAACCATGTCCTATGAGTTCCAACACCCTTTCGTTTATAAGACTTCATTCTATCCGAATCCTATGGTTAAAGTCTCGATATTAACATAGTTATCCGATATTAGGACACACTTGAATCCTCGGACTCTTGAGCTTTGTTTATCTTCTTGAACAATGACATTCTTGCAATCCCAAGTGAGTACATAGCCCCCTCTTTTACATTTTGCAAATGTTTTGGGGTGATTCATATGTGCCTATTCACTATTTTCACGATTTCAAAGCTATATGATTTTGCATACATAATACTTAATCCTTTAATGGACTTAAACCGTTACCTATGGCTTAAACAATGATTTTCAAAGTTTGTAAGACTATTTTTGGCGCGTATTTGTTTTTATACATTCATTAACAATGATCAAGACGATTGGTAGTACGATATAGCGCTATAGGATTTGACAACCCATTCCTATTGTATGGAATGTCAGAAACCAAGTTTAAACCAAATAGGTTTTGCCTTCGTGGTAAATCTATAGTCATCAAAGTATAGTCTGATATACTCAGGTTTGAATGTGTATGACAAACGACCATAATGTGTTATTACAAAGATTTTCTAATTAAGCTATAAAAACTTATTTTTTGTTGATTTCCAAAACCAAAGTATAGTTTGATATACTACCAAATCACAATTGAAGTATATTTTGATAAACTTCCAATGCATAGTTTGATATGCTGCAAATGTGATATTGTTTACCAAAGTATAATTTGATATACTAAACCAAAGCATAGTTTGATATGCTAAACCAAAGTATAGTTTGATATACTAAACCAATGTATATTTTGATATACTACCTAACCTTTTAAACCAAAGTATATTTTGATGATACTCTTGTTCACAAACCAAAGTATAGTTTGATATACCAAACCAAAGTATATTTTGATATACTACCTAACCTTTAAAACCAAAGTATATTTTGATATACTACCGATACTCTTGTTCACAAACCAAATTATAGTTTGATATACTACTGATTTCCTTATTTACCAACCAAAGTATAATTTCATATACTACAAAATCCTTTTATGTATAAACCAAAGTATATTTTGATATACTATAAACTTCATTATTCTTAAACAAAAGTATATTTTGATATACTAAGAATTCTACTACATTTCCAAAACCAAAGTATATTTTCTATATACTACAAATCTCTCTCTAAGCAAAGTATTTTAATTACCAAAGGTTTATCAAAGATTCATGGCTATTTTGAAACTGTTTAATCTTTTCTCTAAATATCCAAAGCCATGAATTTAAATCACAAAACCTATGTTACTCACAGGCATTTTTATGCTCACGTTCTATTTTCACATATGTTTCAGGTTTATTTATGTGACGATGGTCGCCGCACGCTACACATAGGAAGGACTCGGGCCTTAGTGACTTTAAAATTTGAAAGACAAATTGATTGTATTTTGTTTCCGTTATTCCAAGACATTGTAATTAGATAATTCAATAAGACAAAACTTTAAGTATCGTGTGTTGTGAAACAATGTGTAAAGTGACTCCCCAAGTGTTTTCGCCGCATGTTGTTAGCGATTTGGGGTGTTATAGATTGGTATCAGAGCTCATGGTTATAGCGAATTAGGTTATTAGTAATGCTTTGACCTAGTCTATAACCTTCCTAGGACCCTAACACAAGTTTTCTTGCGTTTAGATTTTTAATACAATACCATCACCTATCCTTAGGTGATTACCAAAAACAGAACACAACACATTCTTGAAAGTCAAAATTCTTTTCCAAAACTTCACAAGAAATCATCTATCCTTAGATGATTTGTTTTTGGGCTTTATGCCTTCAAAGTTTTCAAAATCTCGTTATAGTTTGGGTTTTATTAATGTGAACACGTGCAATCTGGAAGGGTGGAAGCCTGTACCCTGAGTTTTTTTGTCTAAGGACTACATTGTTCGTAGAAATCCGTATTATCGGACCAGTCACTCTTACCTGGGAACTCTTGGGGTGAGTGTCCACTTATAGGCTAAAGCATGTCTTCGCGATACATTATAAAGACCCATTTACTTTGATTAGTCACTGTGTTGTTTGTTTGTTTTAAGTAACAAACTAATAATAACAACCCTTATACTTCGTCGATATTTTAACATTCATTTTGACTATCATTTATCAATCAAATTCGATTTCTCTCATATTTTCCTTCTCTTTTAGAATGCCTCCTCATCGCAACGCTACCCAAGACGCCGAAATGGCAGCTCTAATTGCTCAGCAGATGCCCGATGTACTCCCGAACCTTGTGACCTAACTTAATCAGGCCTACAATAACAAAAACAACAACAACCATGCACCTATTCCGTGCAACTTTAAACAATTCAATTCGGCCAAACCTTTCAACTTTAATGGATCAGAGGGAGCTACTAGACTCCTACAATGGTTTGAGAGTATTGAGAGCACTTTCTGCCATGTTCAGTGTCCGAACGAGCTTAAAGTAGAGTTTGCTTCGAGTGTCTTTCAAAAGAGAGCACTCACGTGGTGCAATGGAATTATGAGGGATAGAGGTGCTGATATAGCATTAGCTCAGACGTGGGAAGAGCTTAGAGCTCTCATGATGAAAGAATTTTGCCCACGTCATGAACAAAGGGCACTTGAGAATCATTTCCACGATCTTAAACAAGATAATGGAGAACATCGTGCCTACACTGACCGATATGAGGAGCTAAATTTGTTGTGTCCTGTGATGGTTACGCCTTTAGACAAGGCAATCAAAAAGTGCATTGATGGCCTGCCTGACCCTGTTCAGGACATTGTTACTGGTAGTAACCCTACCACCGTTCGACATGCTATAGAACTATTGGCTACCCTGACTGAGTCTCAAATAAAAAAGGGTAAAATTTTCCACAAAGGCGACAAGAAATCATCAGATGAGACTATACAAGAAAACCCAAAGGACACTAAAACTGAACTCTCAAAAAGGTCAAAGAAGCGTAAGGCTTCACAAAACTTCGCAGTAGTTGCTCAGAACAATCAGGTTGCTCACAACCAACCAGTACATCCTCGTGCTAAGAAAACATATGCTAGCACCGCACCTCTATGCAACAAATGCAGCCGTCATCATCTAAATCAAACCCTATGTCACAAATGTACCCACTGTGGACGATTGGGACATTTGGTCAATACATGCCGTTTTGTTGCTAACGGCCAAAATCAAGCGAATGCAAACACTGTTGCTGCTTAAGCACCATATCCACCTGGATCATGCTACAACTGTGGTGATCTTACTCACTACCAAAACAATTGCCCAAAGCTTGTTAACTGTGGTGATCTACACATAGGAAGGACTCGGGCCTTAGTGACTTTAAAACTTGAAAGACAAATTTATTGTATTTTATTTCCGTTATTCCAAGACATTGTAATTCGATAATTAAATAAAACAAAACTTTAAGTACCATGTGTTGTGAAACAATTTATAAAGTGACTCCCCAAGTGTTTCCGCCGCGTGTTTGCGATTTGGGGTGTTACAAACGCCTTTGGTCACCACGTGGATCTTGGATCGCTCGATAACATCTTGAATGTTTGAGATTCAAAAGGATTTTGAAAATAAAAAAAGATGGGTCTGTGTTTTTTTGTATAGAGAGAGAAGAAACAAATTGATGGAGAGAGAAAAAGATGTGCTGATATAGGGTAGTGTATAAGCAGGGTTGAGTTGATGGCAAAAAAGGAATTTACGAAACTACCGCTTATTTTAGGTGTGATAAGACCAAAGTGCCTTTGATTCATCACATGGTCAATGATGATGTGTCAAAGGCTGGTTGGTTGATATTGTTTCTTAAGTTCTTGCATGAGGGATGTGGTTTCCATCAGAAAGTCTTCATATAAACACACACACACACATACACACATATATATAGGGGTGAGATTTGGAGAAAACGCCTAAAAGTGTGAAAATGGTGAGAACGATTTTGGTGTTGACATGTGGCGTTGGTGCGAACTTACACTAAGGAGTAATATTGTCAAAAAGTCCATGCACATACCACTCACATGCCAAAGACCATCCACATGGAAGTCACATGCACATTCCACCATCTTTTTAAAACTCCCGTAACTTTTTTATACGTGCTTTTTTTAAAAAAATTACACCATAAAATCGAGTGTTTTATTATTTTTCCAATGAGTACACTATTGCTATACTTTTGAAATAAAAAAAATGACATGAACTGGGTGTTTAATAAAAACGCCATAAAACACCCAGTTCAGAACAAACGCCATGAAATACCCGGTTGAAAATGCCATAAAACACCCAAATTCAGAAGAAACAAACCATGAAAACCCAGTTCAAAACTCCATAAAAACAGTCGGTTCAGAAAACGCCATAAAACTAGTTGAAAACGCCATAAAAACATGAAACCCAGTTCAAGCCGCCATAAAACAAAGTTCAAACCGCTATAAAAGAGCAAAGTTCAAAACGCCATAAAAATCCAGTTGTTCAAAAAATATATCAATAGTATACTCGTTAGAAAGATAAAAAATGCTGAATTTTATGGTGTAATTTAAAAAAATAATAATCACGTATAAAAAAGTTATTGGCGTTAAATATGACGGGGGGAAATGACATGTGATTAGCATGTGCACCCTTGTTTTGATCATATTACCCCTCCTGGTAGTTCTAAAATTCCTATTATTTACAAAAATGTCACCGCATCAATCTTAGCCACAAATCATAAAGATCTTGTGGCCGAAAATCATTCTCACCGTTTTCATACTTCTAGGTGTGTTCTCCTGATCTCATTTATATATATATATATATATATATATAGAGGAGCATTATCTTGAGAACGCTAAATATCGCGAGAACCATGAGAACGAATGAAAAACCAATCAAACCCATTTTTTTAATACAAAACTCATTGTAATTAAAATACAACATTAAAAAAATAATTTACAACATCAAATAATTCATTTATCCTCTCAAAATCACTCTTATTAGATTTTTTACACATGTGTAACTATACCAAATTTACACATGTGTAAATAGCAAACTTACGCATGTGTAAAATTTTTTATTTACGAATTCACGTAAATTTGAACATGTAAATTAAATTTCTAGCATTATATTCGAATAATAATAATAAGTGTAAAAAGAAATTTTGAATTTGAATTGTTTTTAACCAAGTTCTCGTGGTTTTTTTATTTGTTCTCACGGTTTTCGCAATATTTAGCGTTCTCATTTAAACTCTTCCCTATATATATATATATATATAAATATAGGGAGATGATCATGAGAAAACTAGATATAAATGAGAAAACTAACTAAAAAAAGCCTAAAAAACATACAATTTTTTTTACAATTTTTTAATTAAAAATCACTACTTTTTATAAAATTAAAAAAATTTTTGAAATAAATAAATTTGTGACTGCACATGTGCATTATATGTGTATTGCACATGTGCATTATATGTTAAAGTTGCGACTGGTGCGATTATAGCTTATAAGTTAGCTTTTGAGTTTAGGTTAGTCGTTGGGTTAGGTTTTTGGGTGGAGTGTAGGATTAACTTAGGTTTTTTGAGTGTGGCGGGGTGGGGGGGGGGGGGGGTTTAGGTTTTTGGGGTGCGGTTGAGGGGGTTTAGTTTTTTTTTTTGGGGGGGGGGGGGGTGGGGGTTTAGGTTTTGTGGGGGTGGGGGGGGGGTTTAGGCTTTTAGTGGGAGGCTAGATTTAGGTTTTTTGGGTGGGGGTTTAGGTTTTTGGGGGGTGACGGTGGGGGGTGGGTTAGGTGGTTTAGGCTTTTCCGTATTAGTGCACATGTGCAGTACAACTTTTTTTTTTTGAAAAAAACTTTTTTTATATATTATTATTAGCGATTTTTAATAAAAAATTCAAAAAAAATTGATATGTTTTTTTGACTTTTTTAGTTAGTTTTTTTGGTTTTCTTATTTAAACTAGTTTTCTCATGATCCATCCCCTATATATATATTCTAGTTGACCTGAGAACCATCTAACTAACACATCTATAAAAAATTAAAAAAACAATTGCTAAGGCGGACATGTAAATTTCCTTACCGTGGTGTAAATTTGATTTACACAATCGCATGATGTCACCCATAAAAACTTTTACGGTGATGTAATTTTCCTTCCGTCTTTTTTATTCAGAAAGAATTGATTTTTAATTTTATGGGAAACTTTTTTTAAAAAAAACTTTCTTTTGGTCTAATTCTTATGGTTATCTCAACTCAATGTGGTTCTTGTTTTACCATAGTGTATGTGTGTGTGAAGAGGATCATGAGAAAACTCTTTATCGTATGAGAAAAATCTATCAAACGATTGATATTTGTGTTGATTTTTTATGGTGTTTTAATTTTAGAGTTTAGGGTTTATTAAAGAGTTTAGGGATTAGCCATTAGGGTTTAGCTTTAGCATTTAGTTTTTAGCTTTCAGGCGTTAGCCTTTAAGGTTTAGCTTTTAGGGTATAGTTTTTATGGAGTTTATGGTTTATTGTTTAAAGTTTAGGGTTTCGTCAAAAGCTCCACCAACCCTAGCCATTAGAGCTTAACCCACCTAGCTACCATCACAAAAGCTCCACCAACCCTAGATGACGAAATCGACCTGACCATTCTATATCATCATTGTTCCTCGGCTTCCACCGACATCATTCACCCTCGCACCATCCCCACCCACATCCAACCACCGTCGCAACCCAACAACCTTATCCATTACCACTACCAACTCGCCACCACCACCCTATCTCCTATGACCTCTCTACTCCTTCTCACGGTCACTAAAAGCTCCATTAGGTTAGACTTTCCGGAGCCGTTTTGGCCAATAAAGGCGGTGAAGTCGTAAATGAACCGAAGATTTGGTGACCTTTGTAGACTTTGAAGTTTTCAAGTTCGATTTGGTAGATTTTGCCCAGTGAAGCCATGGCTGGCATGGTTTTGTTCCAAATCCTAGGTTAGGGTTTGGGGGTGGAATTGGAAAATTGGTAAAATGGAAGTATTATTGTTGAGTGGGTGATTGAGTGTGTTTGTGGGTGGAGCTGTGGACCTGTCAGATCACCAACCCAAATTATTTCTTTCTTAAAATTGTTTCATAAAGCGTGTACAGGAGATTGTGAAACTGTTCATGGTAGCAACGCATTTTCAAACGATTAGGCGCCGAAGATGGTGTCTGGCGGTGGAATGACTTGACATGAAAGTTGCCGGTGGGATTTCTAAGGAGGGCGTTATATATATATATATATATGTATATATATATATATGTATACGCTCACGTGCAAGGCCCGTGGGGAAGTTAATGACGTGATGGAGTGTGAGTACAATTTTTAAATGTATTTTAGGTGTTTGCAAGCTTTATTTTATAAAACACGATATAACACTTTCACTTTCTACAACATGTTAGGGCAAGTGTACCCACCGTTAGTGTAGTATAGTGACGGTAAGATACACACAAGAGCGTTTAATACCGAACTATTGTCAATGTCTAGCCAACTCAAATTTTGGAAAAAGGTTTTAACTAATTAATTGAGCAAAATAAAATAAAAGAAACAAGTAAGCAAGAAGGAATCACTTGGTTCCGACTTATCTTTCATGTATGCTTTGATGATTTATTTCCGCACTTTGGGTTTTTAAGAGATTATCTTAGTTAAAGGGGAATGGCCCTTTTTGGAGGCGACAGTACCCTCAGCCATATTGGTCTGAGTCAGCAGGGATACAGTCCTGCAAGGCCGGAATATTGAAAGATAATTAAGTAAGTTATTAATGCAAAATGTGGCATGTCCCTCTTTTGGAGTAATGCTACCCTCGACCATATTTGTCCGAGTCAGCAGGAATACACTCCCGCAAGGCCGGTATAAAGTATTAATAGTAGTTTATTTATAAGGGAGTCAAGTTGTTCTTACTTCCCCCGATTTGATGCTATATGCCTCAAGGGAAGTCCTAATAAGCTTGACTCAAGTCCTCGCAGGATCTATAGACTGAACAATGCAAGAATCTTACCCAAACCAACCTTCTAACCCCCTTCCAGGCAGTTACGCGCTTTATGTAGACCGTAAAGACACGAATGTGTGAATCAACAAAACATGAAGGAATGATAGGATAAAATTCACTTTCAATATAAGAAACTAGTTATTAAAGTCACTAATACATACCTAATTAAAAACTTGACCAAAGGTTGGAAATCAAAACTAATACATAAAAGATTTCGTCTTCACCAAGTGATGTATGAGTTTAGCCAAGCATGGACATAGTTTGACAAAGGACCTTATGATCAATCTAGGATACCGAGACTACTACACACTATAATGATTGTGGTGGAAGGTGATGGTGGAGTTGTGGCAGGGGTGAGAGAAATGCTTTGCCAAGGGATGAGTTGGAATGAAACCAGACACCCCTATTTATTGCTGAAATTAGAACCTTCATACGCCCTCGTGCCCGGAGTGCACGGCCCTGTGTCTCCCTTCTTCTCTGTCTTCATTTAATTTAAGTGTCAGATCAGCGTGCTACACGGCCCCGTGTGTCAACTGCACGGCTCCGTGGCCATTGTACTTGCTGTAATATCCAAGATATGCAAATTTGGAAGTTGACCACGACCCGTGTCCACTGGGACGCGGCCCCGTGTCTCTTTTTTGCTTATGTTTGTCTTCTTCTGCTCTAGAATCTTGATGAGGCACGGCCCCATGCCGACATGGCGCGGCCCCGTGCCAGACTTCTGATTTGTTGTTTTTATTCTTGGGGTTAAGCTCGAAGGGCTGGTATAGTGTGTTATCTTCCCGTCTTCTATATTTATGCCGGATTTTGTCGTTAATTTGTTCCTTTTTTTACAATTAAGCTCTTTTAATCCTGAAAATCAAAAGTATACAAAGAAACCCACCTTTACCAACATTAGCACTAAAAAGAGTTGGTCTCATACCGTGTTTGATACAATTTATATGTTGCATATGACGCATATCAAATACCCCCACACTTTAATATTTGATTGTCCTCAAGCAAAACTCTTTATATTGCTTACGCACCCAAATGAAATTGGTAGAGAAGAATTTTTGGGTCTTGTTTGCAGAGTGTCGGGAATCAAGTTCTTTTATTCTTTTTTTATATTATTTCCAATCCTATTCGTCATGATTTATTTAGAACTTTTTTAAGAAAAATATTTTTTTTCAGCGTAACATGCCTTTATAAAATTCCATTTAGCTATATACAAATTCACACACCTTACAAGTGATCACTCAACACCCGGCCAAAAATGTATAAGTGAAACGCTCGATACTGGTATGAGACTTACTCCTACGATATGCTCGACAAGTGATCAAACATCCTCCTTTTTAACATAATCTTTGTAAATATCGAGAGGACTTTAAAAAGGTAGGTTTTTGTTAGGGGTAGGATAGTTTTATTGAAAAGTGGCCAGAAACGTAAAATGTCGGTTTTTTTTTGAAAATTTATTTATTTGTGACTTAGTTAATTATATATTTATAAGCAGTAATTTTGCTTATTTATTTCAAGTAACTAATATATATATATATATATATATATATATATATATATATATATATTGAAAGAATAGAACTTAGTCACTTCTTTTTATAAGATTTTCAAAAGAACGACGTTTACTAAAATCAAGGGGGTGTGAAAATAAAGATTACTTTTGGATGATGGGTGTTTTGTGCAAAATGGTATTTTGCGGTTTTTGAAACAAAAAGGTTTTGGCTCAAAAGGGTTTTTACTAGGGGAAATTTTTGTTTTTGTTTACAAATCCTAATTCCTCTATCATATACTTACTTGGATTAGTTGGTAAGGACCGCGAATGTATCATCTTGTCAAGTTCTATATTAGTAAGAACCATTCGTCTATTCACAAAAGAAATGAAAATGAGCATTTAGTAAAGATATAGACTTGAATGCTCGGTAAAGACTCAAAATTCATATTTTTGTGGGAAAAAGGGTAAAACTGTGAAATTATATATACAGACAAATTTTATAAAGAATTGTCATGCCTTTTTATAACTTTTCTTATATGGTTCTTTTTATCACGGCACTACCGGTTGTAAATTTTATAAACTTGAAAATTTTTAAGTCTTGGTTTCTAACTTAAACTATAAACAAGACAAAAAGAAACTAAAAATGTTTTTGAATAAGATTTGGGGGTGTTCTAGCGTTTCCAAGTAGAGTTTTGTGTAAGGCTTGTTTTTTGGACATACAATTTCAAATTAAGCTTACCCCCCCTCCAAACACTTAAATTACATATTATCCTTAATGTGACCAAAATTGGTTATAATTAATTAAATGTGTAACGTGGGTTAAAAACAAGTTTTTCAATAACCAGTAGCTGGGCACGAGGGCGTGTTGGAGAGACACGATCCCGTGGTGAAATTGCCAGTATCAAAATTTTTGGAAAACTTACCGAAAGTGAGCACGAGGGTGTGTTAAGGAAGCACAACCCCGTGTGGCAAGTTCAGAAGGAAAATTATTTCAGCGACAAGAAGGACACGGGAGTGTGTCAGGTAGGCACGACCCCGTGCAAAGCTACTGTTTGTTTTTAGAAAAGAAGGTAGGGTGTTAGGTTTCCTGTTTCGGGCTTGGGGAGTTGTATGCTTGGTGGATCCAAGCATCCTAATGTAGCTTTAAGCTCATACATACCACAACATCCATACATAAATACGAAAATAGAAATCCTACGTTACGATTGTTTAGTTGTCCCATCATCCATCACAACCATAAAAAGAAAAATAAAAGCAGAAAGTAAATTGTTTGGAAAGTAAATTGTTCAAAACGTGTCGCAGCCGTAAACCATCAACATTTCACAAAAGAAGGGGAGATTAACCTTTCAGTCACCTTCTTGACATCACCTTTGCCATCACCACCTAGTCTGAATCCATCTCCTCTTCCTCCCCTCCTCGTCACGGTACACCATGCTCTCCCCGATGTAGGAAATGTCGGTGTGCGTGGCGACTACGTTCTTTTCGATCCCGCCGACACATGTGCTAATACCTTGGCCCATGGTGAGGGCATGGCGGTAGATTTGTAGCGATTCCTACATTATATTATAAAGGTTGTGCATGTTAGGAAAATCACCACAACCTTGAGACTTGAGAGGATGAACCTAGGCCATAACCGTAGGACTACTGTTAAGGACGGTTTGGGTCATATTCGATTGCGAGGATCTGGTCGCGGTCCTTTGGGTTCGAAACCCTCCCCTTTTTTTATCTTTGAAGCATTGGTGACCATTGTTGTATTCGGCAATGAGGTTCAGACTGTGGCAAAGTGAGATGTCAGCCCGGGTGACGCTTGCCTGTTTGAGAAGCTTCGTGGGAGGCGTCCAACATAGGCCCTATAGACTCGGGCTATCCAACCACCGAAGAATATGGGTATCAGAGTTGTAGCTCTAGCATTGAAGCCATATTTTTCGGTAGCATCAAGGCAACATTTAGAGGCTCTTGGTTCTAAATACTATAGAGGCAAGTTAGCTCAAGAAGATTTACCACACCTCCACTATCTCTCCTATGGTACAAAGTACTGCTCAGGACCCGATGAATGTAGGGAATGAGTGGGTCTCGAATTTTAGTGCTTTTGGTACTGCTTGGATTGTAAACCCCTGATGTATTGTAAAATACATCTTTTTATCGTGTACAGTTTGTATAGTTTTCGTTAGTATTAGTTTCGTTTTAATTAGAATGTGCGTACTTTTGATCCAATTGCGTTTTGCAGGTCTTGAATGATGGAAATAGTGCAAAAGTGCGAGAAACAACACACATGCCTCTCGCGGGTGGCGAGAGGCCATTATTTGGTTGCTAAAATTCGACACGGTCGCGGGTAGCGACCCGTTTTCCTATCCCTCTCGCGCCCCGCGAGAGGGTGTTTTTTCCATAAAGTTTCGTAGGTGGGCATGGTTTTGGGCATGGAAAAATATATAAACAACTCTAAAACATGAATTCATGAATCTTTTGGACGAAATTTTGGGTTCTTTGCAAGCGTTTCAAAGGGCTCGGAGCTGCCGGTTGAAGATTTGAAGCCTACGAAATCATCCTTGTAGCAATCTTGCCATTTAGGTGGCTTTTACTTTCGTTTCTTCTTCACTTGTGTTTTGTTTACTAGAAAATACTTTGTTTGAGTTGTTTTCGATGACTGTGATTGGCTAAATTTTATAAACTCCCTAGAGGGATGAATGGTTTGCTAAAGTTTCATTTTTTATGATGGTTAATTAATGTTTATGGTTTGTTTATGAATTGTAAGCGACTGATGTGTTTGTATGCTTAATATTGTTTGAAAACTGTTATTTGCTTCGCACAATTCTTGATGACGGTCTTTATCACATAATTGAGTCGTGCTTGGTTTTAGATTTTGGTGAGTGTCTATATCACATAATAAATCTTTAATCTTTAGTAGTTTAATAAATATAACTAAATTAACCCAACTTTAGACACTAAGTAAAACTCTAAACTCACTAAGACACACTAAACTTCTAACCGACAAGTGAACCGGTCGACTCTAGTATAACTAATGCAAGTCCGGATATCGAACCCACGAGACTCGATTAAACTATGCTAATGACTCTATCTAGACTAGGACTGATTGTTTATTTGATTGGGGGGGGGGGGTCACTAAAAATCCTAAAAATGCAATCAAATTAAATTAACTAACTAAATTAACTAACACGAATTACTTTGGACTTTTACTTAGATGGTGAAGACGCTACCTAGACTGGAATCCTGGTTTGCTTTTAGTAACGGATTTTAGTAGGATATTGATTATTATGGAACCGGGATCCTAAAATTCTCACTTTTTGGGAAACCGAACAAGACCCTCAACCCTTCTCAAGAGACACTTATGGCACCCTAGAAGTTGTTATGAACACCAGTTGGTTAAACTCTCTCACATGCCATCTAATGAGTTTATGAAAGTACCCTACATGATTCACTCCCTCACAAAAAATAGTCGATGACTGTTCCTTTTGTTTTATAAACTTGAGACGGGATTTGGTGTACTGTGGGGATATTTGATGTAGGTCCTGTGAGGGAGTGAATCGTGTAGGGTACTTTTGTAAACTCATTAGATTACATGTGAAGGAGTTTAACCAACCGGTGTTCATAACAGCTTCTAGGGTGCCATAAGTGTCTCTTGAGAAGGGTTGAGGGTCTTGTTCGGTTTCCCGAAAAGTGAGAATTTTAGGATCCCGGTTCCATAATAATCAATATCCTACTAAAATCCGTTACTAAAAGTAAACCAGGATTCCAGTCTAGGTAGTGTCTTCACCATCTGAGTAAACGTCCAAAGTAATTTTTGTTAGTTAACTTAGTTAGTTAATTTAATTTGATTGAATTTTTAGGATTTTCAGTAAATCCCCCCAATCAAATAAACAAATAGTTGTGGTGTCCGTGTCAGTCATAGTCTAGATAGAGTCATTAGCGTAGTTTAATCGAGTCTTGTGGGTTCGATATCCGGACTTGCGTTAGCTATAGTAGAGTCGACCGGTTCACTTGCTGGTTAGTAGTTTAGTGTGTCTTAGTGAGTCTAGAGTATTACTTAGAGTCTAAAGTTATGTTAATTTAGTTACATTTATTAAACTACTTTTTAGCACATCAAGTTTTTGGCGTCGTTGCCGGGGACTCTTTGGCAATTGCGATCACTTTGTTTGGACTTATCTTATATCATTACGTGCTATTTGGCGTGTTTGAGCCGTAGTAGTCTAAATAGATTTAGTGTCTTTTTTTGAGTTATTATTCTAGAGTCTTCTTACTTGTTTGTTTTCGGTTTTCAGTGGATGCCCCTTACGCGTTTGCAAGGACCTCCGCCGAAGCCGCCCGCGGACAAGTCTTCCTTCTCGTCTTCTTCTTTAAAGGTTAGTACTTCCACACCCTCATCTCACACCCTTTCTGACTCTACCCCTCAATCTAAACCACCGAACTTTGACTTCACACCGAAGTCGTCACCCCACAATTCCCCACCACCTTCCCGTCCCCAAAGTCCACCACCCATTGCCCAAATGGCCAACTGTACCGTTTACCAACAAGCCAACACCGGTTTCACCGGTGCTAACTCACCCATCACTCTCCCCAACATCACCAATGATAAATCTGGGCAAATCGCATCCTATAGGATGACCGCCATCACTAATTCTTGTCAATTTCACGGTTGTGAGGATGAGGGTGCGCCTTCCCATATCAATCGCATTACTCGCCTTTGCAGCACCTTCTCCATCGAAGGTGTTAATCATGCTCGCTATCTTCAGGTCTTTCCCTTCTCCCTCGCTGGTCGCGCAGCTGTATGGTTCGATTCGCAGCCAGCGGGCACTTTCACTACCTGGGCAGGTTTACGAGATGCTTTCTTAGCTAAATATTTTCCACCCGCTAAAGCATCTCATCTTCGCGATCAGATCCATTCGTTCTGGATGGAGCCTGATGAGCCATACCACCTGGCCTAGGAAAGATTCCAAACCCTGATTTCTCGTTGTTCTCAGCATGGCCTATCGGATTGGGCACTAGTAGAAAATTTCTAAAATGGTCTCACCTCGGAGATCAAAGCTCGGTTTGATACTTCTGCCGGCAGGCAACTCATGGGCAAGAAATCGGTGGTTGAATGCAGTGATCTCTTTGAGAGTTTCGCACACTCTGACATGGACTATAGCGCTGCCAACAGGACTTCCATTCCTGTGACTAGTACCTCCTCGGCCGTTCGAGGGGTACACCAAGTTGACTTGGACTCATCGGTAGTCGCTGCTCTAGAGATGATTCAGAAAAACTTTACTAAGGAACTTGATGAAATTAAGAAAAAGGTAGATCGATGTGAGGTGTGTAGGGGAGGTCACGATACCATTGAGAGTCCCACGCTCACTCTTGAGCAAGTCGAGTACATCGCAGGTCAGAACCAAGCTCCCACTAATCCGTTTAATAATAATAATAATAATAATAATAATAAAATAATAATAATAATAACAACAACAATTCTACCTATAACCCTAATTGGCGAAATAATAATAACTTCCGTTCTTCTGGTAACCCCTTGTTTCCCATCAGGTCAATTCCAAAGCAGGGGGCATGGTATATATAGTAGTGGGGGTTCAGGTCAGTCAGATCAGTTTGGGAGTTCAAGTTCAGGGGGACAGTTCATTAGTGGGGGGTCAAACCAAGAGGGTCAGATTAAAAGTGGGGGTTCAGGGGGTACTTTGGAGAGGATTGAGGAACTTCTTGCTCAGTTAGTAGTTAAGGTTAGGTTATTCAAAAAACCCCAGCAGAACATGACTCTTTCTTCAAAACTCAAGAAAAAATATATTGAAAAATCGAGACCTCCTTCTAAAAAATCCTCAATCCACACTCTTAGATATTCAAAGGTCCGTAGGTAGTATCGCTAAGCAGTTACAAGAGTATCCTCCTGGTTACTTTTTGGGTAACAGTCATACCAACTTGGCTAACCATTCAGCGAAAGTGATTACCACCCATAGTGGGAAGAGTCTAGGTGAGGTAGTTAGAGAGTGAGTTGAGGTAGAGGATGAGGAAGAAGTAGATGAGGAGATAGAGATGGAGGCTCCAGGAAAGGTGCACATTAGGCTAGACCCAACAAGTACCGCGCACACCGCGGAGCCTCGAGTAGAGAAGAATGTAGAAAAACGACCGGTAGGGGTTAGGCCGTCACCACTAGTTGATCATTCACGTGTCCCATACCCCGCCCGCCTTAAGCATCAGAAATATGCTAAGGAATATGGGCAATTCCTCGAGATGTTCAAGTAATTGAAAATCAACCTTCCATTCATGGAAGCCCTTCAGTCCATGCCCAAATATGCTAAATTCCTTAAGTACCTTCTCAAGCGCAAGGATGGGATAGGTGAAGTTTCGAACATTCCATTGACTGGAGGTTGTCCCGCGGTGGTCTTGAATAAGCTACTAGAGAAACTAACCGATCCGGGCACATTCACCATTCCATGCCTATTCGGGGGTGCCGTTACTCCCGCTCATGCTTTAGTCGATTTAGGTGCTAGCATCAACTTGATGCCATTCTCTCTTTACGAGAAGCTAGGGTTAGGAGAACTTATGCCCACACGCATGTCATTTTCATTGGCCGATTGTTCGGTCAAATACCCTCGAGGGATCGTAGACAATTTTCTAGTTAAGGTTGATAAATTCGTTCTCCCTGTTCTAGACATGAGGCCGACGAGAGAGTTCGGATCAATTTAGGCCGTCCATTCCTTCGCACCGCAAAGGCAATCATCGATGTCTTTGATGGTAAGATTTCACTTCGTGTGGGAGACGAGATCGTCACTTTTGAGATCGATAGGGCCATGCAACACCCTAGTGGTAGAGATGATGATAGTGCTCCGTTTCATTCCGTTTACTTTCTAGATTCCTTCCTCTCGTCATTTGATCATTTTCTAGGTTACATTAGTGGAGCCGATCTAGTTGGTGAGGAGTAGTTGAGGGGGAGTTTGATGATGAGGTGAGGTGGAGAATCCAGATTGGATTCCCGAAACATTAGAGCTTTGTGAGGTTAAGGAAGAGAGCAAAAGTAAAACCGTAGATACTTCAGCCTTAGAACTTAAGGTCTTTCCTTCACACTTAGAGTATGCTTTCTTAGGAGAAAATTCGAGCTTGCTCATCATTATTTCTTCTAAATTGACAAAGGAGGAGAAATCGAAGTTGATTGAGGTGCTAAGAGAGCACAAAGAGGCTATTGCATGGAGGTTGTCCGACATAATGGGATTAGCCCCACTTTTTTCACCAACCGGATTCTTATGGAGGATGAATATAAGCCGGTGGTGCAACCCCAAAGATGCCTCAATCCCAACATGCACGAGGTAGTTAGGAAAGAGGTGTTGAAGTTAATGGAGGCCGGTTTAATATATCCAATTTCTGATTCTTCTTGGGTAAGTCCTACTCAATTTGTCCCTAAGAAGGAAGGGATAACTGTTTTCGTGAATGAGAAAATGAACTCATCCCTTCTCGTACGATTACCGGTTGGCGTGTGTGTTTTGATTACCACAAGCTTAATGACGCCAACCAGAAAGATCACTTTCCACTCCCATTCATTGACCAAATGCTAGAGCGTCTCACGGGGCAACAATTCTATTGTTTTCTTGATGGTTTTTCCGGCTACTTCCAAATCCATATCGCGCCAGAGGACCAAGAGAAGACGACATTTACATGTCCATATGGCATGTACGCGTACCGCCACATGCCTTTTGGATTATGTAACACTCCGGCTACTTTTCAGCGGTGTATGATTGCCATCTTTCAAGACATGGTTGAGAGTTTGATGGAGGTCTTTATGGATGATTTTTCGGTCTACGACAATTCTTTCGATCAGTGTCTAGGTAATCTTGAGAGGATGATGAAGAGGTGTGTTGAGACGAAGTTGATGCTAAATTGGGAGAAATGTAACTTCATGGTGACATAAGGGATTGTATTAGGTCATAAGATTTCTAGAGCCGGAATAGAGGTGGATAGGGCTAAGATAGATACGATTAGTAGGCTTCCTCGACCGACTACTGTGAAATCGATCCGAAGTTTCTTGGTCATGCGGGCTTCTATAGGCATTTCATTAGAGATTTTTCCAAAATCACGTGCCCTATGACCCGACTCTTAGACAAGGATGTTCCTTTTGTCTTCGACAAGAAGTGTCTTCAAGCATTCGAATTCATTAAAGAGAAACTCGTGAGTGCACCCATTCTTATATCACCCGATTGGAGCTTGTCCTTTGAGCTTATGTGTGACGCGAGTGACTACGCGGTCGGGGCGGTATTGTGTCAAACACGGGATAACCACTTTCACCCGATCTACTATGCGAGTAAAACCCTCAATGACACCCAAGAGAACTACACCACTACCGAGAAGGAAATTTAGCCGTACTTTTTGCATTCGATAAGTTCCGTTCTTACCTCGTGCTTTCAAAGACCATAGTGTTCATTAATCATTCAGCTTTGCGTTACCTCTTTTAAAAGAGAAAGTTGTTTAGGGATGCGATAAAGTACCTATGGGACGACCCATACCTCTTTAGGATAGGAGGAGATCGCATACATAGGAGATGTGTTGCGAAAGAAGAGGGTTTAGACATTCCTAGGCACGTTCACGAGGGGTTGACGGGAGGTCATCACGGTGCACATACTATCGCACAAAAAGTCTTTGATTGCGGTTTCTATAGACCTACGGTAGTTGAAGATGCTTTAGAGTTCGTTAGGAAGTGCGACCTGTCACACCCCTATTTCCACGTGTACCTGGTGGGCCCGGTTGGGAAATATCATGACGTAGTTGATAACATCATAACCAATCATAACACAACATAGTGGAAGTCTTGGATTTAAATTACTATTACAAACCGAGAGTCCAAAGTTCGAATACAAATTACATGGTTTGTAAAGAAAGATCCACAGGCGGATCGAAATAAATATGTACAAAGTATTTGTTCAACACACTTAAGCAACCTAGGGACTTGCAAGATCCTCTATTGTCACTATAGCGCAGCTTCCGATCTATTGCGTGTTGCCACCTGTAACTTGATCTTTTGAAAATACGTCAGTTTTCACTGGTAAATACTAGTAACCGACTCATTTTGAAAATATTTCTGAAAATGGTTTTAGGTGCACTTGGCACATTTTATAAATAACTTGGGATAGTTCAAAATGACCTTGTTTACAGTTTTACATTTTGGCAATACATATGGGGTCCGGTGCAGAAACCGAATAACCTGATTAATCGACACGCCACTTAAGTAATCCACCAGTGGGATTCAATATTTTGTTAGCATTAGCACCTGTCAGGTGTATGCCTACACCCCGCGCTAAGGTCGTGGCCATTAGTAACTTAAATGAGCCAAGGATATCCCAGACATGGTTGAATTACCCCCAATGTTTAAGTTATCAAACAATACAGAATAAAACGGGTTATAAGGATTTAGTAATCACAATCCGATAACATGATCCATACCCGACCAAGCGGTATTATTATACCTTATCCCTAGCCCGTATAGGGAAACTAAGTTAAAAGTATTTACCTGAGCAAATTCTTCAATAAGATAATTAACTCAGCCAAATATTCAAAAAGTAAGCTTAGATGGCAATCTATCGGGAGGCTCTTAGTCTGGAAGTGATGGTGTTTATAACCAATTAGAATGCTAACGTGTCCTATCTACTTTGTAGACTCGAACCGGGTAGCTTAAGAATAATAACGGTAATAAACGCTAGATTAAGCGATGACCGGACTAGAATGTAGTTTAAACCCGACAAGTATGAAGACTTGTTTAATATGGGTAAACATGTTGCATTATGGATTTTGAAAATAAAATAATAAGGTTAAACCCGTTTCGGTTAAATTGCGTAAACTAGTTACGTAGGCCGAACCGTACGTATATAAGCAAAACCGGGTAACCAGGTGAGTCCTACACAAGTTTCATATGCCCTTATACTTTAAACATGTTGTAACATCAGTAAGTTATCAACATGTTGGTCCTTTACGGTTTTAAAATCAATTTATGCCTCAAAAGGGCATTTTGGTCATTTTACGGCTTATAAAAAGACTTTATGAGCAAACTGCTGTAATGGTCATAAACTTACTATAAAAATAGTTTAATTAAGATGTTATATCAGTAGGATATCAAGTATGCGTGTGGTTTAGAGTTTTATGACCAAACTATGCCTCGAAAGGGCATTTTAGTCATTTCACGCATCACTTGATGAATTATTTGGGAATCTAAGTTCAGACTATGTACCTACTGTAATTATGTTATAAAATAAGTTTTGAATTCAGTAGATATCAAGTCTTGATGTTCTAATATGGTTTTAGACCATACTATGCGTCGAAATGGCGTTTAAGTCGCTAAATGACGAATTAAATGATGTTTAGGTAAAACTGATGTTATAATCAGGTTTATATGATAAAATATTTTATATAATATAATACATCAGTAGGTAAAAAGGTTTTGTTCATTAAAGATGGTTAAAACTCATTTTTGGTGCCGTAAGGGCAATATCGTCATTCAAGGACTTAGTACATGGACTTGCGTATAAACTCAGTTTATAATCTGAATAGATATCCCAAATAATCCTAATAATGATAACACATCAGTAGGTAAATAGTTTTGAGGCCAAATTATGTTTAAAGTAATTTATTTGTTAAAGGGTAATTTGGTCGCAAAATGCGTAAACTATGCGAAATAACCATTTTTTGGATTTAAATCAGAAAGTTGGCCTCAACACAAGTTAAATAACTTAGTACATCAGTTTATAACTCATTTTTATGCTCACGTATGTTTAAACTTTGTTTTTAAGCTCTTAGGGACCTTTTAGCAAAATTCGGCATATTATATGGAAACTTGCATAAACACTCGGATTACTAAGTAACCATGTCGTATAACTCTAGAGGGTTATAGTACAATATATAATGGTCACAATGAAACTTAATTTCAGTAGCTACGGTTGCTAAATCGGGTCAGAACTGAAAGTCAAAGCAAAAGTCAACTTTTGCGACTTTCGGTTGCCAACCGACCTTAAACCTGTACTTGACGGGCCGAACACGTTTAGACATGTTCTAATACTTATTACCAAGTTATTAAAGTGTTGAAACTGATTTTAGGGCACCTACATTGCTAGATATGAATTTATTTCAAAACTGACCCGTTGACTTTTTATTAATATAACTTTGACCCGTCAATTGACCAAGCAAACGTGGTAATCAGTAGGGCCCTCTTGAGGGATTAACACCTACCTAATTAAGATCACGTAGCCATGTTCATTACGAACATTGGCTGGACGTAATGGTGTTAGCCGAAAGTGAAAGCGTTTTTACGTCAACGCTTTGACTTTGGCTCAAAGCCTAATAAAACTTAAGAGGGGAGTTAAGGACACTTACACAATGTCCTAGCACGAAAAATCGAACTTAGAAGGATGCTCCCAAGGACTAGGAACTTCCAGAGAGTGATGAGAGAAGAAATAAGAGAAGGTGCAAGAAAAATGGTTGCAACCTACATCTATTTATACTTGAGGATCAAGATCTAGGACAAGCCAGGTGCCAAGGGGTGTTGTGAGGTTGCAACAAGTGTTAATGGACGTGTCTTAGCAGCTAGAGGGTGGCAAAACGCGAGATAAGTGGCAGAGGCAGAAGCTGCCATGTTTCTGCTTGCTGGCATCCACTTACGGACCGTATGGCTTAAAGCCTTGCGGTCTGTAACGCTATCTGGCGCCCGGATCCTTTGAATGGTTACGGACCGTAACCATATATGGTTGCGGTCCGTAACCGCCTTCCAGAAAATTGAATTTTGTCATTTCTTCATGTTTGGTCCTTTGACTTCATTAGTTGCCATTCAGAGGTTAAAATTAACATGTTGGCAAGTTTAGTCCCTCTCGTTAAGCACGTGGCATTCAAGGATCAGTGGGACACGTGTCGGAATTTTACGGGACGGGTTTCTACGAGGTGTCACATCCTCGCCCCCTTAAAAGAAATCTCAACCTCGAGATTTAGTTAAAAAGATAGGGGTCTTTTTGTCGTATAGTGGACTCAACTTCCCAAGTATACTCAGGGCCTCGACAGGCATCCCATTTAACCTTCACAATGGGCACGTGCTTCCTACGAAGCTTCTTAACTTGCTGATCTTCAATCGCAATTGGTTTCTCCACGAAATGCAAGTTTTCATCAATCTGAACGTCTTCGTGAGGCATTGCTAGCGACTCATCTGCTAGACATTTCTTTAGGTTGGAAATGTGGAACACATCATGTATTCCACTTAGCTTTTCGGGTAGTTTAATCTTGGAAGCCACTGATCCGATACATTCGATGATCATGAATGGTCCTATATACCTTGGGCTTAGCTTACCCTTTTTATCAAAACGCATTACACCTTTCCAAGGTGATACCTTTAGCATAACCTTGTCCCCTACCTGGAACTTCAAAGGTTTGCGCCTCTTGTCAGCGTAACTTTTCTGTCGATCTCGTGCAGCTTTTAAACGGTCAAGGATTTGTCCAACTTTTTCCGTCATTTCTAGAACGATCTTTGGGCCCGATAGTTGGGCTTCCCCAACTTCGACCCAACAAATAGGCGTCCGACATTTTCTCCCATATAAAGCCTCAAATGGTGCGGCTTTAATGCTCGTATGATAGCTATTATTATAGGAGAATTCAATCAAGGGTAGGTGGTCGTCCCAACTACCACCTAAGTCGATCGCGCATGCTCGAATCATGTCCTCAAGAGTTTGAATAGTACACTCACTTTGTCCATTAGTTTGCGGATGATAAGCGGTACTAAAGTTCAATCGAGTGCCCAAAGATTGTTGGAAGCTTTTCCAAAAGTGATATGGGTATCTTGTATCTCTATCGGACACAATAGACACAGGCACTCCGTGTAGGGACACGATCTTGTCCACATACATGTTTGCCAATTTGTCCGAACTAGAAGTTTCCTTTATTGGCAAGAAGTGTGCTGACATGGTCAGCCTATCGACAATGACCCAAATGGTGTCGTTTCCGCTTTTAGTCTTGGGTAACTTGGTTATGAAATCCATGGTTATTAGTTTCCATTTCCACGTGGGATTTTTGGTGTTCAGCTTTTACTTGTGAACACATCAGACACTTTGATACATAAGTGGCTATAGATTTCTTTAAACCCATCCACCAAAAGTTAGACTCCAAGTCTTGGTACATCTTATCGCCTCCTGTGTGAACAGAGTATTTGGAACTATGAGCTTCCTGGAGGATTAGTTCTCTAAGTCCTCCGAAGATTGGAACCCAAATTCTTCCACTGAATTTGAGGATTCCATCATTACCAGCTGTTAACTGTTCCAAAGTTCCACCTAATTCCTCATTGGCTAAGTTCTCCTTTAATAGAGCTTGCCTTTGCGCTTCCAACAATTTCTCATTCAAACTGTTCCTCACTTCTATACTTTTGGCGTTAATTCTCAAAGATTTAACCCTTTCCTTGCGACTAAGCGCGTCGGCGACTACATTTGCCTTACCGGGGTGGTATTGGATTTCACAATCATAGTCATTAAGAGTTTCCATCCAGCGGCGTTGGCGCATGTTTAAGTCCTTTTGATTAAACAGATGTTGAAGGCTTTTGTGGTCTGTGTATATGATACACTTTGTCCCGTATAGGTAATGCCTCCACAACTTTAGTGCAAACACAACGGCACCCAATTCCAAATCATGAGTGGTGTAGTTCTTTTCGTGCACCTTGAGTTGTCGTGATGCATAGGCAATCACCTTGCCTCTTTGCATCAGCACACAACCCATGCCTTGTGTGACGCATCGAAGTATACTACAAATTCTTCAATGCCTTCCGATAAAGTTAACACCGGAGCATTGCTTAATTTCTGCTTCAAGGTCTCAAAAGATTCTTGTTGCTTCGGACCCCAATTAAACTTGACATTCTTGTGAGTCAAAGCAGTTAAAGGAGTGGCTATTCTGGAGAATTTTTCGATAAATCTTCTATAATAACCAGCCAATCCCAAGAAACTGCGGACCTCAGAAGGTGTTTTTGGTGCTTCCCAATTCATAATAGCTTCGATTTTAGCAAGATCCACTTGGATACCATGCTCACTAATTACGTGTCCAAGAAATTGAACCTCGTGAAGTCAGAATTCACATTTAGAGAATTTAGCATACAACTTCTCTTTTTGTAGCAATTCCAGAATGCTTCTAAGATGTTTCTCGTGATCGGATTGATTACGAGAATAAATAAGTATGTCGTCAATAAAGATTATGACAAACTTATCCAGGTAGGGCTTGCAGACTCTATTCATGAGATCAATGAATGCTGCAGGTGCATTAGTGAGCCCAAAAGGCATCACTAGGAATTCATAATGTCCATATCGTGTTCTGAATGCAGTCTTTGGAACATCTTCACTCCTAACCTTCAACTGATGATATCTTGATCTTAAATCTATCTTCGAGAAGTAAATTGCCCTTGTAGTTGATCGAACAAATCGTTGATCCTAGGCAAAGGGTATCGATTCTTGATTGTTATTTTGTTGAGCTCACGGTAATCAATGCACATACGCATTGAACCGTCCTTCTTGACAAACAAGAACGGAGCTCCCCACGGTGATGAACTAGGCTGTATAAAGCCTTTTTCCAAAAGTTCATCAAGCTGGGTTCTTAATTCCTTCATTTCGGTTAGGGCTAAACGATAAGGTGCTCTCGCAATAGGTGCAGATCTAGGTAGGATGTCGATCCTAAACTCCACTTGTCTGTCGGGTGGTAGACTGGGTAGTTCCTCAGGAAAGACATCAGGGTAATCCGAAATAACGGGTATGTCTTCAATCTTTGGCTTAGGTTCATCAACGGTTATTTGAGCCATATAGATGACACAACCTCTCTTCATACATCAGGAGGCCTTAAGCATAGCAACTTTCTCTGGCAACTTGTATGGTGAGCATTTCACCGGATGGGGTTTTAATCTCGATTAGTTTCTTATCACAGGCAATACGGGCTTGGTTATGGATAACCAATCCATGCCTCAGACTACATCGAACCCCGCCAATTTCATTGGTAGAAGAGAAATAGGGATCAAATGATTCTTGATGGATATAAAGCATCCATCCAGAATGGAAGATGCGGTTTCTATGGTTCCGTCGAGAAGTTCTACCTCATATGTTATGTCTAGAGTTCTTACGGGCAAGTTTAACAGTTTGCTAAACGTGGTCGACAAATGACTTATCATCCCCCGAATCAAATAGAACTCTAGCAAAGGTATTGTTAATGAGGAAAGTACCTGTTATGACATTGTTGTCATTGACGGCTTCTCGGGCGATTCATTTGAAAAGCTCGGGCATTGCTTTTCTTAGCTCCACCAGACTTTGTATTATCCTCCTTTGCATTCTTGGAGCAGTTAGTCTTTATGTGGCCTTTCTCACCACATTTAAAGCAAGTCACATCTTTGATATCCCTGCAGTCCAGGGTCTTGTGTCCCGTCTTTTTACAGATACCACAAGGTTTAGCTTGTGGATCAAATCGACACTGTCCACCATGTCGTTTCTTGTAGATCTTGCATTCAGGTCTCTCCTCAGAGCTGTTTTGGTTTCTATGGGATCCAGATTTCCCTTTCTTTTTAAACCTTTAGGAGTTGTCGTCCTCCCTTTTTCTCTTTCCCTATGTTTCCTTCCGGGCCAACATTCGCCTCACGTAATCTTGAGTGAGGGAAAGGACTAGTTCCACAGCAGATTTATAGGTACTAGGCTGAACAGCCTAACCAAACTCCTAATTTCTGGAGCTAAAGCATTGATAAATCGTGCAATGTGCTTAGGCTCTAGAGTGACTAGATATGGTACCAACCTAGAGTATGAGTCGAAGTCGGTAACAAACTTCCGACAATCGAGATTCTTCATCGTTAGAGAGAGGAAGTCCATCTCAATCTTTTCCACCTCATGCGGTGGGTAGTATTTGTCCTTAACAAGGTCCACAAATTGGGACCATCCCAAGTTATATAGGTGGACCTTTCCCAAAGATTGCATTAAAGCCTTCCACCATATCAGGGCGCTACACTTGAAAGATTGAGATACAAACTTCACGATATCTTTATCAGCGCAGCCACTGATATCTACTACTGTCTCGATCTCATTGAGCCACCTTAGGGTCTCAATAGCCCCCTTCTTTCCGTTGAAGTCTCGTGGTTTGCACGTGACGAAGTATTTATACGAGCAGCCTTCCTTGGAAGTATTAGTCTTGTCCAGGATTTCTTGCTTCTTAGGATCGTCCCTCTTGCTTGAGGAGTGAACATAACCCTCCTTCTTATTAGAGGTAGGAGGTTTCGAGAGCGGTTTCGATACATACATAGAGTGTGTAGCACTCGACCTATTAAATTTTTTGAAGGCTTTTTCCATGGCCTTACCCACGGCGCCTCAATGCGAGCCTGGAAGTCATCTTCGCTGATGATTATTTTCCCTTTGTTTCGATCATCATCGTTATGGTGACTACTGGCACCATCAGAGTGAGCCATTTCAGATTCTATGTGCTATATTAGGTAATTCATATGTTAGTCATGGAATGGCTAAACTATTTAGACTTTTTATCGAAACCAAAAGTTTATGTCCTAGGCCTCAAAAGGACCATCACAGGTATTCATAGGATTGGACATAGTCCATGATTTTTAGATAGTGGATCGTAATGTCGCATCTGTCATTGTCACATTGACAAATTTAAGATAGCTCGAGAGCTTGACTCAAGGACGAAAGATGTGGCACAAAAAGGGCCTTTGCTCAAAGACTAATAAGATTTGAACAGAGAGTCAAGGAATACAACTGTTACTGTCACCAATGGACATAGCATATAGGTGACCCGTAGGCACTACATCCCTAATGGATGTTATATTATAACCCGTAGGTAATACACCTCTAATGGGTGTTAAAATGTTTATCATCATAACGATGACGCTCGTCTTGATCACAATGATCATTTAGACTTATAATATTTGAATCAAAGTTCAACTATTTTGATGGCTGGTGTGGTTTCTCACGCTGCACTGCCAGGAGTGTTAATATTACTTGAATATTAACATAGAATGATGTCTTAAAAGGGTTCAACATGTTAGCCTTGATCGTATTGACCATAGAGGCTTGGAGGTTTGTACATAGATACTACCTCTCGATAGAAGGGGTAATCTTCCTTAACTATCATGGTAGAAGATTATTCCATCTTAACTACCATTTATTCTGCCAATTAATGTGACCTAATCACTTGGCAGGTGCAAACCATCAAGAAGATCTTTTTGGAAATTTATGGCGGAGCGATAAACCGAATTAAAATCAAGGCTCGCTAAAAGAGGTAATAAGATTGCATATGCAGACCAAAATTGGAAATTTCATTAAAACGATAGGGATTACATATTTTTGCCTCTGAAGAGGTCTAAATGCAAAATCTTGTCCGCGCAGGGACTATAATAAGAAAAACATACCCACGCAGGGGCTTAAAGAAATAACAATGTCCTCGCAGGGACATTTAAAATTTTAAAATTACATAAATGGAAATACAAAATCTACCATCCTTCTTCCATTTCATGGCTTTATAAAGTTTCTAGATAAATTTAGTTGTTTTCTTCTCCGACTTCTTAACTTGTTGCCGCATTTCCCTGACCTGATCTAAGGCCTCATTAATGGCCTCGAGTTGTACTTGTGGTTGGGGTTGAGGCTGAGGTGGTTGCGGCTGAGGCGCAACTGGATACGGACATCCATAAGGTGGATACCCACTAGCAGCATAAGATGAGTAAGGAGGTGGGTAATTAGGGTAAGAGGGATGATAAAGGTTATTATGAATAACTGCATCAAAATAAGGATCTTGCTCTAGGCCATGATGGATGTAATTATACAGACCAGGAGGGTCGACAGGGTTAAACCCAAGCGGCCCTTCGTAGGCAGGTATTGGGTTAGTAAAATCCTGTGGTGGTAGGGGTGGTTGAGGATGAGGCTCAACAGCTGGTTGTGGTGGAGGTTCCACTACTGGCGATATGTTGGAGGGCCCACCCATTTGTGGGTCCTCTGGGATGACAGGGTAGGATGGTGGCAAAGGTGGTAGCGAACCCGACCTTTGACCAGCACGCACTGACATGCGTGCACCACGCCTTTGGCATGGTTGTGATTATGATTCAGGTGGTGGCTGAGGCTGATCCACCTGTTGTATATCTACATCCTCTTGGTGAGGCTGGGATGATGGGTCTTGATGTTGGGGAGTGCTATGGAAGGAAGGTGTGTAGACGAACACATATTGTGCCCATCTTTGTTCATAATCATCAGGACCTCGAAACAGAGATCCTGCCAAGGAGTTTGAGCCACTAGACAGCTCGATGGGATGACCATATGATCCGGTTTGGGGAAATTCCTCCGGATCGGAATCTTCCTCCATGTGTGTTGGCGAGTCGACTGGAGGGGTTTCAGGTGAGGGTTGGTTGACAAAGTTAAAGTTAAAGAACTCTTGGTGGGAATGGGAATGGGAACGAGAATGATGTGATTGGTGGGAATGGTGAGAATGGTAAGAGTGTTGGGAATGTGATTGAGGTGGAGAATATTCGTGTGAGATCGAATGTCAATATGGTTCAAAAGGAGAAGAAGAATCTCCGGATCCTTCGTAAGGGTTATGATCAGGCAGATTAGCTGCTCCAGTTAGAGAGGGTCTGAAAGGTGGTCTGAACGATGGTCCTGTCATAGATGGTCCGCCCCTCATGGGACCCTTGCCCTTGCCTCCGTGCCTAAATTTTGGTGGCATGTTTCCTGACAATCGACGAGTTAAAACAAAGCAAAGCAGTAATAATAACTTAATAATGAAATGAATACTCTTAGGTCACAGCCTAGACTCGGAAGTCTAAGGAATGTGCTATTGTGTATTTTCGAGATTAAACACAAAAGGCGAGTGTTTAATTCACTCGAACGTTGGCTCTGATACCAACCTGTCACACCCCTATTTCCACGTGTACCCGGTGGGCCCGGTTGGAGAATATCGTGACGTAGTTGATAAATCATAACCAATCATAACACATCATAACGGAAGTCTTGGATTTAAATTACTATTACAAACTGAGAGTCTAAAGTTCGAATACAAATTACATGGTTTGTAAAGAAAGATCCACAGGCGGATCGAAATAAATATGTACAAAATATTTGTTCAACTAGACTTAAGCAACCTAGGGACTTGCAAGATCCTCTATTATCACTATAGCGCAGGTTCCGATCTATTGCGTGTTGCCACCTGTAACTTGATCTTTTGAAAATACGTCAGTTTTCACTGGTAAATACTAGTAACCGACTCATTTTGAAAATATTTCTGAAAATGGTTTTAGGTGCACTTGGCACATTTTATAAATAACTTTGGATAGTTCAAAATGACCTTGTTTACAGTTTTACATGTTTGTCAATACATATGGGGTCCGGTGCAGAAGCCGAATAACCTGATTAATCGACACACCACTTAAGTAATCCACCAGTGGGATTCAATATTTTGTTAGCATTAGCATCTGTCAGGTGTATGCCTCCACCCGCGCTTAAGGTCGTGGCCATTAGTAACTTAAATGAGCCAAGGATATCCTAGACATGGTCGAATTAACCCCCAATGTTTAAGTTATCAAACAATAAAGAATAAAACGGGTTATAAGGATTTAGTAGATCACAATCCAATAACATGATCCCATACCCGACCAAGCTGTATTATTATACCGTATCCCAAGCCGGTATCGGGAAAATAAGTTAAAAGTATTTACCTGAGCAAATTCTTCAATAAGATAATTAACTCAGCTGAATATTGAAAAAGTAAGCTTAGATGGCAATCTACCAGGAGGTTCTTAGTCTGGAAATGATGGTGTTTATAACCAATTAGAATGCTAGTGGGTCCTATCTACTTTGTAGACTCGAACCGGGTAGCTTAAGAATAATAACGGTACTAAACGCTAGATTAAGCGATGACCTGAATAGAATGTAGTTTAAACCCGACAAGTACGAAGACTTGTTTAATATAGGTAAACATGTTACATTCTGGATTTTGAAAATATAATGATAAGGTTAAACCAGTTTCGGTTGAATTGCGTAAACTAGTTACGTAGGCCGAACCGTACGTATATAAGCGAAACCGGGTAACTAGGTGAGTCCTACACAAGTTCCATATGCCCTTATACTTTAAACATGTTGTAACATCAGCAAGTTATCAACATGTTGGTCCGTTACGGTTTTAAAATCAATTTATGCCTCAAAGGGCATTTTGGTCATTTTACGTCTTATAAAAAGACTTTATGAGCAAATTGATGTAACAGTCATAAACTTACTGTAAAAATAGTTTAATTAAGATGTTATATCAGTAGGATATCAAGTATGTGTGGTTTAGAGTTTTATGACCAAACTATGCCTCGAAAGGGCATTTTAGTCATTTCACGCATCACTTGATGAATTATTTGGGAATCTAGGTATAGACTATGTACCTACTGTAATTATGTTTTAAAATAAGTTTTGAAATCAGTAGATACCAAGTCTTGATGTTCTAATATGGTTTTAGACCATACTATGCGCCGAAACGACGTTTAAGTCGCTAAATGACGAATTAGATGATGTTTAGGTAAAATTGATGTTATAATCAGTGATAGAATATTTTATATAATATAATACATCAGTAGGTAAAAAGGTTTTGTTCATTAAAGATGGTTAAAACTCATTTTTGGTGCCGTAAGGGCAATATCGTCATTCAAGGACTTATTACATGGACTTGCGTATAAACTCAGTTTATAATCTGAACACATATCCCAAATAATCCTAATAATGATGACACATCAGTAGGTAAAGAGTTTTGAGGCCAAAGTTATGTTTAAAGTAATTTATGTGTTAAAGGGTAATTTGGTCGCAAAATGCGTAAACTATGCGAAATAACCATTTCTTGGATTTTAAATCAGAAAGTTGGCCTCAACACAAGTTCAATAACTTAGTACATCAGTTTATAACTCATTTTTATGCTCACGTATGTTTAAACTTTGTTTTTAAGCTCTTAGGGACCTTTTAGCGAAATTCGGCAAATTATATGGAAACTTGCATAAACACTCGGATTACTAAGTAACCATGTCGTATAACTCCAGAGGGTTATAGTACAATATATCATGGTCACAATGCAACCTAATTTCAGTAGCTACGGTTGCTAAATCGGGTCAAAACTGAAAGTCAAAGCAAAAGTCAACTTTTATGACTTTCGGTTGCGAATCGACCCTAAACCTGGACTTGACGGGCCAAACACGTTTAGACATGTTCTAATACTTATTACCAAGTTATTAAAGTGTTGAAACTAATTTTAGGGCACCTACATTGCTAGATATGAATTTATTTCAAAACTGACCCGTTTGACTTTTTATTAATATAACTTTGACCCGTCAATTGACCAAGCAAACGTGGTAATCAGGAGGTGCCCTCTTGAGGAATTAACACCTACCTAATTACGATCATGTAGCCACGTTCGTTATGAACATTGGCTGGACCGCAATGGTTTTAGCCGAAAGTCAAAGCATTTTTACGTCAACGCTTTGACTTTGGCTCAAAGCCTAATAAAACTTAAAGAAGGGAGTTAAGGAGGCTTACACAATGTCCTAGCACGAAAATAGAACTTAGAAGGATGCTCCCAAGGAGTAGGAACTTCCAGAGAGTGATGAGAGGAGAAATAAGAGAAGGTGCAAGAAAAATGGTTTCAACCTTCATCTATTTATAATTGAGGATCAAGATCTAGGACAAGCCAGGTGCCAAGGGGTGTTGTGAGGTTGCAACAAGTGTTAATGGACGTGTCTTGAGCAGCTAGAGGGTGGCAAAACACGAGATAAGTGGCAGAGGCAGAAGCTGCCATGTTTCTGCTTGCTGGCATCCACTTACGAACCATATGGCTTAAAGCCTTGCGGTCCGTAACGCTATCTGGCGCCCGGATCCTTTGAATGGTTACGGACCGTAACCGCTTTCCAGAAAATTGAATTTTGGCATTTCTTCATGTTTGGTCCTTTGACTTCATTAGCTGCCATTCAGAGGTTAAAATTAACATGTTGGCAAGTTTAGTCCCTCTCGTGAAGCACGTGGCATTCGAGGATCAGCGGGACACGTGTCAAAATTTTACGTGACGGGTTTCTACGAGGTGTCACAGATGCATGCCAACGTACCGGCAATATCTCATCCAAGGACGAGATGCCCCAAAACCCAATTCAAGTTCTCGAAATCTTTGATGTGTGTGGCATCGATTTCATAGGGACCTTTCCCCTCCTCTAGTGGGAATAGGTACATACTCATGGAAATCGATTACGTCTCTAAGTGGGTGGAATCTCAAGCTTTGCCTACAAATGATGTCGGAGTGGTGGTGAGATTCCTCAAGAAGTTGTTGATGCGTTTCGGTACACCTAAAGCCATTATTAGTGACCGAGGAACGCATTTTTGCAATGCCGTGATGGAGAAGGCATCAGAGCGTTATGGAGTTACACACCGATTGTCTACCGCGTACCATCCACAAACAAACGGTCAAGTTGAGAACGCAAATTGAGGGGTGAAGAGGATCTTAGAGAAAACAGTAGGAAAAAGTCGCAAGGATTGGTCGAATTAACTTGATTATGAATTGTGGGAATTTCGTACCGCCTACAAAACACCTTTAGGGACCACTCCATTCATGATTTTTTATGGCAAAGTGGCTAAGGAAAAGGTTCTTCCAAATTCACGAGTTTGAAGCTCTTAGAAATGCGGCGTATGAACATAGTGAAGTATTATGGAGAAAACGGAAGTGTTGCATGATAGGAGGATAAAAGGATTAAAAGAGTTTAAAACTGGGGATAAAGTGCTTCTTTACAATTCAAGGTTCAAATTGTTTCTCGGTAAATTGAAATCCAAATGGACGGGGCTGTACGTTGTGAAGGAGGTCTTCCTGTATGGTACCATCGAGTGGCTAAACGAAGCCGACGGATGCTCATGGAAGGTGAATGGTCATAGGTTAAAGCATTACTTAGGGGGGCCGTTTGACAGTACCGAGAAGGAGGAGACTCCTCACGAAGATATCCCAAACACCACCGTTTAGAGTCTGGAGTGAAACCTCAAGTGTAGAGTGTGTACTGGTTGTATTTTCGTTTATTTTTTATTATTTTTCGTAGCGAACGGTTGTTTTTGGGAGAGTGTCAGTTTTTTTTTGTATTTTGAGTCTTTTGCAGGAATTCATAACCGAGGATGTGCTGGAATTGACGAGAAAACGCGGTTCCAGGTAAGTTCTAGTGTGAGAAAATATTTGGTATTGGTTTTTGGGAGGTTTTGGTAAAGTGAAAAATTTTATAAAAAGGCAAATAACCCACCAAAACCACGAAACTCACTGTGAAAAGTGCCTTCTGGCGGGGCGCGAGAGTCACTGCCTCTCCTTGTCGCGGCCCGCCAGAGGCTAATAATCCTGGACAAACATGACACGGTCGTGGGGGCGCGAAAGACACATGTCTCGCTTTTCGCGGTCCGCGAGAAACCTGATCTTCAGCCCACCTCGTTTTATCCCTAAAATTTTGCCATTCTTAACCAAATCTCCTCATTCAAGTCCGTCGACCACCACTTCTAACCCCCGAAGACCACCATAAACTGCCGTATATCGTCCCAATCTTCACCCCATCTTTCATCCGACTTACCCTTAACTCGTTTTCATCCATAAAACTCACCACTTTCACTATTCAAATGGGATTTCACGGGATTTGAGCTTACCATCACACTTCTTAGTTTCTCTTGTCTAAAGCGACTCCAAGGTATGTTTTTCTTGTAAATCTTGTTCCATGAGTTTGTTTTTTCAGTTTCTAGTTTGTTCAGTTGATTGTTTTAGTGTCGGGTCTTAGTTACGTCTACTGTTAAGCTTGGTTAGGGTTAGTTTGTGGCTGCGGACGGGTTGGTTTGGGTAGTCAAGCATAATGAAGGTTGCAGATAGTTTAGTTTGGGTTGAAATACATATGTTGTTGTGGCTACCATGGTTTGGGGTTTGGTTAACATTCAGTGTGGAGATACGGGATGGTGAAATTGTGCATAAAATGTGATTTTGAATGAAAATTTTGACCCATTCAGCTTTCACTTAAAGTGGTTTAACACTCAATGTTTGTTTTGGTAGGCACTTGGCTCTTAATTGGGACAATTAAAGTGCCGGGAGGGGGTAGTGTACATTGAGGCGTTTTAATTTTATTAGTTCTTGGTCTTGGGTTTATTTATATGTGCGTACAAGTACAAAACACTTCGTCCGTACTCAATCTCCATTCGGGCGAGGTCGTTTATTACTTATGCTTTTGTAAATGGTAACCCAATTTTTATTTTCACCTTATTTTCGGTTTCAATCACGAATGGAATGCTATACAGTTATTCCAACTTTTCCAAAATATAAAAAAATAGATAAATTAAATAAATACCAAAAATAGTTTGTGATAGCTAATCTCGCTAATCTTTCTGATTGTCTTGTTGAACTGTATTGTTTTGCAGAATGTTAGGTGAGGCTTTTCAAGCACGGCAGGGAATAAGAAAAGAGGACCACCCGCTCGGCCACGGGGGGGATCCAGCTGAGACCCAACCCTTGCCACCAAATTTCGTTCGAATGAGAAGGTTAAGTATAGAGGAGAGGGTGTTCCTCATGGGTAGAGTACGAGACTGAGGGACAGTCCTTTGTTACATTTTGATTTAGATGAGGATGAGAATTAGAAACTGGCTAGTTTGATTTCGGTGGATTTGCTACGGTACAGAAGGATCGACTAGGATATTTTGGACCGTTTGGGCTCGAGAGGCAGGGTTGAACAACTTTTGGAAAATCAGTTTAGGAGAGTACTCGATTGTGATGCTAGACAGTACAAGGAGATTACATTAGAGTTTCACTCCACATTTGAGTAAAAGCAGGGTAGTTATGGTGAAGATGATGCGGTCTCGTTTGCTTTGGGTAGACAGGTTTATGAGATGACTATACCTCAGATAACCGTTGCTACACAGTTCTATACCGAGCAAGAGGTTCAGTCACAAGAGTTCTTTACTAGTTTGAGGGGAGTGTTTAAGAAAAGGCATCTGGACAGTGTACTGACTGATGAGTTAGTGAGATTTTGGGGCACAATTTTGACGGTACCGTATTCGAACAACATGGTTGCTAGTGACATAATTGACCCGGTTTATAGGTTTATTCATAAGATTTTGGCAGCCACGTTGGTAGGTAGAGGCCAGGGTGATAACAAGGTTAATCAAGTGAGTTTGTTTTGTCTGATGTGTATGGTGGAGCAGAGGTCCGCTAACTTAGATGGTGTCTTTGCGTGGTTGATGAAGCGGTTATGGAGAGGAGGATTATTATGGGCCTTATGTTACGTGGTTGGCCGAGAGTCTTGGAGTGTTTACACGGTACCCGAGGGTGAAGATGAGAGAGGGGTCGGGCCATGTTTTATAAGGTGATAGATCTTCAGGCTGCGGGCATTGTATCATATACTGAGCCGATCACTTGAGAGCCCGTTCGTTAGGGTCCGCAGGTTCCGCCCCCACATGGTTCTGATGCTGCATCATCTACGCAATCTGCTGTACCCACCCGTTATCAGAGGCAAGTGACTCATCAGGAGATACCAGCTAGGCAGTATCCGTTGAGACAACCTCACCGAGACCCGCTTATTTTGGAGTCTTTATATGATAGGATGGAGACGGGTTTTAGTAATTTGCGCGGGTATGTCGATGAGCAGTTTGGTGGGGTTAGACAGGTTATGTTTGAGACTAAACAGATGCACGAGCAGGGGCAGAGGCGTCTGGAGGATGGGATGAGATATATGATGGAGAACTTGCATATGGGAGTTCCACCCTACTTTCAGCAGCAGGCTCAGCCGGGACCTAGTGGCATGGAGGGTGTGCAGCCCTATCAGGAGGAAGAAGAAGAGGATTAGTGTGGGGATGACAACACTTGGAGCTTGATGTAGTATCTTTCTAGTTTATTTTCTTTTTATGTTGTTTTTATCTTAATCTTGTCTGTACCCCTAATTTTGGATACTTGGGTTGGGGTTGGTAGGTATGTAGGTTGTGATGGATGTTTTTAAATACTATTATCTATATTTGCTATGTATGGTTTGGTTGTTTTGATTTGATAGGTATGGTGTCTTTATGCCGTTTCCGTTCGCGTGTGTGGGTTAGGAATTGTTTGCTGAGTGTGTTCGGATTGGAGGGCATATGTGGAATTGACTGGCACTTTGACAGTCTCGCATATTCAGTTAAGTCATTTCACTTGTATATTTTCTTTAGTTTTATTTTTTATTCTTATTTTTAGTAGTTAGTTTGAGTCTATTCTCGTTCTTGCATTAAGGACAATGCAATCTTAAGTGTGGGGATGTGATACATAGTGTAGATATGAGTCGGTTAGTTAGTTAAGTTAATATCTGAAAAAAAATATCCAATTTTTTTTAAAATAAAAATGTTCTTTGAATAAGAAGTTTGCAAAATAAAGATGAAAATGATAGAAAAGTCGAGTTTTTTTTCTGGTTGATAATATGAGTTTAATATAGTCGAGCTTGTGTCTAGTTTGGGATGTGCGAATAGGCCCGATTTGGTTTTAGGTTCTTTTAATCTAAATATAACTTAATTGTCGATTTATTAGGGTGGGTATTCATCTAGGAAAAATGGGAAGTCGAAACCGCCAATAATATTATAAGGAATGTCGTTATAACCTAAAATTTCTAGAATTTTTAATCATGGAAAAAAATGGAATAATTGAGCTAGATCGCAAAAAAGTAGCGCATGTATATGTAATCTTCTTTGGGGATGGTGACTCTGACTTAGAATGCCTCTGGGATGTGTCGAAAACAAAATTGCTAAAAATACCGATGCTCACGTTGTCGCTCTCGGGGATGGTGACTCTGGTTGGGACAGCCGGTGGGTTAGGTAAAGCAAAGTCTAAGATCAAAAGAAAGAAAAAATACAGAAAAATTGATTTTAATTCTCTTAATTTTGGTATAAAACGGTTAGGAAATAGTCGATGACTGTTCCTTTTGTTTTATAAGCTTGAGGCGGGATTAGGTGTAGTGTGGCTTCTAGTGTGAGACCCTAGGTAGATTAACCGAACTTAAACTTAAATTGCATGATAAGGGCTTGGAACCGGATTTGGGTTTAAAGGGATAAGTATATTTGCAATCGTGGCTAACACAAGTTTTGATCTTAAAAAGTAATCTATACTTTTGACCCGAGTATTTATCCGTCTCTGATTCCGTTTGCATAGTCTTTTCGAGGACGAAAAAATAGCAAGTGTGGGGATATTTGATGTATTGTAGTTTTTATATTTCATTAGTATTAGTTTCGTTTTTATTAGAATGTGCTTTGATACAATTGCGTTGTGCAGGTCTTGAATGATAGAAATAGTGGAAAAGTGCGAGAAACAACACACATTCCTCTCGCGGGTGGCTAGAGGCCATTATTTGGTTGCTGAAATTCGACATGGTCGCAGGCTGCGACCCGTTTTCCTATCCCTCTCGCGCCCACACGAAGGGTGTTTTTTTCCAGAAAGTTTCATAGATGGGCATGGAAAATATATAAACAACTCTAAAACATCCCATCGCCCTAGTTTCAAATTCAGGAAGCTTTTGGACAAAATTTCGGGTTCTTTGCAAGCATTTCAAGTGCTCGGAGCTGCCGGTTGAAGATTTGAAGCTTAGGAAATCATCCTTGTAGCAATCTTGCCATTCATGTGTCTTTTACTTTTTTTCTTCTTCGCCTATGTTTTTTTACTTGAAAATACTTTGTTTGAGATGTTTCGATGACTTTGATTGGCTAAATTTTATAAACTACCTAGTCGGATGAATGGTTTGATAAAGTTTCGTTTTTTATGATGGATAAATAATATTTTTTGGTTTGGTTATGATTATAAGCGACTTGATTATTGATTAGATGTGTTTGCATTCTTAATATTGTTTGAAAACTGTTTATAGCTTTGCACGATTCTTGGTGACGGTCTTTATCACATAATAAAGTTGTGCTAGGTTTTAGATTTTGGTGAGTGTCTATATCACATAATAAATCTTTAATCTTTAGGGTCGAATTACGTAATAAGCCATAGAAGTAATATTCGGTAATCAAATAAATTAAGTTTCTACTAATTCTCAAATGTTGTGAGGTGCGAGATTATTGTTAGGTCTAAGTCATTAAATCGCAAGGTAGGAGCTTCGTAAGGAGTAAACCTTTTGGCTACTGTCTAACAAATCTAATCAAGAAACCAAGTTTACCCTAGATTTAGGTCCTGTGAGGGAGTGAATCGTGTACAGTACTTTCATAAACTCATTAGATGTCCTGTGAGGGAGTTTAACCAACCGGTGTTCATAACAGCTTCTAGGTGCCATAAGTGTCTCTTGAGAAGGGTTGAGGGTCTCGTTCGGTTTCCCGAAAAGTGAGAATTTTAGGATCCCGGTTCCATAACAATCAATATCCTACTAAAATCCGTTACTAAAAGCAAACCAGGATTCCAGTCTAGGTAGTGTCTTCACCATTTGAGTAAAAGTCTAAAGTAATTGGTGTTAGTTAATTAAGTTAGTTAATTTAATTTGATTGCATTTTTAGGATTTTAGTAACCCCTCCCCCCACCCAATTAAATAAAAAATAGGTATGTCCGTGTCAGTCCTAGTCTAGATAGAGTCATTAGCGTAGTTTAATCGAGTCTCTTGGGTTCGGTATCCGTACTTGCGTTGGCTATACTAGAGTCGACGAGTTCACTTGCTGGTTGGTAGTTTAGTGTGTCTTAGTGGGTCTAGAGTATTACTTAGAGTCTAAAGTTAGGTTAATTTAGTTACATTTATTAAACTACTTTTTAGCACATCAACCCCATATCCAATGGTTGGCCAAAATGTGTTTCATTAGTTCGTAGGCAACTCAAGGATACTGTCATAGAAGATAGGCTCGGAAAGCTCATCCTCGGTATAGAGCCTTACATCCATACCGAACTTTGCGACCGAAATCCGGTACCACTTACCACCACATCGGAACATCACGGCTTTAGTGTCGTACATGTCCTTAATGTCTTTCTTGAGGGTAAAACTGCTTAGGCATTCAAGATTGATTTCGTAAACAAACTATAGTGGCGCTTCAAGAAATAACTGAAGAGGTCCTGTGACAAGGCTGTCGTAACGGTCTCTTTGGCCAACCATGTCCAAGGTGTCATAGCAGACTTGCCTTGGGGGCTCTTTCGGGCTTTGAGAATTCCCATTCGTTCCGCACAATGAGAGTGCTCAGTCTTGAATCTGAGCCACTTGTGTGGTGCCATTTCCTACACAAAACAAACATTTAAATAGTTAAGCTCGGTTAAAACATCGAAAATATGATAAACAGAGGCTTGGGCATACCTCGTGTCTACTGGACACGACCCCGTGCTGCAGATATTCAGGGGACACAATCCCGTGCCACAGGGGCACGACCCCATGGTTGGCTATTGTTTTGACCCATTTTTCAACTTTTCATGTCGGTTTCAAAAAATTCGAAATTTTTGGTCCCCTGTATGCGGTATACCCAGAAAAACAAACCCCAAGTATCAGTTTTTGCATACGAACCCGTTTTACCCTTCGATTTTAAGTTTTCTCGATTATAAACAAGGGTTTGATAAAACGGGTTGTAAATGCCGGTTTTTCAACAATGGTTTGATGATTTACTTACCAAAACAATAATGCTAACTACTACTAACAAGATCTATGAAGAATTTTAGGATTCATTCGACCGACACAGGTCTAGTTCAAGAACCCTAGATTTTTTTTCAAATCTAGATGTTATGTAACATCCATGGCGTAAATTAAACAAATTTAGATGTTAATAACATGCCTCTTTGGTGGATTTCGAAAGGAAATCGTGAAAAAGTAGCAGAGGACCGGTGGGTGCAGAAAAATGGGGCGTGGTAGTTATGAAAATAAAAGACTGCAAAAAGGGTTTTATCCCAGTCTGCAGGTTGGGCACGACCCCGTGCCTCTAAGGCACGAACCCGTGTCTAATTTGTGTTAAGGGTGGCATACAAGTCATCAAGCAAGTAACATACAATTCAGCGATTCACGTATAGTCATGTATGTGCGGGTTATGTTTAAAGTGTTTGAGCGTTGTGTGTTGTGTTTTGATACAGAGGACGTATGTAACACCCAAAAGTGCGTTAAAGCAAAAAAGGGTCAAGTATACTCACAGTGAGTGCGTAAATAGGGTTGTAGGAGTAGAGGAGAGCGGGGAGAGTGCCAGTTCAGCCTGTAAGCAGGAACAGAAGTGCATCAGTCTTCCATAGTGCTGAAACGGTCGAAACGAAGTGACGGGATGGGAGAAATTGGTCAATTCTCACAAACTGTTACCAATTCGTACTACTTGGTCAATTCGTACGAATTGATTTTGGTGCGAACTTGGTTGTTTCGTTTCCAAAATCGAGTGTTTTCGCGTCGTTTCTTCAGGAAATCGAGTGTCCATCCTTCCAACCTTAAGTTACTTAGCAAACCAAAAGCTGTTGAGGTCTTTTACAGCATTTTATTCACTTATAGGAACTTGGGCTGGTTCGTACAAACTAAGCCAATTCGTACGAGCGAGTCCAGTTCGCACAAGCTGACTGTTTGCATCTTCGTGCATCCGGAACTAAGTTTTCGTCTGAATCGGATGTGATTTCGAGTCCTTTTCATGACGCTTTAGACACCGCTCTGTTCCACTGTTAAGTGAACGAACCATATGTCAGATTTGATCTGTTTTAGTGCAAAAATCGAGTTTAAAATAGTTTTTGTTGGACAAAACACCTAGTGAGCTTGAAACAACAAGGTTTCTATCTTGAGAAGCCAAAGCTAGCCCAAATACAATCGCTTAAGTATAAATCCAAAGCAAAGTCATAAGTTTTTGTGAAAAAGATGAAGATTTTCATAAAAAGAGAAGTTTAGATGAAATCGGAGATAAACTCGTGTAAAATCTTAGTTGAAATCGCTGTGTTTGTGTGTAAAGTAGTTGTTTCTTACTTGAAAACCATATAAAACGAGCAGAGAGGGTTTCTGTGCGAAGTGGCAGCAAGAGTGGGAGCATGAGTGTGTTGGATATTTATGGAGAGGAGGGAGTAAGGGATCAATTCGTACGAATTGATCACTTCGTACGAACGGTCCAACTCGCACGAATTGGCAAGTTTGTATGAACTGATCAGTTCGCACGAAGTGGTCTGTTCGTACGAACTGATCGGTTCACACGAAGTGGTCTGTTTGAGTAATCTTGTCTCCAGTTCGCGCGTTGGTTGTTCGTTTGGCGTTTTCGTTTACATTATCATTGTATTGCGATATAGCGAATTGTGTGAGCGAGAGTGTTTGCGAGAGCGAGTACAATCAATAAAATATAAAGCACACATAAAAAATAAATAACATAAAGTAACATAGATAACTGCGTTTGCGATTTTTGTAATAAGCGAGGTCGTAGGCGCGAGTGGTTACCGAACAAACAAACACACTCGGCATATATAGTAGCATAGGCTACTATGATTCGTGTAGCGTTAGCATTGCGGGTATAAAAGTGTTTAAGTGTGATGTTATGCTGTGTGATGAAATGTATTTAATAAAATCTATTTCCATTATTTATCGAATCCAGATTACAAGCGGTCACAAAAGAGAATAACGGTAGTACGGAACAACCAGAGAGGTCGGGTTGTTACATTAGAAACATAGTCGACAACCACTAAAATATATGTGTTTCCTCTTTAAGGTGGGAAAGGTCCTATAAAGTCCAATCCCTATACGCCGAAGATTCCACAAATAAGAATGTTGTTTTGTGGCATTTCGCTTCTTCCTGATACATTAGCTACCCGTTGACATGCATCACATGTTTTGACTAATACATAAGCGTCCTTATGTATTGTGGCCAGTAAAATCCCACATCGTACACCTTCCGTGCATTGCTGGCTATTCCATGATGTCATCCACATGGTCCTTCATGACAATGGTGAAGAATTTGTTTGGCATCACGACCATTAACGCATCTTCGAATGAGCTGATATGCACAAATTCTAAAAATATGTGGATCTTCCTAAAAGTAGTGTTTTAGATCTGCAAAAAATTGTTTCACTAATGATACGATAACCCTTTGATGATAGTGTCACTAGCTCGGTAGTTAGAAAAATCCACGTACCAAGGTTCTTCTTTGAATTCCACCATTTCTAAGGATTCAGTGGGGAACTTTTCGTTGATGATTTCTTCTAGAGTTCCTTCCAAGGTAAGGTCTTCAAGACGAGACAGGTGGTCAGCAGCAATGTTTTTCGTACCTCTTTTATCTTTTATTTCTATGTCAAATTCTTAAAGGAGAAGAATCCATCTTATGAGACGTGGCTTTGCGTCTTGTTTCTTGAAAAGGTGTCGAATGGTGGCGTGGTCTGTATAGACTACAGTTTTTGAGAGCACAAGATAGGAGAAGAATTTATCAAACGCAAATACTACCGCTAGCAACTCTTTCTCAGTTGTTGTGTAATTTTCTTGGGCGTCGTTAAGAGTTTTGCTAGCTAGTATATGGGATGAAAATGGTTCTCTTTTCATTGTCCTAAAACTGCTCTAACTCCATAATCACTTGCATCGTACATGATTTCAAATGGTAGTTTCCAGTCGGGCGCCATCATGATTGGTGCTTTGACTAGCATATCCTTGAGGGCAAGAAACATTGTTGTGCAATCCTAGTCAAAGATGAATGGGCATCTTTTTCAAGTAGCTTAGTTAGAGGTCTAGAGATTTTCGAAAAGTCTTTGATAAACCGCCTATAAAATCTGGCATGCCTTAGGACACTCCGAATGGCTCGAACGGATGAAGGAGGAGGAAGTCAAGACATGGTATCAATTTTAACGCGATCTTCCATTCCTGCATTAGAGATTTTGTGACTGAGTACTATCCCTCCCGTAACCATGAGATGACATTTTTCCCAATTAAGGTCGAGGTTAGTCTCTTCACATCTTGACAGCATTCGTTCGAGGTTGTCGAGGCCTTGGCTAAATGAGTCACCAAAGATAGAAAAATTGTCCATGAAGACTTCCATAGTTTTTTTCTATCATATCGTGAAAGATAGCTACCATGAAACGTTGAAATGTTGCAGGTGCGTTGCATAGACCAAATGGCAGGCGTCGAGAAGCGAAGGTTTTGTAAGGACAAGTGAAGCTACTTTTCTCTTGGCATTCAGGGGAAATGGGAATTTGAATATACCCTGAAAAACCATCCAGATAACAACAAAATTTATGGTCGGATAGTCGCTCTAACATTGATCAATGAGGGTAAAGGAAAATGGTCTTTCCTTGTAGCTTCATTGAACTTCTATAGTCGAGGAAAATCTCCATCTAGTGAGGGTTCTTGTTAGTATGAGTTCATTTTTTTCGTTGGTTACTACCGTCATGCCACCTTTCTTTGGTACAATCCAGGTTAATCGAATATTAGGTAGATGAGTCCAGCATCTAAGAGTTTTATTACTTCTTTTTTTTACAACCCTCTTGGACGTTAGGATTAACTTTTCTTTGTGGTTGCTTCACTACTTTATAATCATCTTCCATTAAAATTTTATGTGTACAGATAGAAGGATTTATTCCTTTTACGTCTAATAACTTCCATGCAATTGTCATTTTATGTTTTTTCGTAAACTAATTAATTTTTCTTTTTCTTTAAAAGTGAGATATGCTGAAATGATTACGGGGAGTTTACCTTGTTTGTCGAGGAATCCATATTCTAAGCGGTTTGGAAGTTCTTTAAGTTCTAAAGAAGGCGGTTCTTCAATAGATGGCTTAGTTTTGGGTTCATCATCGCGGTCGATGGACGAAACGGTTTGGTTGGTGGCGACTTCCTCTTCAACGAATTGTTCATTTTGTTCCATCTTATCTGGTGGTTCAACTTCATCTTCCGACAAGGGGTCGTCATTGCCGATTGGATATTTCATTGAATTATTTATATTAAAACTTTTCTTTTCGGCCCAAGTTTGGTTGGAAGATTTTGATATTTTTTTGTGAGCAAAGTTTGATGGGTTTTGAGAAAAGGTTGTCCCAACACAAGTGGAGCATCATCTAAGATGACGAAGTCGGTTGGAATAATCGTTTGATTTGTTTGAATGAGAACGTCTTCAACCATTCCTGAAGCATGTTTAATTTTTTGATTAGCCAAAACCATAGGAATCTTAATTGGAAGAAAATCACTAATACCTAATCTTTCAAAAACGTAGCTTGGCATTATATTAACATAAAGATCTTTATCGATTGAAATGTTATTAATATAGATGTTTTGAATAAAACATGTTACCGGTTTTATGTTTAATCCAATTTATTCATCTTGTATTAGCGAAGTTTGACCTTTAGTTAAGTTGATGCTTTCCATTCTTTGATGTTAAGATTAGTGGTTACTTCTTTTAGAAACTTAGGAACCAAACTATGATTTTCAAAGGAAGGTTGTATGATATGTATTTTTTGGAGGTCCATTTGTTCCTCCTCAAAATTTACCTTTGAGAACTTACCTTCTGAATTACTTGGTTCGGATTTTTATTTTCACGTGTTGGTTTTTCTTCAAGCGGTTCCTCCTTCATTGGCTTTTGAGGCTTTACTTCTTCTATGATTACCTCCTTGGTACGAATAGTCTCAACATTTGCACGAGATTGCTTGATCAAGAGTTCTAAGTTCTTGAGACTTTGTATGAGGTTTTCTACTACGGGTACGATTGTAGGTGGTGTCTCCTACATTTCAGATCCTGGAGTATCCCAATCAAAGCTTGACTTTGGAAGCTCAAACCGTGGTTCCTCATACGTTGTGTATGAGGTTGATGGTTGAAAAAGGTAACAATTTGTACCGAATGAGATTCACCGCATATGGTACAATATGGCTCCTCATAATAACCATCATCATAGTAGTCATAATCTCCAATGTAATAATCCATTGGTTGGATAGTACCTAGAAGATTACGGTTCTCGGAAACTAGAAAAATTTTATGGAAACAGAAGGTTTACACGGCCCGTGTCGAGGACTGAGATAAATTCGGTACTCGGCGTTTTTTACACGGCCCCGTGTGAGCCTCTGAGAAAACGTTTTTGTTTGGTTTTCAGTTGTAGCAAATTGGACACGGCCACGTGTTAGTGCAGCACGACCCCGTGTTAAGCTTATTGTAACTGAAATTTTTGAAAAACAAACAGAAAAATTAAAGAAAATGATTAGGCCATTGATTCTAAGCTTTCTTAAAATCCTTGTGTCCGCGGCAACGACGCCAAAAACTGGACGTGATGGAGTGTGAGTATAATTTTTAGATGTATTTTAGGTACTTTTCACTCGTTTATGCAAGCTTTATATTTATAAACATGATATAACACTATCACTCTCTACAACATGTTAGAACAAGTGCACCCATCATTAGTGTAGTATAGTGATGGTAAGAAAACGATGTCGTATAGGGGCACAATAGCTTATAATACCAGATTATCGTCAACGTCTAGCTGACTCAAATTTTGGAAAAAGGTTTTAACTAATTAATTGAGCAAAATAAAATAAAAGGAACAAGTAAGCAAAAAGGAATCACTTGGTTCCGACTTATCTTTCATGTATCCTTTCATGATTTCCTCACTCTTGGTTTTTTAAGAGATTACCTTTGTTAAAGTGGCAAGCCTCTCTTTTGGATGCGACAATACCCTCAACCATATTGGTCTGAGTCAGCAAAGATACAGTCCCGTAAGGCCGGAATATTGAAAGGTAATTAAGTAAGTCATTAATGCAAAATGTGGCATGTCCCTCTTTTGGAGGCAACACTACCCTCGACCATATTGGTATGAGTCAGCAGGGATACAGTCCCTCAAGGCTGGTTTAAAGTATTAATAGTAGTTTATTTATAAGGGAGTCAAGCTGTTTTTACTTCCCCCCGATTTGATGCTATCTGCCTTAAGGGAGTCCTAGTAAGCTTAACCCAAGTCCTCGCAAGATCTATACACTGAACAAGGCAAGAATCTTACCCAAACCAACCTTCTAACCCCCTTCCAGGAAGTTAACGTGCTTTATATATACCGTAAAGACACGAATGAGTGAATCAACAAAACATAAAGGAATGATAAGATAAAATTCACTTTCAATATAAGAAACTAGTTATTAAAGTCATTAATACATATGCAATTAAAAACTTGACCAAAGGTTGGAAATCAAAAGTAATACATAAAAGATTTCGTCTTCACCAAGTGATGTAAGAGTTTAACCAAGCATGGCCATAGTTTGACGAAGGCTCTTTCGATCAATCTTGGTACCGAGACTACTACACACTCTAAACTCTATTGATTGTGGTGGACGATGATGGTGGAATGGTGGCAGGTGTGAGAGAAGTGGTTTGCCAAGGGATGAGTTGAAATGAACCAAGCACCCCTATTCATAGCAAAAATAGAACCTTCACACGGCCCCGTGCCCGCATGGCACCACCCTGTGTCTCCCTTCTTCTTTTTCTTTGTTTAATTCGAGCGTCGGATCAGTTTGCTACACGGCCCCGTGTTTCAACGGCACGGCCCTGTGGCCATTGTACTTATTGAACTATCCAAAATACGCAAATCTGGAAGTTGACCACGGCCTGTGTCCACTGGGACACAACCCCTTGTCTCTTGGCTGCTTCTATTTGTGTTCTTTTGCTATGGAATCTTGAAAGGGCACGACCCTGTGCAAAACTTCTGATTTTTTGTTTTTAGTCTTGGGGTGAAGCTCAGAGGGCTGGAATCGTGTGTTATCTTCCCATCTTCTATACTTATGCTGGATTTTGTCGTTAATTTGTTCATTTTGTATAATTAAGCTCTTTTAATTCTGTAAATTAAAAGTATACAAAGAAACGCATTTTTTCTAACATTAGTACTAAAAGGTAGATTTTATACCATATTTGATACAATTTGCATGTTGCATTTTACGCATATCAGCTAACAACAAAAAACTAACAAGGTTATGAGATAAGGACACCGCCTCATGGAAGATAATAATATAAAGGACATTCAATGTAATTTTCATAGTTAAATGACAGTGCCTTCAACTTCCTTTAAACACAAAGGACGTAAAATGTAATTTTGTCGAAAAAAACCTAAAAACGCATCAATTGTTTTTTCAAAAAATTTTCCTAAAATTCGCTATTTTTAATCTATAAAAAAATAAAACAAAACGTACTACACATATGCATTAATACGAAAAGAAAACCTAAATCTAAACCCACCGAGGCCCCAAAAACTTAAAGGCTTGTAATTCTGCGTTAAGTTTTTTTTTACGAAGGTGCAATGAGAGAAAATTACTTTAAAGGTGGGGTTGTCATTGATAATATTCAAAGATAGGACATCCAATGACTAACCAACTTTAGATGAGATTATTAAAATTCAATTTCCGTAAGATAAAGTTTTCACTCCAGAATAATAAAGTTTTATTTATGTTCAATTTTGTGTTTTTAATAACAAAAGGGTATTTAAATAGTCTCATAATGTAATTTAAAATTAAATTGTAACTAGTACAATTCCATGGCGAGGCGTGATGGGTATTCTATATATATGCACAAAACATAAATTACTGTTTAGATCAGCAGCAGATCAAACAAAATAAAAGTCGTCAAATCACAAAAATAAAGTTGCAAGTTACAAAATAACATTGTTTTAAATGTAGTGTCGAACTTTAGGTAGCAGAGATTTACTTTTTCTTTATTAGGTCCTCACCGATCGGCAACTAGACAAATAGAAAATCATGTGTCGGTACTGAAAAGCTAATAAATCTTCGGAAAATCTCAATTCTCACATGCAACTAGAAGAAAACTTAAGTCTAGAAAAGCCATTCTTAGTGCTTCCGTTTCCTTTTCGTTTGTTAAATAGCTAACAAAATTAAGAAAAAAGACCGCATACACTTCAAGAGTTAAAACATACAATCAAATATGCTTGTACTCATACAAGTAATCGCCATCATTCTAGCCTTCAGTTGTCATGAACATGTAGCCATAGCTTCATTTTCCTTAGTTGTTCCTGTTAATAAACATGCCAGCGCGGCCGCTAACGCTCTCTATAGCGCTCACGCCTATTTCTACAAACCTCAATACTCTAACGCTCGTATTAGCACCACAACCTATTTCGGCAACGATCAATACGTGCAACAAAGCTTACTTATAGACCTTGATGCTCCGTTCAAATGGCACTCCAGCTACCCACACCAAGAGAGTTGTGAGGCTTGCCCAAACCCGATTACATGCGGAGAGTTTCAATGCACTGATTTGCGAACTACTTTCTCATATCAGAGCCCTTCATGTCCTCTACCAACCAATCATTCTATGTATGATGAATATAATGATTGTGAGGTATGCCCGGTTAACGTCATCAGTCCGGTTACAGGAGAGTGTAGCCAAGTCATACCAACCTTTGACCAATTTATGTTTACATATAGCTACAGTGGTAGCGGTATCTTATCTAGTGATCTATATGTAACGTACCCCATCACTGGGATACTGCTCCTTGGACATTTGATCCGTTCCCTTCAAATGTCCTCGGTGTGATGGCGCTTTCATCGTCCCCATACGCGTTACCAGCTTATTTACGCAATCCAATTAACCGAATAGTAGCTTTGTGTTTGCCTAGTAACATATCCACTACTGGTGTTCTTTTTCTTGGAAATGGTCCTTATTATATTGACCAATCTTATCTTGATACAATGAGTTTACTTTCATATACCATGTTGGTCAAGCATCCAAAGTCTTTTGGATACTTTATTGGCGTCAATGCTATTGTAATTAAAAATAAATCTATTATTGTTCCCGCTAACGCCACTACCAAGATAAGTACACTTGACCCTTACACCAAGCTTCGTAGCGACATCTATAATGATGTCGTTCGAAGGTTTTCAAGGGTTACGAAACGAATCCCACCTGCGAAGTTGGTTGCGCCTTTTGGCCTTTGTTTTAATATCACGGTTAATAGTACTACAGTTGGTATAAAAGTACCGGATATTGATTTGATTCTACAGGATGGGAAGAAGTGGACTATATCAACCACCAACTCCATCAAGCATGTTACGGAAGATGTCGCCTGCCTAGCGGTTGTTGATGGTGGTCCGACAAGTGAACATGCAATTGTGGTTGGAACGTATCAGTTTGAGGATAACTTGCTGGTGTTTAATATGGAAAATTCGACTTTTGGGTTTAGTTCCTCGTTGCTACGTAATCATACCTCGTGTTCAAATTACGACTTTTCGGTCGTTTACAATTAATCAATGTACATTAATGATTTGCTTTACTAATAATAAATTCTTGTTCAATGTTTTCTATATGTTTAGTAAAAATCTGCTTAATCTTATTTGGATGTATGCGACTTCAATACATAATAGACAACGTTTTAACTCTAGTACATTCTTATTTTTGGAACACCGAATTTCTTATATTAGGCTACCGTACTCCCCAAATTTAAGAGCCCCGTTGGCTTCAGAGTTTGGCTTGGGCGATCCCCCGATACCGCGGGCTGCCACTTGACATTCATTGTGCCACCAAAAGAACAGAACTCTTTGGCGTAACACAAAGTGGGATGAAAAATCAGGTGGGCTCAAGATAGAGCCTGACACCTCTACAAGGAGACTAGGCTCTATCTATTATTGCATAATCCACCAAAGTAACACAAGTGAAGATTGAACTTAGGTCTGCATTGGAGAATCCAAGCCTCTTTACTACTAGGCCGAAAGTGGTGGATGTAGTATCTACTTTTATATTCTAAAAAACTAGATGATGCATCTTGCGCGTTGCCGCATGGACGCGAAGGGAGTTCGAGTTCGGTTCATAACACGGTCAGAGGCGGGGTTAATGTGTTGATAGGGGTAGCACAGGCTACGGCTTAACCCCATCTTCGTAGTGTAGTTTTTTTATACAAATGATACTCCTGAATAAATACAAGGACACTCCCAACAAAAAATAGGATACTTTCCATTATTAAGATCCCAAATTTTTATAAGCCCAAACTTGTGTAATAATTAAACCCAGATACACAACCGTTGAAAAATGTTTTCTAATTGAAGCTTATCAAGAAGGATATACGCAATCGAATGCGCCTAGAATATTTGAACAATGCTATGGTTTGTGCTTTCAAACAAAAATTAATAAAATAAAAGACGGTGATGTAATGAAATGATTTCAAACTATGAAAACACGAATGCTTATCGTCTTTTTATTGTGTGATTGCACGGTACAAAAGTTTTTTAGAGGATGTTGGGCTAGATCCGCCACTAAACACGATACTGGTACATGCTATTGGCAAACAAAAAAAAAGAATAAACAAAATGATATTCACACATTTATATTTTTGAAGCGGTTAAAAAGAAAAGAAAAAAACACTAAAATGTCAGATGATTCAATCGGTATCAGTTTGGTTCAGTAACAAACAAAAAGTCAAAGAGAAAAAGAAGGATTGTAATATTTTAAAAGATTAATATAACAATCTAATTTAATAAATATTCTGATTTATGTTGTCAAGTTATTGTTTTTAAATCCATATTTTCTGGGTCAAACAAAGAAAAAATTGAAGTATGGGATGATTGAATTAAAGCTTTTAAACACCTTAGAAGATGAGATTTTTGGGTTTAAGCACAAAGATGACAGGAGTAAAAATTTAAAAAATAGTTCTTAGTTAGAAAAACAAACAGATGACAAGACTACTCAAATTTGTTGTTAAAAAAACATGGGTTTTAGTAAGAAAAACAAACAAAATTGAATGGTAGCTATTAAACAAAAAGAAAGGCCCAATCAAAACTTTAAAAATATAATACAACTAGATGTAAGTCTCGTCGTGTTGCGGCTAGGGCTTACAAATTTAGGCGTAACGTATATCAGAAATACCAACTTCGCCTTTGTTGTGTTATGTGTTCCTTTCATGTCTACGTATTTCTTTCTGATTCGAAGGTTCGGTTTTTGGATTTTTAATAACCGAAAATTCCGGTTCGGTTTTCGGATAGCCACTTTCAATAACCGAAAATAATCGAACCAATCCGATATGTTATAATAGTATTTCAAATCCATATATTTTTATGTTTAAGTTGTTTAAGTGTTTAATCAATGCTACTAAGAATTATTAATTTTATTCTTGATTGTCAAATATTTATAATAAGAACATTAACATGTTTATGTATAACCACGGTGTCAGCCCAGTGGCCAGCCACCCATTCCAAACGGGAGACGGTTCGAGTCCACTCGCCCGAATAATCTGCTGGTAGTAACGCCAACAGCTATGGCTAAGCTAGCTGGAGGAGAACCCTCCGCGGTCAGGGTACGTGCATTTACCTTTTTTTTTTCTTTTTTACAATAATTTATCCATTATTTACAAGAAATAACTAAATTAACATAAAAATTAATGATTTTCAACGTATTATAAAAGAAACGTCTTAATAAAAACATTAAAATGGATTATAAGGTTACGTTTATGTGAACACTATTAATAAAAAAAACTAAATATATTAACTTAAATGTAAACATTTAAGAAACATTCTTAAACTGAATTATACTTTTAATTTTTGAATCTTATGTAATTTGTTTAATAAACCGAAAAACCAAACCGAACCGTTGTTAAAACCGTAATAACCGAACCGAAACAGCGAAACCGAACAATTTTAAAAAACGAAAACCGAACTTGTGGTTACGGCTATGGTTTTACACAAAAACCGAACCGAACCGTGCATACCCCTAGCCACCACCCAAGAAAACCAATAAAAAGAGAAATGGAAAATAACTTGTACAATATATCTAGCACAACTTACAAGCAATGATGCCTAAAATTGTTATAAAATAATAGTATATAAATATGTGATTTACAATTTAGTATCCGTTCATAATTCATATCAACTTGCTATATTTTAGTGGCGAAGCTTGAGATTTCTGATCGGAGGTGGAAGTTATTGAACCTAAAAATTTCTGTAAAATCGGGGGGTCTAAAACGTATTTACCCAAAAACTTTCTATACGAAAACTACACTCTCCACTAATGAGCATAAGTTCGGGAGTCGGCCGCCCCCTCCCACCCCTTAAAGCTTCGCCCATGCTATATAATATATAGTATATAACGAAGGAATGACAAGCGTGGAGATGTAGGAATAAAGCACAACTGGGTTTTGGAATTGTTAATGAACAGATATGAAGCACCCAAAAGTAGTTACCGTAGCGATAAGTTCGTCTTTTATATATATAAATAATAATAATAATAATTTTAGACGGTGTACTGTAAGTATAACTAAGAAAATTATAAAGAATGCTTTTTATGTATTAATATTAGCGTTTAATAAACTCACATGCACTGCGTATAAAGGTAATTTGGTCTCAACTTTCTATATAGTAATGGCGAAGCTTGAGATTTCTGATCGGAGGTGGAAGTTACTGAACCTAAAAATTTCTATAAAACAGGGGGTCTAAAACGTATTTACTCAAAAATTTTCAATACGAAAACTACACTCTCCACTAATGAGCATAAAGTTCGGGGTCGGCCGCCCCCTCCCACCCCTTAAAAGCTTCGCCCATGCTATATAGTATATAGTATACAACGAAGTAATGGCAAGCGTGGAGATGTAGGAATAAAGCACAACTGGGTTTTGGAATTGTTAATCAACAGATATCAAGCACTCAAAAGAAGTTACTCTAGCGATAAGTTCGTTTTTTACATATATAATAATAATAATTTTAGACGGTGTACTATAAGTATAACTAAGAAAATTATAAAGAATGCTTTTTATGTATTAATATTAGCGTTTAATCAACTCACATGCACTGCATATAAGGGTAATTTGGTCCAACTTGCTATATAGTAGTAGCGAAGCTTGAGATTTCTGATCGGATGTGGAAGTTACTGAACCTAAATATTTCTATAAAACAGGGGGTCTAAAACGTATTTACTCAAAAATTTTCAATACGAAAACTACACTCTCCACTAATGAGCATAAAGTTCGGGGTCGGCCGCCCCCTCCCACCCCTTAAAAGCTTCGCCCATGCTATATAGTATATAGTATACAACGAAGTAATGGCAAGCGTGGAGATGTAGGAATAAAGCACAACTGGGTTTTGGAATTGTTAATCAACAGATATCAAGCACTCAAAAGAAGTTACTCTAGCGATAAGTTCGTTTTTTACATATATAATAATAATAATTTTAGACGGTGTACTATAAGTATAACTAAGAAAATTATAAAGAATGCTTTTTATGTATTAATATTAGCGTTATAATCAACTCACATGCACTGCATATAAGGGTAATTTGGTCCAACTTGCTATATAGTAGTAGCGAAGCTTGAGATTTCTGATCGGATGTGGAAGTTACTGAACCTAAATATTTCTTATAAAACCGGGGGGGGGGGGGGGGTCTAAAACGTATATACCCAAAAATTTTCTATACAAAAACTACACTCTCCACTAATGAGCATAAAGTTCGGGGGTCGGCCACCCCCTATTGCCCTATAAAAGCTTCGCCCATGCTATATAGTATATAACGAAGGAATGGCAAGCTTGGAATGTAGGAATAAAGCACAACTGGGTTTTGGAATTGTTAATGAACACATATGAAGCACTCAAAAGAAGATACTGTAGCGATAAGTTCGTCCTTTATTTATATATATATATATATATATATATATATATATATATATATATATAATTTTAGACGGTCTACTATAAGTATAACTAAGAAAATTATCAAGAAGGCTTTTTATGTATTAATTTCTATGCATATTATATCCTTTTTCCTATAATCTAATTAATATTAGCGTTTAATCAACTCACATGCACTGCATATAATGGTAATTTGGTCTTTTATTCATTTTAACAAACTAAAATTTTAAAACAAAAAAGAATAAATTTTACCTCCCCTCTTTCTCTATCTTCTCTTACTCTCTCAACCAAACCCTCACTACAATCTCTAAGGTGGTGTTTGTTTTTTCAGATGTAAAAGGTCTGCAGTCTGCAGACCATGTCTGCACGAGAAGAGGTGGACCAAATTGTAACATTTGCATTTATGACATTATTCACATTGATTGGTGTTAATTTATGTTATTTGAAGTGTTTGCAAGTCCAAAGTTTATTTAAATTTATGTTGGCAAAAATGCGATACAAGCGTATCGCGTAACAATCAAAATGCGAAACGAACGTTTGTTACCGCCCAATTACGGTTAAAAATCCTAAAAGTAGTCCGCTATGACTAACATGATGATATTAATCATATCCGTGAGGAAATATTAGTTAAAACACTTAAAATCCTTATTTTGCGAATTTAAGCGCATACTACGCAATACAGCGCGTATACTGCGAAATACAGACAACACAACCAGTCTAGAAAAATAAAATATTGTTCAGCGATATTATGACGAGTTTATTTTATAGAGTGATAAAATAATTTTAAATGCCTAAACGGGATTTAAACGCTAAATAAAATACATGATAATCAGTTAATACCTGTGTAATGCATGAATATACATATGTATGTGTATGTATGAGAGAGATTGTGTGAGAGAGGGTGTAGGTGGCGGCTATTTGAGCCTACCATCACACCCACACATGCCAAGTGTGGCAAGATTAGAAAACCCAATCATTTCATATCTTCCAACACTCTTTCACTTAACAATCCAAGATTTCATTTTTGAAAAACTCATCTTCTTCCCCATACATACCTCACGGCCGAAACCCCTCAAGAACACCCACATTTCATTTTTTTCAAACTTACTTCATGAAGATCGTGGTCATTTCAAGCTAGTTTCGGGTTGGTTTGAAGATCTAAAGTTGATTTCAAGGTGATTTCAAAGAGAGCAAGCATATTTTCATCAAGGATCTCATCAAAACCCACTAACAAACTTGGAAGGTATAACTTACTTTTAATGTTAGTGTTCTTGCTTCTTGATGATGATTTTGATGGAAGGTTCTCAAAACTTGAAATTCTTCACAAACTTAAACTTTAATCAAGTAAACGGTTCTAAATAAAATTAAAATGGAAGTGTATATATATGTGGGTATGGCCGAAAATGTATATATATGTGGATTAGTATTTGTGTTTTGTTAAAATGATGATTCTTGAACGATGTGATTCTTGAAAAAGTGATTGCATGTATGATCAAAAATGGTTTTTTATAAAAGTTCATATGATTGAAAAGAAATGTATGAAAAATTGATTCTTTGATGTATGCATGTGTCGTGTATGAATACATATGAATATGTACATGTGGGTTTTTGTTTACTAGTTCATAAATGATTAGATGAAGATGATTTCTTGATTTATTTGAAAGTTATAATTAAACTATGATAAAATTTAGTTAAAACAGAATATGAACATTAAAAATAATGTTATATGATGTGTTTTGATGTTATAAAATCATGACATAAGTTTGGTAGCTTTGCATGTTGTACGTGAAGCTTAGAAAGTGGTAAATTGAGTGAATCGCATGATTTATGTGTCTTATGTAAGACATGCACTATCATTAGTATAACCACCATTTTAATTAGTAAATAACATGTATTGTGTCAAACTATCAAGTCGTTATGATTTTGGATGCTTATAGTAAAGTTCGGTGCAAGACTATGCGTTAAAAAGGTAAAAATCGACTTTTTAAGAGGTTTTTATAAATCTGTTTTAGATCAGTAAGTAAACTTATATTTCTGTCATAAATATGTTCAATTGTTTTATCAAACGAGTTATTTGATCATTTATTCGATACAAGTTATTTGGTCATTTATTCAAAACAAGTTATTTGATCATTTATTCAATACAAGTTAATTGATCATTTATTCGATATAAGTTATTTGATCATTTATTCAAAACAAGTATTTGAACGCTTATTTAAAACAAGTCATTTAGTATCCAAAACCTATGTTACTCGCCAATATTTAATTATTGACACGTTATTTTCACATATGTTTCAGGTGCAGATGTGTGATGGATACAAGTTTGGAACATGTAGGAATGGACCAACGCCTAGGTTTGTTTAAAATAAACAGTAGTTATTTGTAATGGTTTGTATTTTCCTAGACAATGTTATGTAATCTAATTCGATAAAACGAAACTTAAATACCATGTTTTGTGAAACAATTTATAACGTGACTCCCAGTGTTTCCGCCGTGTGTTGTTAATACTACGTGATTGGGTGTTACAGATTGGTATTAGAGCACCGCTATAGGGAATTAGGTTATTAGAATTACATATGACCTAGACTATAACCTTCTGAGGAGCCAAACGTGAGGTAACTTGTGTTTAGATTCATGAAATACACAAAACCATCACCTATCCTTAGGTGAGTACATAACATACAAACATCATCGCTCGTTCAATTCAAGATTTCAAAAGTTTTACAAAATAAAATCATCATATATCCTTAGATGATTTAATTTAGGTTATTAGCCTCAAATGTTTTTCAAAATCTCGTCAAAGTTTGGGTTTTAATAAAGTTAACACGTGCAATCTGGAAGGGTGGATGCCTGTACCCTGAGCTTTCTGTCTAATGCTAGAGTGTTCGTACACATCCACTTAATCGGACCGCTCACTCTTACCTGGGAACTCTTGGGGAGAGTGTCCACTTATAGGCTAAAGCATGTCTTTGCTATACACTATAAAGACCCATTTACTTTGATTAGTAAGTGATCGTTTATTTGTTTTAATTAAAGAATAAATGGGTATAATCCTTCGTTTTATATTCATTGTTTTAATTCCCTTTTTGGAACTTGAACCTTACTCGTTCTCATTCGTGTTTTCTAGAATGGCTCCTCGACGGGACAACACTCAAAACGTCGAAATGGCAGCTCTGTTCACCCAGCAAATGGCAGCTGTACTCCCAAACCTCATCACCCAGATAAACCAAGCTAACAATAACAATAACGCACCTACTCCTTGCAACTACAAAAAATTTCACTCTACGCATCCCGACAAGTATTGCGGATCCGAAGGAGCTACTGTCCTCTTACAATGGTTTGAAAATATGGAAAGCACTTTCCGCCATTGTCATTGCCCCAACGAGCGAAAGGTTGAATTCGCCTCGAGTGTCTTTCAGAAAAGGGCACTCACATGGTGGAACAGCATTATGCGGGATAGAGGTGCGGATGTAGCTATGGCACTTACTTGGGAGGAACTAAGAACTCTTATGATGAAGGAATTTGCCCGCGTCATGAGATAAGGGCTCTCGAGAATGAATTCCACGACCTAAAGCAAGACAGTGGAGAAAAACGTGCTTACACTGACCGATATGAGGAATTGAGTCTTTTATTCCCCTCTATGGTCACACCTTTGGATAAGGCGATTGAGAAGTACATTGATGGTTTTCCTGATCCAGTTCAGGATATTGTCACCGGTAGCAATCCTACTACCATTACACAGGCCATTGAATTAGCAGCTACCCTGACCGATTCTCAAGTCAAGAAGGGTAAACTCTATCGCAAAGGCGACAAGAAACCATCTGCTAAGACTGCTCAAGGAATACAGAAAGAGAACAAGACCGAAACCTCCAAGAATTCAAAGAAGCGTAAGGCTTCAAGAAACTTTGTTGTCGTTACCCAAAACTCCGATAAGCAAGATGCCACCAACCAACCAGTTCAAGCACCACCCAAAAAGCCATACACGGGTAAATTACCATTGTGTAACCAATGCAACTATCATCATTCAACCCATACACAATGTCTCAAATGCACTAATTGCGGTCGACTTGGTCATCTGGAAAACTATTGTCATAATACTGCCCAAAACCAAACTGACCGATATGAGGAATTGAGTCTTTTTTCCCCTCTATGGTCACGCCTTTGGATAAGGCGATTGAGAAGTACATTGATGGTCTTCCTGATCCAGTTCAGGATATTGTCACTGGTAGCAATCCTACTACCGTTACACAGGCCATTGAATTAGGAGCTACCCTGACCGATTCTCAAGTCAAGAAGGGTAAACTCCATCGCAAAGGCGACAAGAAACCATCTGCTAAGACTGCTCAAGGAATGCAGAAAGAGAACAAGACCGAAACCTCCAAGAATTCAAAGAAGCGCAAGGCTTCAAGAAACTTTGTTGTCGTTACCCAAAACTCCGATAAGCAAGATGCCCCCAACCAACCAGTTCAAGCACCCGCCAAAAATCCATACATGGGTAAATTACCTTTGTGTAACCAATGCAACTATCATCATTCAACCCATACACAATGTCTCAAACGCACTAATTGCTGTCGACTTGGTAATCTGGAAAACTATTGTCGTAATACTGCCCAAAACCAAACTGATCCAAATCCTGCTTCACCCATGGCTCAAAATCAAGCAAATCCTGCTCAACCTCACTACCCACTTGGATCCTATTTCAATTGTGGTGACCTTACTCACTACATGAATAACTGCCCCAAGCTTATAAATGTAGTTCAAGCTCATGGACGTGCATTCAATATCAACGCTGATGAGGCTCGTGCCAATAACAATGTGGTGAACGGTACGTTCCTTGTTAACAATCATCCAGCATCTATTCTTTTTTATTCGGGTGCTGATAAAAGTTTTGTATCCTTAGCATTTGAACCTTACTATATTTACCTAAAACTAAACTAGGAAAACCCTTACCAGTGGAAGTAGCTAGTGGAAAAACAATTTTATTCGATTCAATCATCTGTAATTGCCAACTAAACATCAACGGCCATCTTTTTCCCATCAACCTCACACCTATGCAACTTGGAAGTTTTGACATCATAGTATGCATGGACTGGTTAACCCCACATCGTGCCGAAATCATTTATTTTAACAAAACCATCGTATACCTCTTCCATCGGGTAAAACTTTAGAGATTCAAGGAGAAAGACTTTCTAATAAACACAAATTCATAACCTGCACTCAAGCCCAAAAATACCTGCAAAGGGAATATGTGGCTTTCATGGCGTATATTGTAGAAGATAAAGGCAAGGGTAAAACCCTTCAAGACATTCCCATTATGTAACACCTCGAATTTTTTTACCAATAACATATTGACACGAGTCCCGCTAATCCTCGTATACCACGTGTTGGACGAGAGGGAACGATTTGTCGTCATGTCATTTAGACCGTTGAACGACGCCAAAAAAGTCCAAGGGCCAAAGGTGACAACATGCCATTTTATGGCCTCTGAGTGTCCCTTACGGACCGTAAGCCTTGGAGCTTACGAACCGTAAAACTAAAATGAGCAATGGGCTGGAAAGGCGGTTACGGACTGCAAGGCTAAAGCCTTATGCTCGTAATTGATTCAAATTCCATGGGCGCCAGAGGGCCTTACGGACCGCAAGCATTATGCCATACGGTCCGTAAGGACCTGCCAAAGGCAGATTCATTGGCAGCTTACTATGCTGCCACCTTTCACGCGAATTGCCACTTTTGTGCTGCCTTTGACACGTCCAAAAACACATTGAGACATCCTAGACATGTCCCTAACACCTGGCAAGATCCTCTAACTCCTCTACAAGTATAAATAGGAGGGATCAAAGGCCAAGTTCCTTGCTCATTCATCTCTTTTCTCGTCTATCTGTCTAATTGGAAGTTCCACATATCTGGAACATCCTTCTGAGTATTCTAAGCTTTCTTGGATCACTTGTAAGTGTTCCATCCCTGCTTAGTTCATTTTATAATCGAAAGTCAAGCGTTTTAGATAAGCTTGACTTTGACTTTAGCTTAACCAAAGTCAAGCGTTATCGTAATAACGCTTTGACTTTCGATTAAGACCATTATGGTCCAACCATTGCTTGAATCGTGGCTAAGTGATCGTAATTAGGTAGGTGATAGTCCCTTAAAATGTGACAACCGGCAAAATAATGGTAATTTCCGTACAACTTAACAACTTAATTATACATTTAACTGCGTTCATTACGACTTAATTATTGCATGATTAGGTCACGAAAAGTCTAGCAATTATAGGACATGGTTAAATATGTCACGTAATATTAATACATTAGTCGCTTCGCGAGAAAACCACAAACTATGTCCAAATATGTTGGCGAAGTGCTGAAAGCACTATTCACCTGAACACACTATTTATGCCAGCAAGTTCAGAAAATTGTCCGAACGAGCTATGAATGGCACGAAAGCAAATTACATTTGGAGTACAAATAAAAATCCCTAACCAGGGACATTAACTACAAAAACACTTTAACTTTCGAAAAAAATACATGTCGTTAAAATTCGTCCGAACCGCGTTAATTTAATAAAATAAATGGTCCGCAACATTAAAAATTCGGCATTTTTTTATGTCCGAGGACTTGTAAATAATATTTTAGATCCCAAATAAGCTTTGGGATATCAATGGGATACCCGAAACATGAACTTCCAAAGTTATGCTGCAACTTTTGCACATTACCCAAATTCGAGCCGCTAGACGAACAAGTTATATTTATACTATCCAATTGCCTAAACTAAAAAGCTAGCGAACTAGTTAGCCATATCTTGGCATCGTAAACACATTAAATAAATGCAATAACATCGATGGTAAAATAAAACCATAGCTCCTGGTATTATATTACAACTTTCGTATCTTACCCCAAAGTGAACCGATGAGCAAACTAGTGGTATTTTTACCATCCAAAATCAATACCCACTAAACTAATAAACTAATTAGACTTTATTTACTACCTTAACTATCTTTAACATATTAATAATGCTATAACATACTTAATGACCAAAATATCATAAGATATGTATATGAATCACATGTCTAAATGTTAATAAAAAGAAAAGATAAACTTAACCACACCTTCACCAATTTTCGGTCAACATAGGGCCACATTCACCTCCTAACTTGCTAGATAGACAATAATCACTTGAAGTGAAAGAAGCATGGTAGCATGAGATCATGCATTGACTAATAGAGATTTTGTTCTATATAACATAACCTACACCATATCCTTATGATTTTTAAAGTTTTTCAAAACACCACAACCTCCCTCTTGCTCTCCTTTTTCTCACGACACACCCACTGCCATTTCATATCCTCATTTTCAAACCTCCAACACCCATTTCAAGGCCTTGCATAACAACTAAGGATGATTTAAACTATGAAGGTGCATTAGGAGCTTATTCTCAACACTAGGAGCATCAAAATCTTCATATTATTCTCACCTTCTTCATCTTGGTGTTTCTTTAATCTAGCGTAAAGTTGTAAGACCTCATACACTTATTTTTAAGTTTGTTATATTATGTAGATGATAATGTACAACTAGCCATCTTGAACATCTTACATAACAAAGCTTAAAAACTCTAAATATAACTTAAAACTTACAAAAATAAAGTATTGACATGTTGATTATATTAATTTTTGTGAGCTAGTTAGTATGAACTTGATGGTTACGATAAAATAGTTTGTTTAAATATTATAATCTTGTATAATTATGGTTAAAAGTCATAATCTAAACATCAGGATGTTTTGATCTAACAAGATTCATCACCCATGAACTTGAATAATAAGCTAAAAAATGTTTTTTTAAAACAAGTATAACTCCTACAAGGAGTGAAAAATTATGATCGATTTTATATTGGTCTTAAAAGTAGCCTTAATAAGTTTGGGTAAATGGATGGACTAGGCTAAGACTCATAAGACAAAATGTTAGTTTTAAAAGTGTTGTTAAAATATATTTTTAGAAGTTCATACTAAAAATTTATACATACGCTTCATGGGCAAAATGAAGATGTATTATATTATTATGTTATTTCTATACATGCAAAGTTGATATGGAATTTTTTGAGCTAATGGTGAAATTTGAGTTAAACACGCTAAAAAGGTACGTTTAATAAACGTGGAAAACGCCATAGTTAGGGAAAACTATGGCGAAATTTTCTCAAATCATAATCACGATTAAAATAGGATTAAGGGGTGATTAGCATGGTTAATCGTGATTAGTAACCTTAATTGTGATTAACGACCCTAATCATGATTAGTCGAACCCTAATGACAATGGTTAAGTATTAGCTATTCAAAAAATTTACTAGAACCTAAAAAGATATCTTTCTTATAAATAATAATTTGGTAAAAGTGTAAAATAACATGAAGTATTATTTTTTATTTAAATATACACACCAAAAATATAAATATGGTTTACTTGGAAAAATACAAGTTAACATATATTCCGAACTGACAAAAATATATAATAAACGTTCTACGGAACAAAGCACGTCGACATCGATAACGACCATTCTAGCCTATTGACCCAAAACGTGTATTCATCGCGAAAGGCGCATAATCACTTGCGGCACGAACATATACTTACTCGACTATACGACAAAACTCTAAAAATAATATCTATTTTTTTTTACAAAAGAAGAATACTTGAATTGTATTGGGCTAGTAAGAGCCCATTTAAATAATAAGATGGGTTAGACCCATTAGCACATCAATTGGGCTAGGCCCATTATCCAATAACACTTTGGGCTAGGCCCACCTACATAACTTAAATGGGCTGGGCCCATTCATACTTAACATCTTTGGGCTAGGCCCAATTGTATAAAAAAAATACCAAATACTAAGGTATACAAATATGGTATACCTACATGTATAAATACGGTATAAATACGACATAATACGGTACAAATACTTCAACAAATATACGGAGTTAAAAAATAAATATTTTTAACAATTATAATTATCGAAAGTATACAGATTAAAGAACAAGTACTCCTACTCCAATCGAACGTAACATTACAAGTGAACGAGTTCACTAGACTCGAAATATATATATTTTGAGCACACATATAATAAACGTAAGCCGAGCGTGGTACGGAGACTCTCACGGGGTAGGCCCACTCATACAGTGTGGAACACGGAGACAAAAATGGGCTAGGCCCATTCATACTTGTGCGAGGCACAAAGACTCATATGGGCTAGGCCCACTTATACTCGTGCGAGGCACGAAGACTCACGAAGGGCAAGGCCCGTTCGTACTATGGATGAATGCGAAACATATATAAAAGAAATATATAACGAACATATAAAACAAATGCCAACATATTCAAATACTTAAGGGAATACAACTACTATAACGTTCAAGACGAACAACGTACACACTTTTATCATAATCCCCAGTGTCTAATGAGTTAGAGCACTTGTAGGTTATCACGCGTCGTTGGAAACCCCTTTCGCTAGCACGCGTATACGGACGCAAAACTGTGAGTTCATGTCCCCCTTTTCTCTTAGACGTTTTCGGTTTTACAACTCTCGGGGGGATACATGTTTCGATGGTATGGTTTAGCTACTGAATGAAATATTAGATCATGTGTGAATATGGTGTAACTTAAGTGCCCTAATCTTTTTAAGACCGTGGAACAAGAGTGGTAGATCTATCGGGTGTAGGTGAGCCCCACTCATAGGTCCTTGTGTGGCCACATGTAGTGCTTTTGTTGTCCCAACCGGATGGACCGGAGGAAAATCGTCTAGGGTTGAGTACTTCCTATGTCGTCACACATATTAATGTCCTTACAAAACATTAATGATCAACAAGTTCATTGACGCTTTACATACCACATATTCTTACTTACGAACTATCAAATGTTTTTAAGATTCATTTGGCGCGCATACAAAACACATGAACTCACTAATTTTTTTTTGAACGGCTAACTGCTTTCCACGTGTAAACCCACCCTTTCGGAGCTATGTCCAAAGACCGACTACTCGACCACCGCTAGAAAGCGTAGCACACCCCTGATGCGCGAAAACCCGTGGGAATAGGTAAAACTGCGCCCCCCTTGGACTCGAACCTGGGTAAAACCCCAGGCCAAGCTTGATGCGCAGAAACCCGGTGGAATAGGTAAAACTGCACCCCCTTGAACTCGCCAACTTTTGTTGATGTTTTTAAACTTACATGTATTTCATGAAACTAAGTGGATCTTGGTGCAGTCGGTTACAAGCTTTCAAGGTTATCAAGTAGTCGATGTCATCCATGTTTTGAAGGGTTTGGTCCGTATATCTCATCTTCAATGAGATAGATGCAAAGCCTTTGCTTTTAAAAACTATGTTGAATTAGTCTTTTGTAAATTGATGTCATGTATTTGAACAAGTTATGGTGTGGTTTCTTACTTATATTAATGGATGAACATCGTGTTTGTTTTACATCATATAGTTATTACTCATATCGTATGCGATGAAAGCTAATCAAGTTTACACCGCGCTGCTTCCGCTATCGACCGGGTGTGACAGATTGGTATCAGAGCTTCGATTGTAGTGAACCAGGATTCTTATCGAGTCTAGTCTACAATCACTAGGATCCTCTCATGTAAAACATTTTTTTATAAAAGTGCATGTTTTCATTGCATAGACAAAAACGCAAGATCCACTAACAAAACTACTTTTCAAAATAAATAATGCAAGGACATTATTTGGGGTAAGGTCTATATGGGGTAGACTTGCAAACTTAGATTGATTCGCACAGACCAACATGACTATGATTGACGTACCCATAATTATATGTAATAAGAAATTACATTATTTATTGATATATATGCCTGTTGTACGGATTATTTTGCCAGGGTACTATGCGTCATCGGCTAGTAGTGGTGTTTATGTTGACCACGATCCTATGGAGATTCCTTCTGATGACGAGCCTATTGTTGAGATTATTTTGAGTGATGAGATCAGAGCTGGATGAGATTCCCGATTTCAGGTCCGACGGCAAGGACCCTGATGCTTTCCAGCCTTTCGCGTTGCCTGATCCTATCATGGATGACGTCCCCATGGAGGACGATGTTTTAGCACCGCTCCCACTCCATGATATCATCATCATCGGTCATCCCGATGGCGAGCACCTCATTAAGCCTATACCTATCCTTGCTTATACCCCTTGCCATCGTCCCTCCCATTATTGTTTTATCTGATGACGAGGACGAGGTCCCCGTCTTTCATGTAGACCACCTCAATGAAGATATCAGCGACGACGAGGTTATTGACATTGCTATCCTTGAGGTTTCCTCACCTGTTGTTTCCGTTATAGTCATTTCTTCATCCGATGCGCATGATACCGCTTCCTCCTTTGCTATTCCATTACCCGATGCGACTGACAACGCGTCTTCTTCCGCGATTCGCCGCACTAGACTGCGGGCGAATGCCACCGATAGTAGATTTGATACGATACCTATAGCCACACCCACCCCACCACCCATGCCAACCCATGCACCCACACGTACTAGTACCCCACCTGTTACCCCTACCCCATCTCATCCCACCGACTTACCTACCGACCCTCCTGCTTCCCAGTTGATGCCCCACGACCGAATGGCCGTTATACTTTGCGACATTTTCCCTCTACTAGTACATCTATCGTGTTCACCCATGAGATCCCTGCTCCTCGCCCTGGAGAGGGCACATCCCACTAACCATTTCACTCACCACCCCATGTACCGGCCAAGCACTTATTTACTCGATACCCACTTGCCTACCCACCACCACCTACTCCACCACCCCATCATCACCACCACCCCCGTCTCCACCACACCACACCCCACCTACTGACCCCAATCTCCGAGTACTCGTTCTGGTGCTCCAGCAGCAGGTTACTGCCCTTGCTCGACGTGTGTACGAGCTAGAGGAGGAGTGCGCCCATCTTCGTAGCCTACTATTTCTCACCCCACCTACATCACCCCCTGCCCCATAGATGTTTGTTATTGCAGGTACTTATTACGAGACCCGGATGCCCACTTTTGGTATGTATATATGAAGACTAGGTGCAAGATATCGACACTTGAAGACTTTTGAAGACCGATGGGAAAGAAAATATTTTGCCACTTTTATGTATTATGAACTTGTATGACCGAGACTATGTTTTCCCGTGTACTTTTGTTTTTATTTCCTGAAAACAATGTAACAAGTTGTCGAATATATATATATATATATATATATATATATATATATAGTATATATATATAATAGTTTGGTATTATGTTTTTCTTTGTTGCATATTGTGGGTTTATCTTATGCACATGACATGATATTGTGGATGATGATGTTGATTGACATGGTGATTACTTATATATTATGGATATATATTAGTTAACATTGCTTATTATTAAATAATTGCCTAATCTTCTTCGATACCTCTTGCTAGAAGACAATGCCACCTAGACGAAGACTAACGCGGACACACTGCCCACGACTGAGGCTGAACTGAATGAGCGCATTTCCCAAGCAATAGCACAAGATGAGGCTAACCGCACTGAGCATAGCGGTGGAACAGGAGGTTCATCTGGAGGCAACTCCAAAACCGGTAATATTTGGTTGTCTATGACACCATACAAAACTCTAGTTTATTCTATTCGTGTTTTTGACAATGCTCATTATGATGTGTTCATACAAATGTTTCAGGTTGCTCATACAAGCAGTTTTTAGGCTGCAAACCTCTGAACTTTGATGGCACTGGAGGTGCTGTAGTGTTTGTGTGTTAGACTGAGAAAACTGAATCGGTTATCAGAATGAGCAAATGTCCGCCTGACCAAAGGGTCACCTACATTACTGGGTTATTTGTAGACGGAGCACTGTCATGGTGGAACCTCCAAGTTCAAACCAAAGGGGAAGATGTTGCTTATCGATGACATGGGAAGAACTCAAGGAATTGATGAGGAAGAAATATTATTCAAGGGCAGAAATTCAAAAACTTGAGACCGAATTCTGGAACTTGAAGATGATTGGGGCTGATATTGCTGGGTACCACAGCGTTTTCATGACTTGTCAAGGGTTGTTCCATATCTGGTGGAACCAGAATTTAAGAGGATTGAAAGATACATTTGGGGACTTGCTCCTGAAATCTTGAGCTTGGTTACATCTTCTAAGCCTACTAATATCACTGATGCAATTGATTTGGCTGTTGCCCTCACTGAGGAGGTTGTTCGTCTAGGAAAGCTATCAAAAACTGGTTCTGGCAAGAAAGAGACTCATGTGGAGTCAACGAGTGATGGAAAGAGAAAGTTCTCAAACTTTAAAAAGGGCACACAAGCAAATAACAACAATAATAACCGTTCCAACAAAAGAAAGGAAGTGAACGTACCAAGGGAATCTAAGTCATTTGCGGCAACTAACTCCACTAGTGGTAAAGGTTATGCGGGTTCTCTACCAAAATGCGATAAGTGTAATACCACCATACAGGCACTTGCAGAAACACCAAGTGTGAGAAATGCGGTAAGACTGGCACAACAAGGAAACATGTTGGGCGGGTACTGGACGTGGAAACCAGGGCGGTAATGGAAATCAAGGCGGTAACGGAAATAACAATCAAGGCGGAAACGGGAATGGCAAAGGTCAAGGATGTTACGGGTGTGGAGAAAAAGGGCATACTAGGAGGGATTGCCCGAAGGAGAACCAAGCTCGGGGGAGAGCTTTTGTGATCGGAGCTAAGGATGCACGCCAAGACCCGAACATGGTTACGGGTATGTTTCCTATAAACCAACACTTTGGATATGTTCTATTTGATACTGGACGATGACTTTAGTTTTATATCTATAGAATTTAAAAATATACTTGGCTTAGAGTCGAGTAAACTAGACGTCCCTTATTCTATAGAACTGGCGAATGGGAAATTAGTCGAAACGGGAGAAATTATTCGAGGTTGTACACTTGAACTTGGAGCACAAAAATTTTCTATCGATCTATTACCTGTCGACTTGGGTAGTTTTGATGTGGTTGTCGGAATGGATTGGTTATCCGACAACCGGGCGGAAGTGATTCGTCACGAGAAAACCATCCGCATTCCCCTACCGGATGGAGAGACACTTGTGGTACATGGAGAAAAGCGCGAAACGTCCTTACGGATTATAAATTGTATGAAGGCACAAAAGTGTCTACGAAAGGGTTGTGTAGCCTTCCTCGCATATGTAGTTGACAAAGAAGTTAAGGAGCCGAAGTTAGAAGACATCCCTGTCGTGAAGGAGTTTCCAGAAGTCTTTCCAGAAGACTTGCCGGGACTGCCTCCACAACGTCAAGTAGAGTTTCGCATCGATTTGGTGCCTGGAGCGGCACCTGTGGCGAAGTCACCATAACGATTTAGCTCCGTCCGAGATGCAAGAGTTATCTACTCAACTTCAAGAGTTGTTAGATAAAGGATTTATTAGACCGAGTTTCTCACCTTGGGGAGCTCCGGTACTATTCGTTAAAAGGACGTGAGCCTGCGTATGTGTATAGACTACCGTGAGTTGAACAAACTCACAATAAAGAACTGATATCCCTTACCTAGAATCAATGACCTGCTCGATCAATTACAAGGTTCAAGTTTTTATTCGAAGATCGACCTGCGATCGGGTTACCATCAACTGAGGATTCAAGAAGAGAGCATACCCAAAACGGCTTTCCGAACTCGTTACGGACACTACAAGTTTCTTGTGATGCCATTCGGCTTAACAAATGCACCGGCGGTTTTCATGGATCTTATGAACCGCGTTTGCAAGTCGTACCTAGACAAATTCGTCATAGTCTTCATTGATGATATATTGATATATTCGCGAACAAAGGATGAGCATGAGCAGCATCTACGAACTATTTTGGAACTGTTGAAGAATGAGCAACTTTACCCGAAGTTTTCCAAATGTGAATTTTGGACTCGCGAGGTACAATTTCTTGGGCACGTAGTAAATGAAAAGGTAATTCATGTCGATCCTTCCAAGATTGAGGCAATAAAGAATTGGGAAGCGCCTAAGACGCCGACGGAAGTGCGACAATTTTTGGGATTAGCGGGTTATTATAGAAATTCATAGAAAATTTTCAAAGATTGCTCAACCACTAACGTCCTTAACCAAAAAGATAAGAAATTCGATTGGGGCGACAAACAAGAAGCTGCATTTCAACTGTTGAAAGACAAACTATGTGACACGCCTATTCTGTCTTTACCTGACAGTACCGACGACTTTGTCATATATTGCGATACTTCGCATCAAGGACTCGGTTGCGTGTTAATGCAACGAGACAAAGTCATCGCGTACGCGTCCAGACAACTTAAGGTACATAAGAAAAATTATACCACACACGACCTCGAACTAGGTGCGGTGGTATTTGCTTTAAAAATCTGGCGGCACTACTTATATGGGACACGTTGTATGATCTTTACGGATCACAAGAGTCTACAACACATATTTGATCAGAAGGAATTAAATATGCGACAAAGAAGATGGGTTGAGTTATTGAACGATTACGACTGCGAAATAAAGTATCATCCGGGCAAGGCGAACGTAGTGGCGGACGCCTTGAGTCATAAAGAACGAGTGAAAACTCTAAGGGTTCGAGCCTTAAAAATGACCATACAAAAATAACTTTATTTCACGGATTCACGATGCACAACAAGAAGCACTTAAACCTGAGAATATACCAGTTGAATCATTACGCGGAATGGAAAAACAACTGGTGCCAAAAGATAATGGAACATTATATTTTATGGGACGACTTTGGGTTCCATACTTTGGCGACATACGGACAATTATTTTAGACGAAGCTGACAGGTCAAAGTACTCTATCCATCCCGGATCGGATAAGATGTACCAAGACTTGAAAGAATTCTATTGGTGGCCAAACCTTAAAGGTGACATCGCTGACTACGTTGGAAAATGCCTTATATGTCCCAAGGTTAAGGCAGAATATCAAAAGCCTTCAGGTTTGCTACAACAACCTGAAATCCCCATTTGGAAATGGGAACAAATCTCAATGGATTTCATTACTAAGTTACCCAGGACCTCAAGAGGTCATGATGTGATTTGGGTAATAGTTGATCGACTTACGAAGTCTGCACATTTCTTACCTATCCGTGAGAAGGATAACACGGGGAAACTAGCCGAATTATATCTCAGAGAAATTGTTGCACGTCATGGAGTGCCTATTTCTATCATATCAGATCGAGACGGTCGATTCATGTCAAGGATATGGAAGTCATTTCAATAGGCCTTTGGATCACGATTGGATCTTAGCATGACCTTTCACCCTCAAACGGACGGTCAAAGTGAACGGACGATACAAACTTTGGAGGATATGTTACGTGCTTGTGTGATGGATTTGGGCGGAAATTGCGATACCCACTTGCCATTAGTGTAATTCTCGTATAATAACAGCTATTACACTAGCATCCAGGCCGCCCCGTTTGAAGCTTTATATGGACGGAAATGTTGGTCACCGCTATATTGGGCGGAGATCGGAGACAAGCAACTCATTTCCAGAATTAGTCCAGGAGACTACGGACAAGATATTTCAGATACGAGACCGTATCAAGGCGGCTCGTGATCGACAAAAGAGCTATGCCGACAAACGACGAAAACCACTAACTTTTGAAGTCGGAGACAAGGTGTTATTGAAAGTCTCGCCTTGGAAAGGCGTGGCAGGATTTGGTAAACATGGTAAGTTAAATCCATGCTACATTGGACCGTTTAAAATCCTGGAGAGGATTGGAACCGTCGCTTATAAGATAAAGTCACCGGACGAACTCAATAGTGTGCATGACACATTCCATGTGTCTAATCTTAAGAAAAGTCCAACTCAAGAAACTGTTATTATTCTAGCGGATGAGATCCACATTAACGACAAACTCCAATTCACCGAAGAACCTGTTGCAGTTACGGATTAGAAGGTCCACAAGGCTCGAATAAGTCGTATTAAACTCGTTAAAGTTTGTTGGAACTCGCGTCACAGTCCCGAGTATACGTGGGAACGTGAAGATCAAATCAAGTCCAAGTATCCACAGTTAATTCAAGGCTCCCCTACAAACGATAACAAAGCTTGAATTTCGGGGCAAAATTCTTTTAACAGGGGGAGAATTTGACAACCGGCAAAATAATGGTAATTTCCTTACAACTTAACAACTTAATTATACATTTAACTCCGTTCATTACGACTTAATTATTGCATGATTAGGTCACGAAAAGTCTAGCAATCATAGGGCATGGTTAAATATGTCACGTAATGTTAATACACTAGTCGCGTCGCGAGAAAACCACAAACTATGTCCAAATATGTTGGCGACCTGAACACACTATTTATGCCAGCAAGTTCAGAAAATCGTTGAACGAGCTATGAATGGCACGAAAGCAAATTACGTATGGAGTACAAATAAAAATCCCTAACTAGGGACACTAAATACAAAAACACTAACTTTCCAAAAAAAATACGTGTCGTTAAAATTCGTCCGAACCGCGTTAAAATTTAATAAAATAAATGGTCTGCAACATAAAAAATTCGGCATTTTTTTTTATGTCCGAGGACTTGTAAATAATATTTTAGATCCCAAATAAGCTTAGGGATATCAATGGGATACCCTAAACATAAACTTCCAATTACGCCGCAACTTTTGCACATTACCCAAATTCGAGCCGCTAAGCGAACAAGTTATATTTGTATTATCCAATTGCCTAAACTAAAAAGCTAGCGAATAAGTTAGCCATATTTTGGCGTCGTAAACGCATTAAATAAACGCAACAACATCGATGGTAAAATAAAACCATAGCTCCTAGTATTATATTACAACTTTCGTATCTTACCCCAAAATGAACCGATGAGCAAACTAGTGATATTTTTTCATCCAAAATAAATACCCACTAAACTAATAAACTAGTTAGACTTTATTTACTACCTTAAACTATCATTAACATATTAATAATGCTAGAACATACTTAATGACCAAAATATCACAACATATGTATATGAATCACATGTCTAAATGTTACTAAAAAAAAGATAAACTTAACCACACCTTCACCAATTTTTGGTCAACATAGGGCCACAATCACCTCCCAACTTGCTAGATAGACAATAATCACTTGAAGTGAAAGAAGCATGGTGGCATGAGATCATGTATTGACTAATAGAGATTTTGTTCTATATAACATAACCTACACCATATCTTTATGATTTTTAAAGTTTTCCAAAACACCACAACCTCCCTCTTGCTCTCCTTTTTCTCACGACACACCCACTGCCATTTCATATCCTCATTTTCAAACCTCCAACACCCATTTCAAGGCCTTGCATAACAACTAAGGATGATTTAAACTATGAAGGTGCATTAGGAGCTTATTTACAACACTAGGAGCATCAAAATCTTCATATTATTCTCACCTTCTTCATCTTGGTGTTTCTTTAATCTAGCGCAAACTTGTAAGACCTCATACACTTATTTTTAAGTTTGTTATATTATGTAGATGATAATGTACAACTAGCCATCTTGAACATCTTACATAACAAAGCTTAAAAACTCTAAATATAACTTAAAAGCTTACAAAAATAAAGTATTGGCATGTTGATTATACTAATTTTTGTGAGCTAGTTAGTAAGAACTTGATGGTTACGATAAAATAGTTTGTTTAAATATTATAATCTTGTATAATAATGGTTAAAAGTCATAATCTAAACATCAAGATGTTTAGATCTAACAAGATCATCATCTTCATCACCCATGAACTTGAATAATAAGCTAACGGCACATAATCACTTGCGGCACGAACTTATACTTACTAGACTATATGACAAAACTCTAAAAATAATATTTATTCTTTTTTACAAAAGAAGAATACTTGAATTGTATTGGGTTAGTAAGAGCCCATTTAAATAATAAGATGGGTTAGACCCATTAAATCATTGCTAGGCCCATTATCCAATAACACTTTGGGCTAGGCCCATCTACATAACTTAAATGGGCTGGGCCCATTCATACTTAACATCTTTGGGCTAGCAACAATTATATAAAAAAATACCAAATACTAAGGTATACAAATACGGTATACACACGATATACCTACATGTATAAATAGGGTATAAATACGACATAAATACGGTACAAATACGTCAACAAATATACGGAGTTAAAAAATAAATATTTTTAAAATTATAATTATCAAAAGTATACAGATTAAAGAACAAGTACTCCTACTCACAATCAAACGTAACATTACAAGTGAACGAGGTTCACTAGACTCGAAATTTATATATTTTGAGCACACATATAATAAACTTAAGCCGAGCGTGGCACGGAGACTCTCACGGGCTAGGCCCACTCATACAGTGTGGAAACGGAGACAAAAATGGGCTAGGCCCATTCATACTTGTGCGAGGCACAAAGACTCATATGGGCTAGGCCCACTTATACTCGTGCGAGGCACGAAGACTCACGAAGGGCAAGGCCCGTTCGTACTATGGATGAATGCGAAACATATATAAAAGAAATATATAACGAAACATATAAAACAAATGCCAACATATTCAAAATACTTAAGGGAATACAACTACTATAACGTTCAAGAGAACAACGTACACACTTTTATCATAATCCCCAAGTGTCTAATGAGTTTGAGCACTTGTAGGTTATCACACGTCGTTGGAAACCCCTTTCTCTAGCACACGTATACGGACGCAAAACTGTGAGTTCATGTCCCCCTTTTCTCTTAAACGTGTTTGGTTTTACAACTCTCGGGGGGGGGGGGAATACATGTTTCGATGGTATGGTTTAGCTACTGAATGAAATATTAGATCATGTACGAATATTGTGTAACTTAAGTGCCATTAATCTTTTTAAGACCGTAGAACAAGAGTGGTAGATCTATCGGGTGTAGGCGAGCCCTACTCCTGGGTCTTTGTGTGGCCACATGTAGTGCTTTTGTTGTCCCAACCGGATGGACCGGAGGAAAATCGTCTAGGGTTGAGTACTTCCTATGTCGTCACACATATTAATGTCCTTGCAAAACATTAATGATCAACAAGTTCATTGACGCTTTACATACACATATTCTTACTTACGAACTATCAAATGTTTTTTAGATTCATTTGGCGCGCATACAAAACACATGAACTCGCCAACTTTTATTGATGTTTTTAAACTTACATGTATTTAGGAAACTAAGTGGATCTTGGTGCAGTCGGTTACAAGCTTTCAAGGTTATCAAGTAGTCGATGTCATCCATGTTTTGAAGGGTTTGGTCCGTATATCTCATCTTCAATGAGATATAGGATGCAAAGCCTTTGCTTTTAAAAACTATGTTGAATTAGTCTTTTGTAAAACTTATAACTTATGATGTCATGTATTTAAACAAGTTATGGTGTGTGTTTCTTACTTATATTAATTGATGAACATCATGTTTTTTTACATCATATAGTTGTTTACGCATATCGTATGCGATGAAAACTAATCAAGTTCCCACTGCGCGCTTCCGCTATCGACCGGGTGTGACATAAAAGGGCACCTTCTAAAGATCATGTTTACTAGACCTATTGATGGGTCAAAGTTAAACTATTAAAAAGTCAAACGGGTCAGATTATGTAAAATTCATTATCTGAATTTATATATATTATAAAAATGTTTTGACACTTAAAATAACTTGGTAATTAATAATAGAACATGTATAAACATGTTCAGCCCGTCAATCTTAGTCTAAGTGTCGGTTCGCAACTGAAAGTCGCGAAGTTTGACTTCTGCTTTGACTTTCGATTATGAACCGAATTAGCAACTTTAGCTACTGCCTTTAAGTTGCATTATGACCATAATAAATGTAGTATAACTCTCTAAGGTTATGCTACAAGATCATAATCAGATTCTGAGTTTTATGCATTAGTTCTACATTATGCCAACTTTGACCATTTTGCCCTGTTGCTAGAAATGAGGTTTAGTTGACAAAGAGCTTATAACTAAATGATACTGATATTTTATTATAATAACATGTCATGATGTTATAATATGGATCATAAACTGAGTTTTGATAATTTTCGCAAACTATGTCCTTAAAGGGACCAAAATGCCCTTATAGCATCTAAATCGATTTCTAAACAAGATTTTGATATTAAACTTGAAACCTAGTTGATGTAATATCATAATTTGACATATTTGGGATATCGGATCAGATTATATTCTGAGTTTACACATGAGTTCTTGTGTTATGACGGTAAATGATGATAACGCCCTTTCGGCGCATAAATTGATTTTAACCAAACCTTTTATATAAAAACCAAACACCTACTGATATGTTATATTAAATAATGTATCTTGGTCACATAAACCTGTTTTGTAACTTCAGTTTACATTAAACATTGTTTAATTGTCATTTAACGACTTAAACGCCGTTTCGGCGCATAGTATGGTATCAAACCATACTTGACAAACAAGACTTGTTACCTACTGAATTATAAAACTCATTTTTAATATTTTTACAGTAGGTACCTGTCTCGAACTCAGAATCCCAAATAAGATGTCAAAACTACATGTGAAATTACCAAAATGCTCCTACAGTGCATAGTTTCGTCAAAACCTTTAAACCACACACAATTATATATATATATATATAATATATATATATATATATTTGATATACTAATGATATTATATCATAATTATAATATTTTCTAGAATTTTTATGGTCATAATATCATATTTTACATAAATTCCTTTTATACGTCATATAATGACCGAAATGCCCTTATGAGGCATTGTTTCATTTTAAAACCATTACGGGCACATAAGTTGGTATCCTACTGATATCATAACTTATTTAAAGTATATTGGCATGTAGAACTTGACCATGACTCATCCGGTTACCCGGTATCGCATTTATGCGTTCGGTTAAGCTTATGTAGACTTTTTACGAAAGTGTACCGAAACGGGTCAAACCTTATCGTTTTATTCTTAAATTCCATAATGTATTGTGTTTACCCATATTATACAAGTCTTAGTACTTTTCGGGTTTAAACTACACTCTATTCCGGTCTCTGCTTAATCTAGGGTATCATGCCGGTATCATTGAATTAGGTTAGCCGGTCCAAGTCAATGACTTGAATAAGACCTGTTAACATTCTAATTGGTTATAATACCATTCACTTTAGACTAAAGACTTCTGGTAGATTGCATCCGAGCTAGTTATTTTGTATACGGCTGGTTTATCTTATTTTCCTTATTTGAAGAATTTTGTTAAACCAGGTAAATACTCTTAACCTATTTTCCCTATACTGGGCTTGGGATACGGTTAAATATTTACCGCATGGTCGGGTATGGGATTCGAAGACCAATGTGTCGGAAAATTCAAATAATCCGTTTTAATTTATATTGCTTAATATTAAACATTGGGGGTTAATGCAATCGTGTCCTGGATATCTTTGGCTCATTTGTTGCAAATGGTCACAACATAAGCGCGGGTGGAGGCATACACCCACAGATGCTAAATTATTTATAACCCAATATGGGTATTCCTAATAAAGGTATGAAAGTGGCGTGTGGTTAATCATGATCTTGGCATAGTTTCCTGGCAATAAATGTATATTTAGCATGTAAAACTGATAACATGATATATGGTTTGTCCCAAGTTATTTATGAAAATAAATGTACCAATGCGTGCATAAAATATTTTGAAATATTTTCAAAACGTGTCGGTTTTTGTATTTACCAGTGAAAACTGACGTTTTTTCAAAAGACTAAGTGCATGAAGCAAGGTAACGTAAATAGGCTGGAAGTGCTCGGCAAAGCTTAAGTGGAACTTGTAACTCCTTGATTAGAAAGCCCATAGTCTGACAATACTCTTTTGTTCTATGTATTTGATCCGCATGTGGATCTATTACAAACGTTGCATTATATTAAATTTGGAACAATACGCTTCTAATAATAAATTTATTCCAATGTCTACCGCTGTGCTATCAAATGTTGTTTGGTTATGATGATGTCAATCTTACGTCACGATACTCCCCACCGGGCCAACCGGGACATACGTGGAAAATCGGGTGTGACAGGTTGGTATCAGAGCCCACGTTTGAGCCCACGTTTGAGTGAATTCAACACTAGTCTTTTGTGTTTGATCTCAAAGACATAATAGCATATTCCTAGACCTTCTGAGTCTAGACTGAAACATAGGATTACCCTAATCTTTATTAAGTTCACCTTATTTTTGATTTTTATGTGTTGCAGCGAATGGCGCCAACCAAGGAAGTCACGAACGGAAATTCTTTTCATTCTAAATCCAAAAATCCGAAGCTTCGTATTACGACCAGAACATCTGTGACCAATTTGGAGAAAAGGTACTCTACCCCTACTCAAAACCAAAATACTCTTTCCAAAACCAAACCTCCAGAAAATATTATTCAAACCAAGGCCTATGCCGTGGACGCTGACAATCCATACTTTTTATCCCCAATCTTTGAAATTCCAAACCTTGATTTCGTCAACCAAACTCCAATTCGAGATCCTTATTATTCATTAACTATTGAACCTAGGGATTTCACACTTATGTCAGATTCCACTCATACAACAGATCCTTATTTGGAGAACTTATAACACCACCGAGTGGTTCAGTGCCAATGGCAAGCATGGTGAAACATGAAGAGGAAAACTGAAATAAAGAACTTAGAGGCGACTGGAAACCCTATATTTTATCTTATCTTTTTCATTTCCTTAATTAGTCCCTATGTGGACATATCTTTCTTATTTACTCCCTGTGAGGACATATTAATTTGTTTAAGTCCCTGCAAGGGCAATTTATTTCAAGTTCTGTTTAAGGCATCTTTGTATTTTCAAATTTTGAAACTTATAAAACTTTTTGGAATTATTATATATGCATTTTAGTACATCCTTTGTTCAAACGATCGTCTCGATTTTATTCGAACTTTATGATCCGCCATAAATTCTGAAAAGATCTGCTTAATGGTTTGACCAGGCAATGGCAATGTCCAAAATAATTGGCAAACAAGAATGGAAGTAGCCCTTTTGTTTAGAAGTGATGAACAATGTTTCAACTTCCATTTCATTATTATTTTGTCAAACATTAAGGTTATTTTATGTTAACATTCAATGTAATGTTAATACTCCTGGCAGTGTGACCTGAGAAACCACACTAGCCGTCTGGGTAATAGGCTTTGTCCAAACCCTATAGCCTATGAGATCAAATCAGATCCTGGCTAATATCATCAATATGATGATTATGATTAAAATATCCATTGGTGATGTATTGCCAATGCGATGTGTATATTATTTTCCATCGTGACAGTGAAAGCTGAAGTCTTGTGACTTCCTGTCCAGATGTAATAGGCAATGTGTCCAAACCTCGAAGCCATATGATCCAATGAGATCACAACTCATATATTCTATCTAAGAGGTAATATGCTGTGTCCAAACCTCGAAGCCATATGATCCAATGAGATCAGGCTCATATATTCTATTCAGAGGTAATAGGCAATGTGTCCAAACCTCGAAGCCTTATGATCCAATGAGATCACAGTTTATATATTCTATCCAGAGGTAATAGGCGATGTCCAAACCTCGAAGCCTTATGATCCGATGAGATCACAGCTTACATGATATATTCTGAGGTAATAGGCGGTGTCCAAACCTCAAAGCCTTATGATCCATTGGGATCACGGCTCACATATTTTATATCCAATGTGACAGGCCAATGTGCCATATCTAATGTCAAATGTGACGGGCCAATGTGCCATATTCTATATCCAATGAGGCAAGCCAATGAGCTATATAAGAAATTGCCAATATGGCAGGGACAGTTGTGACATTATGATCCATTGTTCAGTAAAATTCATGGACTTTGACAAAATTATATTTTGCCTGTGATAAGTCGATTGAGACTTGGGCCAATACACATCAATACTCAAAATAACACTCATAGTAGTGATAAAGCCGAATAAATGTGACATTGTACACAAAGGCAAAGAATTTATATATCCAAGTTTATAAGCCTAAATTGTTGGATAATACCATGGCTAACATATGAAATACATATTTTGATGTCTAGCACCGAAGCATTTGAAATGGCTCACTCTGATGGTGCAAGTAGCCGCCACAACGATAATGATAACAATAATGCGAATATAGTCATTAATGAGGATGACTTCCAGGCACGTATAGATACCGCTGTAGAAAACGCTGTGGAAAAAGGAGAGTTCGATACACTCCTTCAATGAGTCGAGTGCTACTCACTCTAAATCTGTATCCAAACCATCTCATTCCAAAAAGGAGAGATCGATACACTCCTTCAATGTAAAGAGTGGTGCTAAGAAGCAGGAATCTCATGATAAAATCCATTCTTCTATGGATGGATGTTCGTATAAATATTTGTCTCATGCAAGCGACGAGATTTTAATGGAGAAAAAGGGGTTGTTGAGACCCTATGGTGGTTGGATGAGATGGAAATTGTGGTTGATATCAGCGGCTGTGCTGATAAGGATGTCGTGAAATTTGCATCCCAGTCTTCAAGGGCAATGCCCTAATCTAGTGGAAGGCTTTGATGCAGTCAACTAGGAAGGTGAATTTATATAATCTGGGATGGTCCAAGTTTGTGGACCTGGTTAAGGACACTTACGGCCCACCTCATGAGGTGGAGAAGAGAGAGATGGATTTTATAGCTCTCACAATGAAAAATCTTGATTGTCGGAAGTACGTTACCTACTTCGATTCCTACTTTAGATTGGTGTCCTACCTGGTTACTCCGGAACCTAAACGCATCTCACGTTTCATTAATGGGTTGGCTTTGGAGATAAGGAGCTTGGTTAAAGTTGTTCAGCCTAGCACTTATAAATCAGCGGTTGAACTATCTCTTTCCCTCACTCAAGATTTTGTGAGGCAAATATCAGTCGAGGCTGACAAGGATGGGAAAAGGAAACGGGAGGAGGACAACTCCCGCAAATTTAAGAAAAAGGGAAAGCTTGGGTTCAACAAGAACCAACAAAGGTCCGATGATAGACCTACATGTAAGACCAGTGGAAAACGACACGGGGATAGTGTCGTGCTGAGCAGAAGCCGAAGCAGTGTAATATCTTCAAGAAGGTTGATCATCAGACTCATGAATGTAGAGATACTAAGAATGCCGTTTGCTTCAAGTATGGTGAGAAAGGCCACATCAAAACCAATTGTCCTAAAGCTGCTACTGAGGGAGCAGCAAAGCCTGGGGAAGCTAAGAAAGGCAATGCTCGAGCCAGTCAGATGAACGCTCGAGAGGCGGTCAATGACAATAATGTTGTCACACCCTCAGTTTCCACTTGTGGGGTTTTACCGTGAGGCGCGTCACAAACCAGGATCACCAAAACTAGTCATATAGAACAAGCTCTATATGCAAAAGATATGTTTAAAAAGTTCAAACCAACACAAGTAATCAAAGTACGAAAGAAATGCAGAAGCATAAAGTAATCAGTTGTAACCCAGCGCCAAAACAAACGTCCATAAATAATTAAATGTTCAAATGAAGACTCGATGAAAATAGTTTTTGTGTCCATGCGTGCATCTCCTGAGCTAGCGTTCTGAGAAAAACATGTAAGTAACAAGTGTCAACATAAAGAAGAGTGAGTTCACAAGCTTGATAAGTTCAACAGTTTAACCGATTCAATAGTTTTCCCATTATTCCTAACCCGGAATAATAATGTTGCGTTTTGATAATAAGTTTCATGTTATAATATAGGTAGCAAACCTAAGCTATGTCACATAAGAGTTTGCGACCGAAGCTGACTGTTATTGCCTCTGTGGGCCAGGTCTATCACTGACCATGGCATGTGTTAGGCCAAATTCTACACCCGTTGACCATAACCGATCAGCTAGCGCGACTAGCTCGGGTGGAGCTTGTCGGGCCCAGTAGTACTACTCAAAATTTCTCGCTATAAATCCCACACTAACGGTCCAAGAGTAGATGAGGACTACCCATGATAAAGTTGCTACTTAGTGACCATAACCGTATATAACATAAACTAAATTATCGGTTTTAACGACGTTATTCAACAATAACATTAAAGGGAAAGTTTACCGTAAGCGTACATGTTTTCTCCCCCTGCGTATTTAAAAACCTTAAAATAAAGGGGCCGTGAACTCACCTTAGTTTGCTCAGTTAAAAGACGGAAAGTAAGTGCGGAGTGGAACGGGTCAGTCACGTCCTAACATGATTACCGGTTAAAAGTTAGTGTGTGTCTCACACGGAGACGCGGACCCTACACGTATCTAACACGTAGCACGTAAAATATTATAATATTTATATTTACATGCATGCAAAGTGTCGCTATTCAAAATAGCAACCACATTTCCGTCACAAATCACATAATAAATCTTGTCACAAAAATTCAGCTTTTAAGTGCATTTTCGGACAATTTGCGGTACGTTAATCGGGAACGTTCCGGCACCGAATAGTTCCTGAATAATTACAGAATGTGTCAATCGAACCAAAGACTAGTGTATTAAAATTAGGTCACCAAATTCCCTACGGATTTTCCGTGAAAAATCTTGTGCCAAACCATGATCAGATTTGACGTAATCTGGTCAGGTTTGCCGAACAAATTATTTAAAAATATCTGTGTATCCGATTGATGCAAAACCAAAAAAAAATTGCATGTCCGATCCCTAGTATCAACAACAAAATTTTCACATTCAAACAGTAAACACACATCGAGTTACAACGCAAAACGTTCGTTGCATTTTCCGCAGAAAATGGCAACTCATAGCAGTTTTACAATCAATTCTGCTAAAAGTACCTAGACCTGTCTGAAAAATACGAAACTACTTCTATTTGAAGCTATTTCCAGATACTTGGTTTTAGACTCTGAAAACGTAAGGTTTCGATAATTTAAGGTCCCGGAACAGACTACGCAAGTCAGCGTATTTTTGCAAAAAATCGCTGAACTGGTATTTACTCGATTAGTCACTTTTTCATGCATCCTAACAAGTTTCTAGGTGTTGTAAGCGCATAACAAACTTCTGTAAGCATAATACAAGGTATCTACATCAGATTGCAAAGTCAATATCACATATATACACATACACAATTACGTGAACACATATTATACGGACTCTTGTACGGGTTTATCATAACCTTGCAACGAAGTCGAACCGGAACCTTTATACAAACAGCCTATTAGATGTGCTCCACCATTTAGGATCAATTATCTATCCTTAACATACAATCATGCTTCACAGTTCTTATACACACATAACATAAACACCTACCATATATGCTAGTTATCAACAGTTTCAAGAGATCACACAACCAAAAGCTTTTACAACTAGCTATCCATGGATTTTATATATATTTATATACTCGAGTCGTCCACGAGTTCCATGTTTCTACCCATATATAGTACTACGGTTATGCTTACAAGTGACATCAGTTCCATATATATTATATATATATACGTACAAACAAAGTCAATATATTCACCAAATCGTACAAGATCTCACGGAAATTTACATGTATATCATCAACAATTTCATGCAATTTCATATATTGACTAAATCGAAGGCATAAAACGAAACCAGGATCGGACCGAGACCGAGACAATACATTCTTAAATCAAAGTTACGAGATTGGTGGGGCTTACCGGCGATAGGGGTTGTTTAGGCTAGAAAGAAAGGAAAGGAAGCTGCCGTAAGATTGATGATGGTTGGAAGACGACGGTGTCGTGAAAATTGGGAAGGGAGTTATGCTGGATATGATCATACATATGCAAGGCTTGTATATATAAAATAGATGTGCCGGTTTAAAAGAAAAGGAATGGGCCGAATATGTTGTGTTGGGTTGGGGTCTCAGTTTGGGTCGAGATTTAGGTGAAGGAAAAAATGAGGCCTCCCGATGTGTTAATATGGTTATTATTACTTTAAAAAAAACAACTAATACAAGAGTATAATATATTAGCAATCTAAATATGTACCATACACACGATGGTTTAGCCTTATAAGTTTCGGCTACAACAGTTCAGGTAAGTTAAAAGAATAAAGATTCTTGTTGCGAGTTATATGTTTTGTGTACCACCAGATATATATATATATATATATATATTATAATAGTTATATAAGAGTAATGATATAAGCGAAACCAAGGTTCGTGTTTTAGAAATATGCGAGAAATTAACTCTGGAAAGTACCTTTTTTTTCTGGGATGTCACATTATCCCCAAGTTGAAAGAATTTCCGTCCCGAATATTGAGTAAGTATAAGTTGAGTCGCTAAGTTAGTGTGAGGTTTTCCCCAGGCTGTCCATCATCCCCTCATAGAAAGAATTTCGTCCCGAAATTCAGTTTGTAGTACTACCGGTTTGCTGCTCAGTCGCGAATAAGTGAGGGTGCTTGCTTTTCTTTGATCCTCTCTTTCCCACGTGAACTCCGATCCACGCTTAGAGTTCCAACGAACTTTGACGATAGGTATCTTGCTGTTTCTTCGAGTCTTGACCTCTCCGTCCATGATCTCGATTGGTTCTTCAATAAACAGTAGTTGTTCGTCCACATGGATCTCATCCAATGGAACGACTAGTGTTTCATCCGCCAAGCACTTCTTTCAGATTTGAAACGTGAAAAACGTTGTGAACTCCGCTGAGTTCATCAGGAAGGTCTAGTTCATATGCTACCGCCCCAATCTTCTTCGTGATTTCAAACGGACCTACATAGCGCGGGTTTAGTTTGCCTTGCTTTCCAAAGTGAATTACCCCTTTCCAAGGCGAGACCTTCAGTAGGAGTCTATTGCCTACCTGAAATACCAGCGGCTTACGACGTTGATCGGCATATCTCTTTTGACGATCGCGAGCTGCCGCCATGCGGTTTCTGATTTGTACGATCTTTTCGGTTGTTTCAAGTATCAACTCGGGACCAGTGAGCTGACTATCACCAACTTCCGCCCAACACACGGGCCACCTACACTTCCGTCCATACAGCACCTCAAACGGTGCTGCTTGTATACTCTTGTGATAGATGTTGTTATAAGAAAATTCCACTAATGGCAGGTGTCTCTCCCAACTGTTGCCAAAATCGATAACACATTCCCTAAGCATGTCTTCAAGTGTCTGAATGGTTCTTTCACTTTGACCATTTGTCTGAAGAGCCACATTTGAGAAGCAAATCGTGGGTCGCGGTCGGAGATTATTGACACTGGCACTCCATGCCTGTCAACTATTTCCTTCATATAAATCACGGCAAGTGTGTTAAACTTGTCCGTTTCCTTGATGGCTAAGAAGTTGCTGATTTAGTTAGTCGATCTATGATTACCCAGATGGTATTGTTCCCTTTAGGTGTCCTTGGTAATCCCATGATAAAACCATAGCAATTTGTTCCCATTTCAACACCGGGATCTTCGGTTGCTGCAGTAACCCTAACGGCTTCTAGTACTCGACTTTAACCTTCGAGCAAGTCAGACACTTGCTCAAATAGGTGGCAATTTCATCCTTCATGTTCGGCCACTAGTAGGTTGTTTTGAGGTCCTGATACATCTTATCCGAACCTGGATGGATAGATTATCTAGATTTGTGGGCTTCATCCATTATCAGTTCTCTCAAATTCCCGTAGAGAGGAACCCATATGTAGTTCATGAAGTATCTTGTGCCATCTGATTTTATTTCCCAATCGCGTTCCATCTTGCGTAACGACTCAGCTTTTAGGTTTTCCTCTTTCACTGCTTCAATCTGTGCATTACGAATCTGCCCTGATAAACCTGAATGAATGGTGAGTTGTAGCGCTCGGACTCGTCTGGGTTTAAGATATTCCTTTCTGCTAAGGGCGTCAGCTACCACATTAGCCTTGCCCGGGTGGTACTGGATGGCACATTCATAGTCGTTCAGGAGTTCGACCCAGCGACGCTGTCGCATGTTTAACTCCTTTTGATTAAAAATATGCTGGAGGCTCTTATGATCCGTGTAGATAGTACACTTCGTACCGTACAAATAATGTCTCCAGATTTTCAATGCGAACACCACCGCTCCTAGCTCTAATCATGATGGTGTAATTTTTATCGTGTACTTTCAGTTTTCGGGACGCGTACGCGATGACCTTTTCACGTTTCATAAGTACGCATCCAAGCCCTTGGATTGAAGCGTCACAGTACACGACGAAATCGTCTGTTCCTTCCGATAGGGACAGAATGGGTGCACTACAAAGCTTCTGCTTTAACAAATGAAATGCCTCTTCTTGCTTATCACCTCCAAATGTACTTAGCGTTCTTGTGAGTCAAGGTTGTGAGTGGTTGTGCGATCTTCGAGAACCCTTCAATGAAACGACGGTAGTACCCTGCCAGACCCAGAAATTGTCGAACTACCGTTGGCATCCTAGGCGCCTCCCAATTTTTGATCGCCTCAATCTTAGATGGATCAACATGGATACCCTTTTTGTTTACTATATGCCCGAGGAATTGGACTTCGCGAATCCAAAGTCGCACTTAGAAAACTTGGCATACAGCTTCTCCCGTTGAAGAAATTCTAGAACTAACCGTAGATGCTCTTCATGCTCTTCCTTGGTTTTGGAGTACACAAGTATATCATCAATGAAAACGATAACAAACTTGTCGAGGTAACATTTACACACATGGTTCATGAGATCCATGAACACGCGGGTGCATTGATTAAACCGAATGGCATGACCAAAAACTCGTAGTGGCCATACCGGGTGCGGAAAGCTGTCTTTGAAATGTCTTCTTCTCTGACCCAAAGCTGATGGTATCCTAACCTTAAGTCGATCTTGGAGTAGTAACTTGACCCTTGTAGCTGATCGAACAAATCATCAATTCGTGGTAAGGGATATCGATTCTTAATTGTAACCTTGTTAAGCTCTCAAAAGTCGATACACATGCGAAAGGTTCCATCCTTCTTCTTAACAAATAGTACTGGAGCTCCCCACGGTGATGAGCTGGGACGGATAAAACCCTTATCCAATAACTCCTGCAGCTGTGTAGATAGTTCTTGTAGTTCGAATGGTACTAGACGGTAAGGAGCTCTAACGATTGGAGCCGCGTGGTTTGCTAGTTGGATCTCGAATTCGACTTGTCTACGGGGTGGAAGACCGGGTAAATCTTCAGGAAAGACATCAGGGAAGTCGCCTACGATTGGAATGTCCTCGACTTTCCTTTCGCCCGTCGATTGCTTAGTTATAAGAGCAAGAATGGCTACCGAATTCTTCTTACGAAGGTACTTCTGAGCTTGCATAAAATAGATGATATCTTGACGACACTGTTTCGATCACCATGAATGGATAAAGTTTCGCAACTAGAAAGAGGGATGCGAATAACCTTCTCGCGACAAATTATTTCGACTCGATTCTTGGACAACCAGTCCATACCAACTACCACGTGGAAACTACCCATCGTAGTTGTCATAAGATTTATGTCGAACATGTGACCAGCGAGAGAGAGCTGGCACCCTTTGAGGATGTGGGTTACTTCTACTGTTTTACCATCGGCTAACTCTATGGTGTACTTGGTTTCTAGCGACACAGGGGCAACATCCAATAGTTTCCTAAATGACTCTGACAGAAAACTTCTATCGACACCGGAATAAAATAACACATTTGCAAAATGATTATTTAATGGAAACTTACTGGTTACGACGTTGGAGTCATCCTTTGCCTCGCCCTTTCCCAAGGTGAAGGAGCGTCCTTTAGCTCCACCACTGTTACCCCCACTATTGTTGTTGCCGCTCTGATTTTAGCGTCCGCCACTGTTGTTTCCCTTGAGTTGTGGGCAATCCCATTTGAAGTGTGAAGTGCTGCCACACTGGTAGCAACCCCGACTTGCCCCCCGTTGCTGCTGGTGATGGTTCTGATTTTATCTTGGAAGAATATCCCCACAACAGTCCTTTGCCGCATGACCCATTATGCCACAACGTTGGAAATGAGCGCTGTCACATGGGCGTTGTGGTGCATGTTGCAACGGTTGCACTTTGGTTTTCGACCCGCGTAGCCGGGTTGCGTCTGATTGTTGTTGTTGGAAGACTGATTGTTGTAGCCTTGGTTATTAATGTTGAACCTTTTCTAAGAACCCCGTTGTGACTGAACAGAAGTTTGCTGTTTGGAAGAACTATCCTCCCATTTTCTCTTATTGTCTGGGGCAACATCAGACTCGCCCCTCTTTGGTAGTTTTCCCTGTTCAACTGCCTTATCTGTAAGTTTGTGCGCCAGCCGCACAGCCTGCTGAACCGTCATCGGATTGGTTGTCGGTGCATAATGTCTATGTCTTAGTCTTATATCGAGTCTGTGTAGAATAGAGCTGAATAGGCTAGTCATATGAATATTTATGTAAAGGTGAGACAAGCTCGCCCATGTTGACATGTGTAGTCAAGTTTCGGGCGAACTTACACCTCTCTCTAGCGAACTTGTACATCTATAAATACCTAGCTAGCCTCTCTCATTTGTAACTTTGGCATTTTGGAGGCGAAGCTCTGTCAGTTTGTACTCTTGACGTTTGATCAATAAAACTGATGTTAAACTGATTAATTCTTGTCTATTGGTAAACACGACGTAATATTTCCGCTATTATGGACGTTAGATATCAAATTTAGGTTCCTTAGCATCAAGGATCGGTCCTACAAGTGGTATCAGAGCTAGAACAGCCTGATTTGATAGTATCAAGACAAGAACACTTCTATTTCATCTCCATTCTTCTATTTTTCTTAACTTCTTTTATCAAAAATGAAGAATTCACGGTCAAAATCTTTTCAATTTTGAATATATCATGTAAAATACAACAAAGATAAACCCTTGAAAGATTGAAGACAAATTCAACAAATTGATGTCAAAATTGTGAAAAAATCATGTTTTGCAAAACTTTTCCATCGAACTTGTTTAACCAAGTTCGACCGAACTTGTGTTAGAAAGTCATTTTTCAGGTGAATTTCTATCAAGTTCGATCGAACTTGAGCTGTTTTGAGGAATTTTGGTCAAGTTCGCTCGAAGTTACTACTTTTTCATTGATTTTATATCAAGTTCGACCAAACTCGGGTAATATCAAGAAAATTCTAGGTAAGTTCGCCCGAACTTACAAGATTGTTATCAAATCTCTTTTTACAAGTTCGACCGAAGTTTAAGGGATCTTTTTCAAATTTGAAATCACAAGTTCGACCGAACTTGTGATAAATTTTCAAGAATTTTTCATTTGTGTTGCAAGTTCGACCGAACTTGTAGTTGAACTAATTGTTTTCAAAGTTTTCTATTGTTTTTCAGTGTACACATCTCGTTATTCACAATGGATGATATGCAAAGAGCTTTTATGTCCGGAGCCAATTCGTCAAATGCCAACGTGATCCATCAAGTCAATCTTGATAACGAAATGGGCACGACTGTTAAACCACCCAAGCTAATGAGTATGGACGAGTATGAAGCATGGAGAGAGAAATTTACATATTGGGTTCAAGCCATGAACTTTGCAGGCTGGGTGTCGATTGAAAGAGGTTACATTGTTCCGGTGGATGAACATCAGCAAGTTCTTGCAAAGTACAATTACTCGACGGTACAGAAAGACAAATACATTGCTGAAAAGAAGATGATAAGTCTCATCATTCAATCTGTCAAAGAAGATATTCTGGTATTACTGCCCGAATATACTACTGCAAGAGAACTCTGGCTATCGCTTCAAAAGAACTATCAAGGAAGCGCGGAGATGATAAAGAGCAAGAAAGCTCTTATTCTGAAAGAGTTCGACATCTTTACTATGTTGAAGAATGAGACTATGAAGCAAATGATTGAGCTTTCTGTCATCTTAAAGTCCAAATGCGAAGACACGATCTCGAGAAGACAGAACAAGAATATATCGACAAGCTTGCTGACGCACTACTAGATGGAGAGTGGACTACGTATCTGATGGTTCTGAAGGAAAGTGAAAAGTGGGAATTCTTCAAGCTGTCAACATTTATCGATAACTAGAAGGTCAAGAAATGGAACTCCTGAAGATTGCAAAGACAAAGAACGCTAATGTTGTTCAAGACGTTGGTTTGTACTATAAGAATGGAATGCAAGATAACATTTCAAGCCCAAAGATTCAGACAGCATTCAACGCAAGTTTGAACTCTTCGAACAATTTTCCACAGAATCAGAACCAATCACAGCCTCATTATGATAAGAGTCCACAAAGTTCGTTTTCAAGCACTGCATCAAATTCATCTTATCAAAGTCAAGCAAATAAAAATCAACAAACAAATTCTGATTCGAATGTATACAAGTGCAACATCGCAGTGAATTTGAACAATGTTCTTTTGGAACAAGTCGCTAAACAGCATATGTCGCTTCTTGCCACTGTTTTGGAGTCATACGAAAGTCTTATAGCCGGTAAAATTAGAAATCCCGAAATGACGGCAGAAGATTATGACCAAGTGGATGAAGAAGAACTCGAGCTCATGGATATAAAGTGGTTTTTAGCTTCTATTATCCGAAGAATCACAAAGTTCGTTGCTCTCACAAGCCGAGACATCAGAAACTCAAGCAACAAACTAGGTTTTGACAAGACAAAAGTCACGTGCTTCAGATGTCGCCAAAAGGGACATTTTAAGAGAGAGTGTAAAAACCCTAAAGCAACGGGAAATCAAAGTCCATTTGGGGGAGGCAACGAGTATTACAAGAAGTCACTCAGTACAAGCCTTTCCCGAAGAAGACTCAGGTTGAAATCCAAGAGAAACCGAATAGCAACAACACTAGGAAAGCTATGGTTGCATCAAACGAAGATGACGGTTTTCAACTGGAACTCCTACATCAGTAAAAAGACTGGAGTTGCATTAATGGCTGAAATTGTTGAAGAGACTTTTGCAGAAGAAGCAGCAGCTATGGAGAATATTCTGCTGGAACAATATCTGCAACAACAACGTGAAGAAGAGGAGCATATCCACTTGCAGAAGCAAGGAATTTTATCTCCTAATTCATGTGATAATTTTGCTGGTCATTTTGATGCAAGTTCTCAGGAACAAGTTGCCAAGGAGAAGTCAATTGTTGAAGCAGTCATTGATGTTACTCAAGAAGTGAATGCCGAAAACCTCTAGGACATTGCTGACAAAGCCTTAATGGCAAATCTAACCAAGGTAGGTCCGGAGGTAAATGAAAGTGTCAAAGTACAAGTTGTAGAGGTTGAGAAACCTTGTACAAAATGTACTGAACAATGTATCTAATGTGCCGAAAAATCAAAGATCATCGCTGAAATCAATGTGCATAATGAACTTTTAAAATATGATTATCGCACAATGAAAGAAGCGTATGACAAAATGAAAGATGATTATGACAGGCTCAATCGAAACAATGTCGAACAACACGACACCGTAAGGATGTTGAAAGGAACAGTAATGGATAAGCAAAAGCGATTAATATCTATATTAACACCATTGCCGAAACTAAGCAACAACTCCAGGACATGAAAATTGAAACAGAGCGTGTTCAACAACTTTTGAGAAGTTACACTTGTAATGCATATGTCCTTGATCACGTTCTTCCGACAATTCCATCGGAAGAAAAACCTAAAAAGAAAATTGGTAGAGAATACATCAATGATCCTCCACCCCTATACGAGAAGTATTGTCGCAAATTCGCTGATGGGATGGATAAGGCACTCAACATTGAGTTGTTATCTGAAAAGAAAACTGAGTTGCCAGAGAACATTGATGTAATCTATACTAAAACAGATGATGACAATGTTTTGGTTAAAAAAGTTGTTGAAAATGTTCTGAATGATTCTGATGAGGGCAGCTTTAAAAGCGCCGACACGAGTTCAAAGAATTCTGATTCACAATCCGAAGATGACGATAAATCATCGGATAACGATCTAAGTGATGATCCTAATGTTGTTATGTACAAGGTTAAGGATTCTGATAGATTGTACTTTGATGATAGTTTTCCGATTCAGAACGTGAAGGAATAATTGTTAGACAAATTCTTTAAACTCATGGAAGTCACATCAGATGATCTGGAGATCAATGAAAGGAAAGTCTATTCCAAACCTAAAAGAAATAACTACCGAAGGAATGGTGGTGATCATCTGGAAAATCGGAGAGCTGGGTTGGGTCTACAAGAATCAGATGAACCTAAAAAGAAACAGTCACCATATCACGAATACAAGAATAAAAACATGAATTTTGTATATGGGACGAGCACGGTTCATGAGGAAAGTTTGATTGGTAAACAATCAAATGATAAGTTTAAGAAACAGAAAGAACTTCGAGATAAAGCCAAAATTGTAAGTGGTGCCAAAACAAGTGGTGTAAAATCCACTAAAGGACATCCACATGATTCTCAGACTTGTTTCAAGTGCAACGAAATTGGTCATATTGCACGTTACTGTCCGAAATCAAAGCCGGCTTATCTTCAAAGGAAAGAAAGTTCAAATGTTGTGAAACCGAAGCAACCAGAGTTTGTAAAACCTGTAAAGATTTTAAAAAGAAACGAATCAAAAGATGAAGTTAAACCTAAATCATTTTCAAAAAAGGTGAAACTTCAAAAGCTAATGAAAACAAGTTTTACATCAAAAAGGCTAACATAAAATCTCAAGCCTGGATTGAAAAGAAACGGTCAACAACATCCGATGTTATTAAGTCTGAGCTTGTAAAGATTTATAACACAAAAGAATCAAAATCTGAAATTGAAATCAACACTGTAAAATCCACAAGTGGTAATGTTTCAAAAGATAAAAAGAAAGTAAAGTTTTCAAACATTAACATCGTCGAAAATCCAGAAGATGAATATGAATTTGATTATGCTGACGAATGTGAGTTTGATTACGATGATGGTTATCCAATTCAACCCAAGACCAAAAAGGCTTGGGTAGCGTTGTTTAACTAATTGTTGAAATGTGCAGGGGCTCCAAAGATCCGTACTCTCCAAGTGGATTTTGGATAGTGGAGCGTCCAGGCATATGATGGGAATGAAAGCGTTGCTATTCGATATAAAAGCTATCAATGGTGGATATGTTGGATTTGCGGGTAACCAGGGTGGAAGTATAGTCGCCAAGGGAAAACTCTCCAATTACGTCGTTTCATTCGATCGTGTGAACTATATTGCAGAACTTGAGAACAATCTTCTGAGCATATCGCAGATTTGCGACAAGAAGTTCACGGTGCATTTCAACGAAAAAGAATGTATTATCTTGAAGCCGGGTTTCAAAATATCCGAAGAGTGGATTCTGATGCGAGCACCACGTGAGAATGATCTATATGTTCTTGATATGGGCGTCGCGACCACTTCATCAAAATTAGCGCAATGTTTTGTGACAAAGGCTACTGAAAAAGATTCTATTCTTTGGCATCGTAAGATGGGGATATTCATTTGCGAAAAATGAATTTCTTGGTTCATAATGATCTGTAGATGGTGTAAATATTCAGAACTTTCATATGCCTGATCACTGCTTAGAATGTAAAAAAGGAAAACAGATCAAGAAATCTCATCCGAAGAAAATTCTGAACTCAATCAAGTTGCCGTTAGAACGTCTCCACATGGATTTTTTGGTCCTGACAATGTTCGAAGTATCTCAGGAGACTTATATTGCTTGGTCGTGACAGATGACTATTCGAGATATTCGTGGGTATTCTTTCAGGAATCAAAAGACAAAACGTTCGAGAACTTGGTGATTCTATTCAAGAAACTTGAGAATCTTTATCATTTGCCGGTCAGACGCATTAGAAGTGACAACGGCACAGAGTTTAAGAATAACAAAATGAAGGAATTCTGCAACGCAAAAGGGACTCTGCACGAGTTTAGTGCTCCCTATACTCCACAGCAAAACGGTGTTGCTGAACGGAAGAACAGAACTTTAATTGAAACTGCAAGAACCATGCTTCCGGATTCCAAACTTCCAGTTAGCTTTTGGAGTGAAGCAGTTGTTGCGGCTTGCTACACGCTAAACAGAGTTCTCACTGTCAAACCAACAAAGAAGACATGTTTTGAGATGATAAAGTGAATGAAGCCAAATTTGAAGTTCTTAGAACCATTTGGTGCGCCATGTACTGTAATCGATCAAGATGGCAAATTCGAAACTAAATCTCTTGAAGGTTTCTTTGTCGGATATGCGAGTCCGTTAAGAAGAGTATATGTTCCTTCGTGAGAAAGGTTATTGAAGCACAACACGTGGATTGTTTTAACTATACGGATACTATTCAAAGGAGAGGTGATGCGTGGCTGTTTAACTACCAAGATCTTTGGAAGTCTTTCGACTTACCGCAAGAACCATCTGAAGAAGAATTGCAGCGTTATACTATCTTCAACAGTCGGTGAATCAAGAACGAATCGTTAGACCAATTGTGGTTAATCAACCCACGTTGGATTCTTCATCTTTCGGAGCAGGTCCAAGCAATAGCAGTGGTGTTCAAGTTGAAAATATTTCTGAAATAGAAATAACACCTGCTAAACCTCTAGTGAATGTTTCAAATGAACCAGGAGTTACAATATCAAGTCCCAGCATTCCTCAAAATCAGAATTCTGACTCAGACGAAGCACCAACATTTGATGTTGATAATGAAACTTCATTGGACGAAGAAGTTGAGCAGATATCTGACTTGTTGAATCAATCTGCTAGTCCAAGAAATCAGAACGAAGCTTCATCAAGTACTCCTAATGTTGATGTGAACAGTGATCTAATTGTTTCAAATCAGCAAAGCTCAGTTGGTGTTCCAACAGAAGAAATGTCGCGATCATATTCTTACCATCCTTCAACAAATATTATAGGAGAACTACAAAGTGGTGTGCGTACTCGAAACCAAATCAATAAAGCACTTAGTTGTTTCTACACCTGAGTTGCACCAACTCATAATTACTGCTACTACTCATGTTTCATTTCTCAAATAGAGCCAAAGACCGTGAATGAGGCTCTAGCTGACGAGAATTTGGTGATAGCAATGCAAGAGGAACTTTTACAGTTCGAGAAGTTGGGTGTTTAGAAACTTGTAGACTTGCCACCGAAGCAGAAAGCTATTGATACAAAGTGGGTCTTCAAGTGTAAAAGAGACGATCGGGGTGTAATAGTTAGAAACAAAGCTCGGCTGGTTGTCAAGGGATTCCACCAGCAGGAAGGAATAGATTACATGGAGGTATACGCACCAGTTGCGCGATTAGAATCTATCCGCATTTTCCTTGCGTTCACAGCTTGGAAAGGATTTAAGGTGTACCAGTTGTATGTAAAATCTACATTTCCCTATGATAAACTTCGTGAACAAGTGTATGTCGGTCAACCACCAGGGTTTGTCGATCCACTAAACAAGAATAAAGCATATCACCTGGATAAAGCCTTATACGGTTTACACCAAGCCCCGAGAGCTTGGTACGGGACATTATCGCAACATCTTGTTGGAAATGGCTTTACGAGAGGCACAGTGGACAGCACTTTGTTTACCAGAGAAGTCGGATCACATCTGATAATAGTACAAATCTATGTGGATGATATCATTTTCGGTTCTACGGATGACAGTCTGTGCAAAGAGTTCGAAAAGATCATGAAGAAGAAATTTGAGATGTCCTCGATGGGTGAAATAAAATTCTTCTTAGGTCTTCAGGTGGATCAGCTTCCAGACGGAATATTCATTCACAGACTAAGTATGTTCACGACATTCTCAAAAAGTTTGAAATGGATTCTTCGAAGCCGCTTTGGACACCGTTGGCACTGAACCATGGGATTTGCGTAGACGAGACGGGAACAAAAGTTGATGAAACACTTTATCGATCCATGATAGGTTCACTGACGTATCTTACGGCATCGCGCCCAGACATCATTTATCCTATTTGCTTATGTGCGAGATATCAGTCAAGTCCTCGAATGTCACACATGCGGATAGTCAAGTGAATCTTTCGTTACTTAAAGGGATGTCCTAGCACGGGCTTATGGTATCCTAAAAACGACAATTTTGATCTCACTTGATACGCTGACTCAACTTCGAAGTGGACAAATTGAACTCGAAATCTACAACTGCAGGATGCCAGTTCTTTGGCACACATTTGGTAACGTGGCAGTGTAAGAAACAGACCATGGTCTCTCTCTCAACCTGTGAAGTGGAATACATTTCTGCTTCCAGCTGTTGCTCTCAAATCCTCTGGATTCAGCAACAAATGAGGGATTATGGTCTGCAGTTTCTTGACACGCCTTTATTTGTAGATAACATAGCAGCCATCGATATAACTAAAAATCCGGTTCATCACTCACGTACAAAACACATTGAAATTCGTTACCATTTCATTCGTGACTGTTACGAAAAGAAACTGGTTTGAATAGAAAAAATCCACACCGACGAACAAAGGGCTGATTTTTATACCAATGCATTTCCATTAACAAGATTTAAATATCTAATGCGGCTTAACGGTATTAAAAATTTGCTTACAGGTGCGGAAGCTGAGGTTGAATACGGATCGGATGACGAATTCACGTAATCCTCATTGGTTTGTATGGTTTGTAAATATCTTTCTAGTTTAGTATTTCTTAAAAACTAAAATCCAAAAATATGTTTTTGATTTTAGGGGAGAAATATTTGGGAAAATACAAAAACATATGAAAATTTTCAAAAATGTACAAAAACATTGAAAAAGACAAAAAGAATTCGGTGTCACATAAAGGAAATGATAGTACATCAGTGGACTATCACAGTATGCTAAAGAAATGTAAAGTTTAAAAGTAATAAACGAGTCTTACTGTGGATGTGTCGATAGGCTTAACACGTTCAGTAAACTGTTTTCGGATATAAACTAAATTTAACAACTGCTTAATCATGTGGTTTAACATATCTTGGATATATGGACTTAGTACTCCGAAATTTCGTTTGATAGATTGCCTGATTCTGAGATACGAGGTCTTTATAGATAGTTGATATCTGGGGTATTGTACAAGTTCTTCTGATTTTGAGGAAGCAATAGCCTAGAACTTCTATAATACTTTCGCTATAAACCCCAAACTGCATGCAAACTTGAAAAGTATCAGAAGATCAAATCATTTGCAGTGCTAAAAAGATTCCTTAAGTGGAACACACCCTAAAGACGAGCCTTCATCTCTTTGTCTGTACGGTAGTACTAACCTAAGCTCTCAAGGTCTTGCATTACCCAGATACAAATATCAATTACGCTATATTCACCTGTAAGATGAAATCTAGGGAATCTTGATACGGGAGTATATTCAAGAAGTGGGGACCACAGATAAGTCAAGTTTCATAAATCTTACCTTAACATATCTTGAAACAGTTGAGAAATGTGGTAAAGTTTAAATGGACAAACATATCGACAATCTAGGTAAATGAGCTTAAAATCTTAAAGTCATTTAAAGGTCAACGGTACTAGTGATATGTCTCAATCAACTGATATGATGCTTAGACACGAATTCACAAAAAATATGTCTGTAAATATGTTTGTACATAGTTTACATTGTCTTGTACATAGTTTATCAGCTTTACAGATTAAAAGCAAAAAGATTTTATGTGTGTTTTAGCATAAACTTACAAAAATACAAAAAGATTTTATTTCTACATTGTTTTCAGCAAACCAATATTGGAGAACGGGGTCTTCAAAGTCTAGTAAGATGCTAGAACTGGTAGGAATCTCTGTGACAACGGGATGGGATCTAATCTGTAAACTCGGAAAAGCCAAAATGATAAAAAGTTCATTAATTTGAAACTTTGATTTTGAAATATCAATAGTTTATTCGTAATCGGGTCAAACCGGGGTCATTAACTTGGACTCGGCAGACAAATCGGTAAACCAAGGTCATTAGCTTGGACTTGGTCAACTGAGTGGATTTTCATAACGGGTAAAAGTTGGAAAGTTCAAGGATTAAAATGTAAAATTTGAAAAAGTTTGAGTTTGTGGTTTGGCAAGTTCGGCCGAACTTGCTAAACTAAACAAGTTTAACAATACAGCAAGTTCGACCGAACTTGGCAAAATGGCTAATTGTTAGTTACTAAGTTCGCCCGGACTTCTTGTTGGGCTTTGTTAGTTGGGCTTTTCAAGTTCGCCCGATCTTTCCAGGGTATAAGTACCTAAGCAAGTTCGGCCGAACTCATTTGTGCAAGATTGAGACTCTGAGCGAACTTAAGTAGTTAAGAGATTTGAGTGAAATTGGCAAAAACACACCGTTACTCTGCCCAAATTCCGATTGTTTTGGGTGATTTACACACCAACTACAATGTTTGAGGTGTGTATTTGAACATTGGACCATTGATGTAACATCCGTCAAAAACGGATTTACCAAACCCGCTCCGTTTATCAACCGAACAGTCAGTCAAAATTTTCGTTTCGAATTAAATGCCCAAAATATTTTTAAACGATCCGTAATCAATTATTATACGGGAATATATATTTAGTTTTTGAAAAACTGTCAAAAATCGTAAAATAAAAATGAAATGTTTCTGCCGGGTTTCGAACCCGGGTCTGTACCGAGTCACTCAGTGACTTATCACCTCACACACAAACCACTGCGCCGCTTGTTCTGTTTGTTATATATTTCAATCATTTAATTGATATAATAACGTTACAAATTCAAAACCGGCGCCCAAACGATTCAGTCGTCGGAATCCCGGTAAATTAGCGAGTCTTAACTACGATTTACGTTATAACGTAAACCATTAACTACATATCGGTTATAACCGATGTTTAAAGTCCGCGACCAAATTCATAACCGCCGGAAAATTTAAATATCGAACACAGTCGGAATTCAGACCAAGTGCATTGACGATTTGTCCTATAAATTGACCCACAACCGACGACAAACACTTTCGCTCAAAAATCACACCTTTTCTCGGCGTAATTCCACTCGCCGGAATAAACCTGTTCGTCGCCGGAAAACCGGTTTCCCCATTGCCGAGCTTTTCTGAACCTCTGAAGCTTATACCGGAGATACCCATACTCTTTCCAAGTTTTTCGGAGACTTGCTGCTGCAAGACACCAGACGCCGGAGTTGTTTTCTGTCGCCGGAGTTCTGCCGGAAAACAGAGGAAAGCGAGTCGGTATACCTCACGCTTATTTTCCTTTCTTTTTACTTCTATCTTACCAGTAATTAACCTAAAACATTAATGAAACTTGAATAAAAACTCGAACCAGTCAGACCCGATTTCTGGTTCAACATTGACGAAGAAGACGACGCACTTTCGTTAACATATAAGTATAATATAAATCAAGAAATTAATCGGGTTAGACACACAGTCCAGCGGTGGACTGTGTGCACATAAAACGCTAACGTCTCAAGTTCGAATCCCGGCTCGTACACGCTGCCTTAATAAAAATCAAGTTTTTGTTTAACTGAACCGGATCGCCACAGATATATGTTAAATATATTGTTAACCGGAATAATAACCAAGTTAGACCCACAGTCCAGCGGTGGACTGTGTGTTTGATTATATCGCTGGTCACGAGTTCGAGTCCGGTCTTCAGCACCGACTCGGACAATTATCTTCTCTTTTTAATTAAGGCAGAAAAGGAAATAAATAATTAGTATTTAAGTATAATAAAAATCGAATGTTATAACATGTTGAACACACAGTCCAGCGGTGGACTGTGTGTTAGATTAAACCACAGGTCCCGAGTTCGAGACCTGTGGAGTGCAAAACCGGTCCGCTTAAACTGTTTTTAAAATAAAATAATTTTCTGTTAATTCTAATTAATGTATATATGAAATTAAAATCGGATATATAACGGGTTAGACACGTAGCTCAGTTGGTAGAGCTGCGTGCACGCGTACGGGAGGTCTCGGGTTCGAGCCTCACCGAGCGCACAACAATATGCCTCAAAACCGGTCAACGACCAGTCAAAGTCAACAGGTCAATGTCACTGTAGCAGAAAAAAATAAAATATTTTTATTATTTTTATTTAATTATTTTAATTAAAAATCAATTATAAATACTTAAAAATAACATTTTTTTAAGATTAGAAAATAGCCTCAAACTCACAAAAATACACCCAACAATCCTACTAAAATAGTTTAATAAAATCCGTTTACTTACCAAACCATAATGCGATTTATCTAGGTTAAATCTCACTCGTGGTTAAAACCACTTCGCGTGCATTCAACGTCATCAACCGAACGCACCCACTGTGAGTGAATCTTACAATTCCCCCTTTTAAATTACACGTTTTGGGGTGTGTCATGTGTTATGAATTAATTAATTTATTTATTTAAACTTGTGCCATACCACATCATGACTTGAACTTAGATTGATTTATTGTGGTGATTTATTTATATTCCGTTGGTCAAATTACATGAAACTCATACATTAAGCCCATCAGTTCCTCGTGGGAAACGAGTAGAACATCGCGTGCTTCAATTCAAATTCATTATTGTTCATGTGTGTTTTCATTGAGTTTATATTGTTTGTAGTTGTGTTATTCATATTATCATGTTTATGCAATTCATTCATCAGGCCCCTCAGTTCCTCGTGAGAGACGAGTTGAGCATCGCGTGCCTTTAATTGTTTCCATTATTATTCATGAGTGTTTCATTTAACATCTTATGATTGTTGATCAAGTTACATCTAATTTTACTCATGTTTGGTTGTGCACATATTTCATAATCAATTTAAATAAATTGTTCAAATGTTTTCCATAGGATTCACTCGCCAACATTATGTTGATCCAAAAACCTTTTTACACATGATACAGGTGAACAGGTTGAAGCAAGGAAAACATAGGATATGCCTTAGAAGAGAACAAAGAAGTTTAAATTGTAGTTAGATCATGTTGTAGCAATCATTGTAAATTTCCATTTAAATTGTATTAATGAATATGAAACGTTTAATAAATGTCATGAGCTTTGATGATAACCCAATCATGCCCCGATCACCTTATCCGCTGCGGGTCGGGGTGTGACAATTGATTGAATCGGATTTGAGATTTCAGATCTATGATGATAAAATTGATTAGATCTAGGGGTTTAATGATAAAATTGAACTTTGAATCTTGTTTTAAAACACAAATCGACCGTGTAAATGCTTTTAATTTGAATGAAAAGGTTGATGACATGATTAACAGGTTTTGGTATGAAAGAGATGACAAGTTCGGCCGAACTTGTTATCAAGGTCGACCGGACTTGTCAACAAATCTGAATCAAGGTATCAAGTGTGTTCGACCGAACTTGGTTTAAATAAGAACTATTGAATAAAATGGAAGTTCGCTCGAACTTATCAATTAAATTCTGAAACTTTGTGATATATAAGTTCGCCCGAACTTATTGTTGCATAATGAACATGTTTTTTAAGGCATGTTCGGGCGAACTTGACTTAACCAGAATGTTTTAATACTTCTCATGTTCGCCCGAACTTGAGGAAAGTGTTAGAAAATTTTGTACTTTTTTCCCGATAAGCATGCTAATTGTTTTACGTCGTTTTTCAGGTTCAAGATCCAGCGCGTGTAATTTCTATTGAGTTTTCTAAGTCCCACAACACGTGCATTACGCTTGACAAGACGATTTGTCCATCGCTAAAAGAATACGAAAGTATCTTGAAGTTTCTAAAGGATAGTCCTATTCACAGAGCCATAACGGAGCGTACAGTTTCATACAGAAGTCACACATATCATTTCTGGACGAATGCGAGTCTTAGTAATGATCAGAAGAGATTAATTCATCAGTGCAAGTTGAAAATGAGGTAAAGAAGATTTCTGTGACTGAAGATGATATTCGACGGATTCTACAGTTCAAAGATGATAAAGACGATCCGATTTATCTAGATGAGAATATGGTCAGAGGATGTTTCTTTTGAATGGGATACAAGGGGAGCGTGAACAAGACAACGTTAAAGAAAGGGTAAATGCCTAACCCCTACAAGCTCCTCATGCATGCGATTATTCATACATTTAGTCATCGAAAGGCAGGATTAGACGACGTGCAAGATTATTTGGCCTGCATGGCAACGGCGTTGATTTTAAAGAAGCCGTTCAACTATTCCAAACTGGTTTTCACTCATATGTCAAAGAATATGGAGGATTCGAGGTTGTGTCTCTATCCAAGATTTATGCAGATGCTGGTAGATGAAAAGTACCCAAATATTGCACGAGATCCGAACGATGTGTTATAGCTAGTTCATCTCGATGAGACAACAGTGAAGAAGCTAATCAAGTTTCAGAAGCAAGCTTCAGCTCCTATTGCAAAGCCAGATTTTGGGGCAATAGTTAATGAGAATTATGTGGCACCGCCTGATAATAAATGGAGAAACGATGGCAGTGGCGATGAGAAAGAGCTTAACGCAGAGAAAGAATGGTTTAAAGATTTCAAACCAAAGTCTCGAAGTGAATGGTTCTTAAAAGCAGAAGCTGATAAGCCTAAGAAGAAATGAGCTGCAAAGAAAATTGATACTATGCTCGTTAATGAAGATGAACCTGAGAATGTTCAAGGCGAAGCAGGTTCTAGTGCAGCAGTAGTTGTTGAGAGTTGAGACTGAGAAAGCTACATAAGATGATGTTATATCTGCTACTTCTGAATAAGATGATGATTCTGACGAAGAACCTGTGAAAGAACCTGAAAAGTCAACAGCACAAATAGCAACCGAAAAAGAGAAAGAAATGGATGTTGACTTCGATCCAAATCAAGAGAAAGAATCTGATGAGGAAAGACCAAAGAAAAAAGCAAAACGTGTAAAGACTGCTGTCTCTCTCGTCGACAAAAACTACAGGGTCTCCTCAGACAAAGGGTAGAAAGAAAGTGAAGAAAGTTCAAAAAGCTATTAGTAAACGATACAGAGGAAATTCGAAAAGAGCAGAAGTTACACAAGAACCTTCTGGCGCACAGGAGAAAGAAGTCACACAAGAACCTGCTACACAAGAACCTCCTGTTGTTGTTTCAAGTGAAGCTGAAAGGCCACAAGCTACACAAGAACCTCATGTGTCTGGTTTATTAGAAGTTCCGTTTATTCAATCACCTGGTGCTCCAATGACTTCAAATCTTGAAGGTTCTACTCCAGAGAAGTCTACACCAAAGGCTGCTACTCCAAAGTCAACACCAAAATCTTCAGGGCCTAATCTGTTTGGTGATATGCATAGTGATCCGATTAGTCTGCAAGATCTAAATGATTTCTTTCCATAAACGAATGTTGAACTTCTGGAAAAGCGTGTGAAGGTGTTAGAAGAAAAAGTGGCAAAGAATTAAGAGGAGAAAGCTAAATTGATCAAAAAGATGAATCAAAGCGCAGTTGAAAAAGAATTGCTGGACGACAAAGTTAAAGTTTTGGAAAATGAATGACAATTCTTTAAAGCTTTGATTGAGAGTCTGCAAGATGCAAATGAGAAGCTGCAGACAGAAATAGCTGATTTAAAGACAATCCAAGCTCTAAATGATCGTAGATTTTCAAGGATGCAGAAAGTTTTATCAAATGCTCTGAATATCGATTTCAATGCTGATACGGTCGTCTGGATCGTCAGGAAGCCAAAGAAAGGTCTGAAAAAGAATTAGCTGTGAGTGGCAAAGGAAAAGGGGTTGAAGGTGAAGCTCCTACTTCTTCTAAAGTTGCAGAGAAGTCTGATGATGTGATTAAAGCTTCTGAGTCTGATATTCCAAAGGTTGACGAATATGTCAAGCCTTCTGATCCTATCGTTGCTTCTGAAGATAAGGACGATGAAGAAGCAGAGAAAGAGGATAAGGAAGATGAGGAGAAAGATGATTCAGAATACGAAGATTGGAATGTTGCAGATGATGACGATGATGATGATCAGGGTGGTGTTGGTATAAAGACTACCGAAGCTAAGGTTGCTGATGAGTTTGATTTCTCTTCACTTATGGATGACGAATCAAACAGAATGGATGATAAAAGTAAGGGGGAGTCAGGGCAGAAAGGGCCAACTGATGAGATTGATATGTCGAACGTTGAAAGATTTGCTAAGCCAGTTGCTGCAGTACCTACAAAGCCTTTATTGTTGATGTTAGAGCATAACGTGGAGGAAGGCGAGTATGTGCACAACTATACGAAGGAAGATCTGGCAAAGTTAGTTGAGGTTGATGCTGCAGATCTAGAGTTTGATTTTGAAGAAGACGTGTTGAATGTTAATACTTTCGAGCCGAATGATTATCAGTATGTTAGAAGATTTTAGGCTGACGAGTATAATAAAGTGATCGTGGAAGATTGGTCTTCTGATGATGAAACAGATCAAACTGCGAAGTATGTCGGTCCTAATTCTGAAAGTTTTCCTACATTTCAGGAGATGTACAAGCAACTCGATGAATTGTGAGAAGGAAAAGTCCCAAAGTCGATGACAAAAGAAGAAATTGCTCAAGCAAAGAAGTCTTGGTTTAAAGAGATGCGCGTGAACGTAAATTTCGACGTCCTCTAGCATTCTTTACCAGAGACAAAGATGTGTCATTGGGAGATATCTTAAGCTGGGGTTGGTTCAAGGAACTTAATGTATATGCAATCAAAAGGGAATTTGGAGTGCAACACTTCAAGTATCTTGCTGATTTCAAAACCTTACCATATTGGGATGTGGAAGAGTTAGTTAGACTGTGAATGTTACATATCAGATGAAGTCCATTGATCAGTTGTTATGGAAGTTTATAAAGTTTGAAGCGGTGAAAGGATTCAGATATTAGAAGCCATTCATTCCTGGTCGCCGAATCAAGACAAACAAAAAGACAGGTGAAAAAGACATTACGTTGATAATGAAGCGACCGAGAGCAATGAGAAACATGCCACTGATGCCGATTGAGCAAGACTTCTATCCATTGTTCAAGTGTTGGCAGATAGATCCATCTACTTGTGAAGCCTTATTGTGTTGAAATTTGAAGAACATTTGGATATCACGAAGGAACGAGTTGAAATACTTGGTTTTTCAGGGCATGAGGGGGTTATGGAGGACGATCAGGATTCTAGATCCAATGTGGCTTGTTAACTGCTCCAGAGAAGACATCAAAACCTTGTTCTATAGCAAGATTGTATTTGAAGAACGTGAAAAGGTACAAGCTATGTAGTTTCAAAAAGTGGTGAATGTTTGCTATGAGCGCGATGTTAATTCAGGGAAGATGTGGCAAACAAAGTGGAGAGATCTAGAAAGAGTAGAGTTTCTGAAAGAGGAAAAGCGTCTTGAAGCTATTCATGAAAGAACTAGGAAGGCAAGTATTAAAAGGTTTCAGCACATGAACAAAGTGCCCCCTTCAGACCAGACGCCGGATCCTAAGCAAGAGCGACGAAGGAAGCCGTTTAAGAACTTCTTCGGTTGTGTGCATTAACGTTTATATGAAGACAGAGTTTTGAAGACTGATACAAGACGAAGACGATATCCAAGGGGGAGTCTGTTGGTGCATAATGTCTATGTCTTAGTCTTATATCGAGTTGTATAGAATAGAGCTGAATAGGCTAGTCATATGAAATATTTATGTAAAGGTGAGACAAGTTCGCCCATGTTGACATGTGTAATCAAGTTCGGCCAAACTTGCTAAGACAAGTTCGGGCGAACTTACACCTTTCTCTAGCGAACTTGTACATCTATAAATACCTAGCTAGCCTCTCTCATTTGTAACTTTGGCATTTTGGAGGCGAAGCTCAGTCAGTTTGTACTCTTGACGTTTGATCAATAAAACTGATGTTAAACTGATTAATTCTTGTCTATTGGTAAACACGACGTAATATTTCCGCTATTATGGACGTTAGATATCAAATTTAGGTTCCTTAGCATCGAGGATCGGTCCTACATTGGTAGACATTACCATTCCTTGAATCTCAGGGACCAATCCCCCTAGATAGAGTTCTATCTACTTGTACACAGGTCTAGCCATCTCTGGACATAAAAACACTAAGTCGAAGTGTTTGGAGGTGTATTCCTCAATTTCTGAACCCCTCATCTTGTGCTTCTACAGATCTTGCTCCAATTGGTAGATGCGTTCTCTCGGATAATACTCTTCCCTGACCAAATTTTTAATAGAGCAAAATTAGACCTTGTTAGAACAAAACAAGTTTTTTGCTGAAACAAGTTACTACCTTGGAAGGGCGGGTAGAATCACAAGGAGAGCAGCTACAGGTGCTCTTTAGGAGAACAAATGAGTTGAAGCAAGAAGCCTAGGCGAGTGACAAATCAGGATCACAGACACTAGTCATATAGAACAACCTCTATATAAAAAAGATACGTTTAAAGTTCAAACCGACATAAGTAATCAAAGTACGAAAGAAATGCGGAAGCGTAAAGTAAACAGCTGTAACCGAGCGCCAAAACGAACGCCCATAAATAATTAAATGTTTAAATGCAAGACTCGTTGAAAATAGTTTTTGTGTCCATGCGTGCGCCTATTCTTGAGCTAGCGTCCTGAGAAAAACATGTAAGAAACAAGTGTCAACATAAGAAGAGTGAGTTCACAGGTTTGATAAGTTCAACAGTTTAACTGATTCAATAGTTTTCCCATTATTCCTAACCCGGAATAATAATGCTGCGTTTTGATAATAAGTTTCATGTTATAATATAGGTAGCGAACCTAAGCTATGTCACATAAAAGTTGGCGACCGAAGCTAACTGTTGTTGCCTCTGTGGGCCAGGTCTATCACTGACCATGGCGTGTGTTAGGCCAAATTCTACACCCATTGACCATAACCGATCAGCTAGCGCGATGAGCTTGGGTGGGCTTGTCGGGCCTAGTAGTACTACTCAAAATTTCCCCGCTATAAATCCAATACTAACGGTCCGAGAGTTGATGAGGACTTCCCGTGATGAAGTTGCTATTTAAGGACCATAACTGTATATAACATAAACTAATTTATCGGTTTTAATGACGTGATTCAACAATAACGTTAAAGCAAAACTTTACCGTAACCGTACATATTTTCTCCCCCTGTATATTTAAAAACCTTAAAATAAAGGGGCCGTGAACTCACCTTAGTTTGCTCGGTTAAAAGACGGAAAGTAAGTGCGGGTGGAACGCGTCAGTCACGTCCTAACATAATTACCGGTTAAAAGTTAGTGTGTGACTCACACGGAGACGCGGACCCTACACGTATCTAACACGTAACGTAAAATATTATACTATATATACACATGCATGCAAAGTGTCGCTATTCGAAATAGCAACCACATTTCCGTCACAAATCACATAATAAATCTTGTCACAAAAATTCAGCTTTTAAGTGCATTTTCTGACAATTTGCGGTACCGTTAATCGGGACCGTTCAGGCACCGGATAGTTCTCGAAGAATTACAGAACGTGTCAATCGAACTAGAGACCATTGTATTAAAATTTGGTGATCAAATTCCTTACGGATTTTCGAGAAAAATATTGTCCAAACCATGATCAGATTTGACGTAATCTGGTCAGGTTTGCCGAACAATTTATTTAAAAATACCTGTGTATCCGATTGACGCAAAACTAAAAAAATCGCATTCCGATCCCTAGTATCTACAGTAAAATTTTCACATTCAAACAGTAAAATCGCACCGAGTTATAACACAAAATGTTCGCTGCATTTTCCGTAGAAAATGGCAGCTCATAGCAGTTTTACAAACAATTCTGCTAAAATACCTAGACCTGTCTGAAAAATACGAAACTACTTTTCTTTGAAATCTATTTCCGGATACTTGGTTTTAGACTCTGAAGACGTAAGGTTTCGATAATTTAAAGTCCCGGAACAGGCTATGTAACTCAGCGTATTTTCCGCAGAAAATCGATGAACTGGTATTTACTAGATTAGTCACTTTTTCATGCATCCTAACAAGTTTCTAGATGTTGTAAGCGCATAACGAACTTGTGTAAACATAATACAAGGTATCTACATCAGATTGCAAAGTCAATATCACATATATACACATACACAGTTACGTGAACACATATTATACGGACTCTTGTACGAGTTTATCATAACCTTGCAATGAAGTCGAACCGGAACATTCATACAAACAGCCTATTAGATGCGCTCCACCATCCGGATCAATTATCCATCCTTAAAATACAATCATGCTTCACAGTTCTTATACACACATATCATAAATACCTACCATATATGCTAGTTATCAATAGTTTCAAGAGATCACACAACCAAAAGCATTTACAGTTATCCATGGATTATATATATATGTAAATATATATATGTATATATATATATATATAAAACACTCGAGTCGTCCACGCGTTCCATGTTTATACCCATATATAGTACTACGGTTATGCTTACAACTGACATCAATATATATATAAAATAATATATATCGTACAAACAAAGTCAATATATTCACCAAATGGTACAAGATCTCATGGAAATTTACATGTATATCATCAACATTTTCAGCAATTTCATAATTCACTAAATCAAAGGCATAAAACGAAACTAGGATCGGACCGAAACCGAGACAATGCGTTACGAGATCAGTGGGGTGTACCGGCGATTGGGGCTGCGTTTAGGCTTTGAAGAAAGGAAAGGAAGCTACGGTAAGGTTGATGATGGTTGGAAGACAATGGCTGCCGTGAAAATTGGGAGGGGAGTTATGCTGGATATGATCATACACATGCAAGGCATGTATATATAAAATAGATGTGGCGGTTTAAAAGAAAAATGAATGGGCCGAATACGTTGTGTTGGGCTGGGGTCTCAGTTTGGGTCAAGATTTAGGTGAAGGAAAAATGAGGCCTCTCGATGTGTTAATATGGTTATTATTACTTTAAAAAAAACAACTAATACAAGAGTATAATACATTAGCAATCTAAATATGTACTATATACTCTATGGTTTGAGCCTTATAAGTTTCGGGTACAACGGTTCAGGTAAGTTAAAAGAATAAAGATTCTTGTTGCGAGTTATATGTTTCGTGTACCACCATATATATCTATATATATATATATTATATATATATATTATATATATTATATATATATATATATATATGTTTGTGTGTGTGTGTATATGTATAGGTATATAAACACGTTATAATAAACTATCCATATACACAAATTATAACATATATGTAGTAACGGATATAAGCGAAACCAAGGTTTGTGTTTTAGAAATATACGAGAAATTAACTGAGGAAAGTACCTGTTTTTCTGGATGTCACATTATCCCCAAGTTGAAAGAATTTTCATCCCGAAATTGAGTAAGTATAAGTTGAGTCGCTAAGTTAGTGTGAGGTTTTCCCTAGGCTGTCACATCATCCCCCGTTGAAAGAATTTCGTCCCGAAATTCAGTTTGTAGTACTATCGGTTTGCTGCTCAGTCGCGAATAGGTGAGGGTGCAAGCTTTTCATTTGATCCTCTCTTTCCCACGTGAACTCCAGACCACGCTTAGAGTTCCAACGAACTTTGACGATAGGTATCTTGTTGTGTCTTCGAGTCTTGACCTCTCGGTCTATGATCTCGATTGGTTCTTCAATAAATCATAGTTGTTCGTCCACATGGATCTCATCCAATGGAACGACTAGTGTTTCATCCGCCAAACACTTCTTCAGATTTGAAACGTGAAAAATGTCCCAAACTCCGCTGAGTTCATCAGGGAGGTCTAGTTCATATCCCAATCTTTATCGTGATTTCAAACGGACCTACATAGTGCGGGTTTAGTTTGCCTCGCTTTCTAAATCGACTTACCCCTTTCCAAGGCGAGACCTTCAGTAGGACTCTATCGCCTACCTGAAATACCAGTGGCTTGCGACGTTGATCGGTCTAACTCTTTTTACGATCGCGAGCTACCGCCATGCGGTTTCTGATTTGCATGATTTTTTTGGTTGTTTCAAGTATCAACTCGGGACCAGTGAGCTGACTATCACTAACTTCCGCCCAATACAAGGGCGACCTACACTTCAGTCCATACAGCGCCTCAAATGGTGTTGCTGGTATACTCGTGTGATAGCTGTTTTTCTAGGATGTCACAAATGTCATTACGGGTACGTTCCTTGTCAACGATGTCTTTGCTAGAGTTCTTTTTTATTCAGGGGCTGATAAATCATTTGTAGATCATAAGTTTAGTAAATTATTAAACTTTCCCATAAGAACTCTAGACATAACCTATGAAGTAGAACTCGCTGACTGAACCATTGAAAGCGCTTCTACTATTCTCGATGGATGTTCAATATCCATCAAGGATTATCATATTCCTACCTCTCTTCTACTAATGAAATTGGTGGGGTATGATGTAGTATTAGGCATGGATTGGTTATCACTTAACCAAGCCCGTATTGCCTGTGATAAAAAGCTTATTGAAATTAAAACCTCATCTGGTGAGACGTTCACTATCTCAGGAGATCATCACTATGGTTTACCTGAAAAAGCATCACTACTTAAAGCATCTCTATGTTTGAAGAGAGGTTGTGTCATTTACATGGCACAAGTGACTATTGATGAGATTAAACCAAAGATGGAAGACATTCCTATCGACTGTGAATATCCCGATGTTTTCCCAGAAGATCTACCAGGTTTACCCCTCAGATAGGCAAGTGGATTTTAGGATAGATATCCTACCTGGAGCAGCTCCTATAGCAAGAGCCCGTACCGTTTAGCACCCACTGATATGAAGGAATTGAGAACTCAATTGGATGAACTTTTGGAGAAAGGGTTTATAGAGCCTAGTTCCATCGCCATGGGGAGCGCCTATCTTATTCGTCAAAAAGAAGGACGGGTCAATGCGGATGTGCATTAACTACCGTGAATTGAACAAGGTAATGATCAAGAATCGTTATCCATTGCCCAGAATCGACGACTTGTTTGATCAGCTTCAAGGAGCAAGTTATGTTTCCAAGATTGATTTGAGATCAGGGTATCATCAGCTGAAGGTACGAAGTGAAGACATTCCAAAGACTGCCTTCAGGACAAGATATGGTCAATATGAGTTCCTAGTGATGCCTTTCGGGCTCACTAATGCACCAGCAGCCTTCATGGATCTAATGAACAGGGTCTGCAAACCTTATTTAGATAAGTTTGTCATTGTCTTTATAGACGACATACTTATCTATTCTCCTAGTCAATCCAATCATGAGAAACATTTAAGGTGCATTCTTGGATTACTACAACAGGAGAAACTTTATGCGAAATTTTCTAAATGCGAATTATGGCTTCGTGAAATCCAAATTTTCTTGGACATGTGGTTAGTGAGCGTGGTATCCAAGTGGATCCTGCTAAGATTGAAGCTATAATGAATTGGGAAGCACCCAAGACTCCATCTGAAATTCGCAGTTTCTTGGGATTGCTGGTTATTATAGAAGATTCATTGAGAACTTCTCTCGTATAGCCACTCCTCTGACTACTTTGACTCGCAAGAATGTTAAATTTAACCGGGGTCCGAAACAACAGGATTCATTTGAGATTCTGAAGCACAAGTTAAGCACTGCGCCAGTGCTCACATTACCTGAGGGTGTTGAAGATTTTGTTGTTTATTGTGATGCTTTGCACACGAGCATGGGTTGTGTGCTTATGCAAAAAGGTAAGGTGATTGCCTATGCATCATGACAATTAAAGGTGCACAAAAGAATTACACCACCCACGATTTAGAACTGGGTGCCGTTGTATTTGCACTTAAAATTTGGAGGCATTATTTCTATGGGACGAAGTGTGTGATATACACCGACCATAAAAGCCTCCAACATCTGTTTAATCAGAAAGATTTAAACATGAGGCAACGCCGTTGGATGGAAACTTTAAGGATTATGATTGCGAAATCCGCTATCATCCAGGCACGGACAATGTCGCTGCTGATGCGCTTAGTCGCAAAGAAAGGGTTAAACCTTTGAAGGATTAACGCCAAAAGCATTGAGCTTAAAAGTAGTTTGAATGAGAAACTACTCGATGCACAGAAAAAAGTTGTGATGGAGGCTAATATCCCGAATGAGGGATTATGTGGAATTGTTGAACCGTTGACACCTAGAAAGGATGGAATCCTTAGATTTAACGATCGGATCAGGGTTCCGATCTATGGAGGACTTAGGGATCTAATCCTCCAGAAGCGCATAATTCTAAATATTCAGTTCACCCTGAGGGTGACAAAATGTATCAAGATTTGAAACTAAATTATTGGTGGACAAGTATGAAGAATCCATAGCCACCCATTTAGCAAAGTGCTTGACGTGTTCACAGATTAAAGCTGAACATCAGAAACCGTCAGGACTCCTACAACAGCTTGAAATCCCAGTGTGGAAGTGGGAGATGGTAAATATGGATTTGATTACCAAGTTACCTAAGACCAAATGTGGCAATGACACGATTTGGGTCATTGTAGATAGATTAACCTAGTCAGCTCACTTTTTGCCGATTAAGGAGACATATAGCTCCGACAAGCTGGCTAAATTATATGTGACAAGATAGTTTCCTTGCATGGTGTGCCAATATCTATTGTATCCGATAAAGATACTAGATATACATCTCACTTCTACAAGAGTTTTCAGCAATCATTGGGCATGAGATTAAATTTTAGTACGGTTTACCATCCTTAGACAGAAGGACAGAGTGAGCGTACCATTCAAACATTGGAAGACATGCTTCGTGCATGTGTAATCGATTTAGGTGGAGGATGGGATGATCACTTACCCTAATCGAATTCTCCTATAATAACAGTTATCATACAAGTATGAAGCCGCTCTTTTAAAGCCTTATATGGGAGAAAATGCAGAACGCCTGTTTGTTGGGCTGAAGTTGGGAAGCCCAACTGTCTGGACCAGAGATAGTCCTCGAGACCATAGATAAAATAGTGCAAATCCGTGATCGTCTCAAGGCTGTCCGAGATAGGCAAAAGAGCTACACCGATAAGAGGCATAAACCTCTTCAGTTCCAAGTGAGGGCAAAGTAATGTTGAAGGTATCACCCTGGAAAGGTGATGCGCTTCGGAAAGAAGGGCAAGTTGAGCCCAAGGTATATTGGACCATTCAAGATAATCGAATGTGTCGGTCAGTAGCTTACAAGCTTAAGTTACCCGAGGAGCTTAATGGAATTCATGATGTTTTCCACGTCAGTAATCTGAAGAAATGTCTAGCCGATGAATCGCTAGCTATGTCACATCATGATGTGCAAGTTGATGAAAATCTGAGGTTTATTGAGAAACCAATTTCGGTCGAGGATCGACAGGTTAAGAAGCTCGTAAGATAGAGATACCAATTGTAAAGGTCAATTGGGATGCCCGTAGAGGACCCGAATATACATGGGACATCGAGTGCAATATGCGACAGAAGTACCCCCATCTTTTTTAATAAAATCTCGAGGTCGAGATTTCTTTTAAAGGAGTGAGGATGTAACAACTCAAAAATTTTTAACCAATAACATATTGACACGAGTCCCGCTGATCCTCGTATGCCACGTGTTGGACGAGAGGGAACAATCTTGTCGTCATGTCATTTTGACCGCTGAACGACGTCGAAAAAGTATGAGGCCAAAGGTGACAACATGCCATTTTATGGCCTCGGAGTGTCCCTTACGGACCGTAATCCTTGGAGCTTATGGGCCGTAAAACCAAAATGAGCAATGGGTTGGAAAGGCGGTTACGGACTGCAAGGCTAAAGCCTTACGGTCCGTAACTGATTCAAAACCCATGGGCGCCAGAGGGCCTTGCTATACTGCCACCTTTCACACGACTTGCCACTCTTGTGCTGCCTTTGACACGTCCAAAAACACATGGAGACATCCTAGACATGTCCCTAACACCTTGCAAGATCCTATACTTCCTCTACAAGTATAAATAGGAGGGATCAAAGGCCAAGTTCCTTACTCATTCATCTCTTTTCTCCTCTACACTCTAATTGGAAGTTCCACATATCTGGAGCATCCTCCTGAGTATTCTAAGCTTTCTTGGATCACTTGTAAGTATTCCATCCCTGCTTAGTTCATTTTATTAGGCTTTAAAGCCAAAAGTCAAGCGTTATTGTAATAACACTTTGACTTTCGATTAAGACCACTACGGTCTAGCCATTGTTCAAATCGAACATGGCTAAGTGATCATAATTAGGTAAGTGTTAGTCCCTTAAAAGGGAACCTCCTAAAGATCGCGTTTACTAGACCTATTGACGGGTCAAAGTTAAACTATTAAAAAGTCAAACGGGTCAGATTATGTAAAATTCATAATCTGAATTTATATATGTTAAAAAATGTTTTGACACTTAAAATAACTTGGTAATTAATAATAGAACATGTATAAACATGTTCAGTCCGTCAATCTTAGTCTAGGTGTCGGTTCGCAACGAAAGTCGCGAAGTTTGACTTCTGCTTTCACTTTCTGATTATGAACCGAATTAGCAACTTTAGCTACTGCCTTAAGTTTCATTATGACCATAATATAATGTAGTATAACTCTCTAAGGTTATGCTACAAGATCATAATCAGAATCTGAGTTTTATGCATTAGTTCTATATTATGCTAACTTTGACCATTGATGTGCTAAAAATAGTTTAGTAAAAACAACTAAATTAATCTAATTCTAGACTCTAAGTAATACTCTAGACTCACTAAAACGAATTAAACTACTAACCGGCAAGTGTACCGATCGATTCTTGTATAGCTAAAGTAAGTCCAGATATCGAACCCACGAGACTCTATAACTACGTTAACTACTCTATTAAGACTCTGACAGACACGGACTAGGATATTTGTTTATTTGATGAGGGGGGTTTCTAACAATTCCTAAGAAAACAATTAAAATGAACTAAAATAATTAACTAAGTTAACTAACCGAATTACTCTAGACTTAAACTCTGATGGTGGAAAGCACTACCTAGACTGGAATCCTGATTGCTACAAGTAATGATTTTTAATCAGAAATTGTCAACTATGGAATCGGGATCATAAAGTTCTCACCTTTTGGGATATCTAAAGGACCCCTGACCCTTCTCAAGAGACACGATGACACCCTAGAGGTTGTTTAGTTTACCGGTTATTAGACTCTCTCACGAGACCTCTAATGGGTTTATGGAAGTACCTTGCAAGATTCACTCCCTCACAGGATCTAAATCTAAGGTAAACTTGAACTCTCGATTAGACTTGCTAGACAATAGCCAACGGGTTTACTTCCTAAGAAAGCTCCTACCTTGCAGCTTAATGACTTAGACCTAGCAATAATCTCGCACCTCACAGCTATTGATGATTAGTAGAATACTTGATTTTATAAGTTTACCAAATATTACTTCTAAGGTTAATTGGCCGATTTCACCTTAAAGATTAAAGATTTATTATGTGATGTAGACTCTCACCAAAATCTAGAACCTAGCAAGACTCTATTATGTGAAAAAGACTGTCACCAAGAATCAAGCAAAGCAACAAACAATAATCAAACACCATCAAACATGCATATACATCTAACCAAAAGAACAAGTCGCCTACAACTCATAAACAATCCATAGAATCCATAAATCAAATAAAAATCAAAACTTTAACGCAATCATTCATCCAATCTAGGTAGTATATGAAAATTAGCCAAACAAAGTCATGAATAACATCAAAAACAAAGTAATATCAAGAGTTTTGAACATGGTGTAAAGAAGAGACGAGAATAAGAACACCCGAACAGCAAATCTCCGAACCGAATAATTCCTAAGCTTTCCTTCTTCAACTTGCAGCTCTAAGCACTTGAAAATACCGGTAAAGATGCAAACTATTCGTCCCAAGCTCTCCCAATTCATCTAACTAGGGTTTTGGACATGAACATGAAGTATTTATAGGTTTGGGGGAAACATACAGCAACCAAAACAAAAATTCTCCGAAACATACCCCGTCCCGTCACGCGACGGGAAGACTCCAAGGCTACGCGCAGCGCGGCGTGCCATTTTGATCCAAATTTTCACTTTGTGCCCTGGCGTCACGCGTAGGCCTCTCCAGATATGCGTCGCGCAGCGCCAAGGCCGGTTTTTCACAAAAACTTTCGTTTTTCTTCGTGTTTCAACTCCAGCAACTTCCAACTCTAACTCTTAGCTTCTTCCAAGCATATTTCCAACTCTTTCAAGCACTTTTCAGCAACAAAACCCTGTACATAACAAAGTATCAAACTTCTACAAAATAACTACGGAAACCAAACAAAATAATACGAAAACTATACAATCTATACATGATAAATGGATGTATTTTACAAGACATCAACCATTTTGCCATTTTTGCTAGAAATAAGGTTGTAATTGACAAAGATCTTATAACTAAAATGTTTACTGATATGTTATTATAAATATCATGTCATGATGTTATAATATGGATCATAAACTGAGTTTTGATAATTTTCGCAAACTATGTCCTTAAAGGGACCAAATGCCCTTATGGCATCTAAATCGATTTCTAAACAAGATTTTGATATTAAACTTGAAACCTATTGATGTAATATCATAATTTGACATATTTGGGATATCGGATCAGATTATATTCTGAGTTTACACATGAGTTCTTGTGTTATGACGGTAAATGACGATAACGCCCTTTCGGCGCATAAATTGATTTTAATCAAACCTTTTATATAGAAACCTGTTTATAACTTCAGTTTACATTAAACATTGCTTAGTCGTCATTTAATGACTTAAACTCCGTTTCAGGGCATAGTATGGTATCAAACCATACTTGACCACCGAACTCAAATCCCAAATAAGATGTCAAAACTATATGTCAAATGACCAAAATGCCCCTACGATGCATTGTTTGATCTAAACCTTTAAACCACATATATATAATTTGATATCCTAATGATATTATATCATAATTATAATATTTTTACAGAATGTTTATGGTCATAACATCAGATTTTACATATTCCTTTTATACGTCACATAATGACCGAAATCCCCTTATGAGGCATAGTTTCATTTTAAAACCATAACAGGCACATAAGTTGGTATCCTACTGATATCATAACTTATTAAAAGTATATTGGCATGTAGAACTTGACCATGACTCATCCGGTTATGTGGTATCGCATTTATGCGTTCAGTTAAGCTTATGTAGACTTTTAACGAAAGTTTACCGAAACGGGTCAAACCTTATCGTTTTATTCTCAAATTCCAGAATGAATTATGTTTACCCATATTGTACAAGTCTTCGTACTTGTCGGGTTTAAACTACATTCTATTCCGATCTCCGCTTAATCTAGCATATCGCGCCGGTTTCATTAAATTATGTTAGCCGGTCCAAGTCAATGATTTGAATAAGACCCGTTAACATTCTAATTGGTTATAATACCATTCACTCTAGACTAGAGACTTCCGGTAGATTGCATCCGAACTAGTTATTTTGTATACGGCTGGTTTATCTTATTTTCCTTATTTGAAGAATTTTGCTAAACCAGGTAAATACTCTTAACCTATTTTCCCTTTAAGGGCTTGGGATACAGTAAAATATTTACCGCATGGTCGGGTATGGGATTCGAAGACCAATGTGTCGGGAAATTCAAATAACCGTTTTAATTCGTATTGCTTAATATTAAACATTGGGGGTTAATGCGACTGTGTCCTGGATATCCTCGGCTCATTTAATTGAAAATGGCCACAACATAAGCACGGGGTGTAAGCATACACCCGACAGATGCTAAATTATTTTATAACCCAATATGGGTATACCTAATAAAGGTATGAAAGTGGCGTGTCGGTTAAACGTGATCTCTGCATAGTTTCCGGCCCTAAATGTATTATTAGCATGTAAAACTGATAACATGAGATGTAGTTTGTCCCAAGTTATTTATGAAAATAAATGTACCAATGTGTGCATAAAATATTTTGAAATGTTTTCAAAACGTGTCGGTTATTTGTATTTACCAGTGAAAACTGACATATTTTCAAAAGACTAAGTGCAGGAAGCAAGGTAACGTAAATAGGCTGGAAGTGCTCGGCATAGCTTAAGAGGAACTTGCAACTCCTTGCTTAGAAAGCCCACAGTCTGACAATACTCTTTTGTTCTATGTATTTGATCCGCCTGTGGATCTATTACAAACATTGTATTATACTAAATTTGGAACAATATGTTTGTAATAATATTTTTATTCCAATGTCTTCCGCAATGCTATCAAATGTTGTTTGGTTATGATGATATCAATCTAACGTCACGATACTCCCCACCGGGCCCACTGGGACATACGTGGAAAATCGGGGTGTGACACATTATCCAAGACTTCCCTGAAGAACTACCTGGCCTACCCCCGGTACGCTAAGTAGAATTTTGAATCGACCTTATACGTGGTGCCAACCCCATACCCAAATCTCCTTATCGCCTTGCACCGTCTGAAATGCAAGAGTTAGCAAAACAACTCCAAGAGCTTTTGGATAAAGGGTTCATTCGTCCGAGTCATTCTCCATGGGGTGCTCCCGTGTTATTTGTAAAGAAGAATGATGGATCCTTTCGAATGTGTATCGATTATCGTGAGCTCACAAACTCACGATTAAAAATCGATATCCCCTACCTCACATTGATGATCTTTGCGATCAATTACAAGGGGCATCCTACTTTTCCAAGATTGATCTCCATTCTGGGTATCATCAACTTTGTGTACACGAAGAAGATATTCCCAATACTGCTTTTCGTACCCGTTACGGACACTACGAGTTCACAGTCATGCCTTTTGGTTTGACAAATGCTCCTGTTGTTTTTATGGACTTGATGAATAGGGTCTGCAAGCCTTATTTGGATAAGTTCATCATTGTTTTCATTGATGACGTCTTGATTTATTCAAAATCTAGGACAGAACATGAACATCACCTCCGCCTGACAATGGAACTACTAAAAAAAGAACAACTTTACGCCAAATTCTCAAAATGTGAATTTTGGCTAAAAGAAGTTCAATTCTTAAGCCAAATTATCAACGAACAAGGCATACATGTAGATCCTGCCAATATCACAACAATCATGGATTGGAGAACACCCAGTACCCCTACCGAAATTCGTTCTTTTCTCAATCTTGCCGGTTACTACCGTCGCTTCATTGCGAATTTCTCCAAGATCGCGGTTCCCCTCACTACATTAACTCAAAAGGATAAACCTTTGACTGGGGACCCAAGCAGGAGGAAGCCTTCCAAACCTTGAAATACAAACTTTGTAATGCTCCTATCCTATCCCTACCCGATGGCAACAATGATTTCGTGGTTTATTTGTGATGCCTCAAATCCATGCCTTGGCTGTGTTCTTATGCAATGAGACAAAGCCAAAGCCTACATATCAAGACAACTGAAAATCCATGAAAAAAATTACGCAACTCATGATCTTGAGTTAGGGCAGTTGTTTTCTCCCTCAAATTTGGAGACACTTCCTCTATGGTACAAAATGTGTGATCTTCACAGATCACAAAAGTCTCCAACATATTTATAATCAGAAAGAACTTAACATGAGACAACGACGATTGGTTGAACTTCTGAACGACTATGACTGCGAAATTCGTTACCATCTTGGTAAGGCGAATGTCGTGGCTGACGCACTTAGTCACAAAGAACGTGTCAAACTCCATTGTATTCGAGCCCAAACTGACATTCAAACACGTATTTACCAAACCCAACGTACCTCTGTGACCCAAGGCATGATGTCTGATGAAATGCCACACAATCTTGAGCTTCAGCTTGAAAAAAAAAGATGATGGATTACTCTATTTTATGGGTCATTTATGGGTTCCAAACCGTGATAATCTACGCACTTTGTTGAAGAATGAAGCCCATAAGTCTCGTTAGTCTATCCATCCTGGCACAGATAAGATGTACATGGATCTTCATACCCATTATTGGTGGCCTAGTATGAAGAAGGATATAGCTTCGTATGTGTCCAAATGTCTTACTTGTCTTAAGGTCAAGGCAGAACATCGACGTCTCTCTGGTTTACTTGAACAACTAGAAATTCCTGTATGGAAATAGGAAAGCATTGCCATGGATCTCATCACCAAATTATCACGTAATCCTAAAGGTCACGATGCAATTTGGGTAATCGTTGATCGTTTAACCAAATCAGCACACTTTTTGCCAATCCACAAGGAATATTCTGCAAGCAAACTTGCTAAATTTATGTTGATGAGATTGTATCTTGTCATGGTGTTCCCTTGGATATCATTTCTGATCGTGACACCCATTTATGTTCTCATTTCTGGAAAACCATGCAAGCTGCCATGAGAACCAAGGTAAATCTAAGAACCGCCTATCATCCTCAAACTGATGGACAAACCAAGGACTATCCAAACACTCGAGGACATGCTTAGAGCATGTGTGATTGACTTTGGTAGTAGTTGTGGCTCGCATTTACCATTGATCGAGTTTTCCTACAACAACAGTTATCACTGCAGTATCAACATGGCTCCTTTCGAGGCTCTTTATGGTCGAAAGTGTCGTTCACCTGCTGTTGGTTTGAAGTAGGTGAAGCCCAAATCACCGAGCCAGAACTCATTCAAGAAACCACGTACGAAGTTTTAAAAATCTGTAATAACCTTTTAATTGCTAGAAGTCGTTAAAAGAGTTATGCAGACAAACGACACAAGTCATTGGAATTCCAAGCTGGTGATCGTGTCCTTCTGATGGTATCTCCTTGGAAAGGTATTGTTAGATTTGGAAAGGAAGGTAAATTAGCTCCTCGTATTGTAGGACCTTTCAAGATCATCGAAAAGATCGGAAAGGTAGCCTATAAACTCGATTTACCTTCTGAGTTGGGAAACATTCACCCAACCTTCCACGTATCCAACTTGAGGAAGTGTTTAGCTGATGAAAGTCTACACATTTCTCTTGACGAAATCTGCATTGATGACACTATGCACTTCGTCGAGAAACCCGTGAAATCTTGGACCGTGAAGTCAAGAAACTAAAGCGCAGTCGGATACCAATTGTCATGGTTCGCAGAGTTTACTTGCGAACGGGAGGATCAAATGAAGGCGAAGTATCCACAACTTTTCCCACAAGTCTCTGCTAAAAGAATTTAGGGACGAAATTCCCAGAAGTAAGGGAGACTGTTATTTGCAATTTTCGAAGCATTGTACAATTTCGACCGTTTCCGTACTTAATAAAGTTTTATGTTTTATTTCGATATTTTACATTTATGACATTATTCACAGTGATTGGTGTTAATTTATAGTATTTGACGTGTTGGCAAGTCCAAAGTTCATTTATATTTATGTTGGCAAAAATGCGATACAAGCTTATCGCGTAACAATCAAAATCCGAAACGAACGTTGGTGACCACCCGGTTAACGTTAAAAATCCTAAAAATAGTCCGTGATGACTAACATAATAATTTTAATCATATCCGTGAGGAAATATTAATTAAAACACTTAAAATCCTTATTTTGCAAATTTAAGTGCATACTACGCAATACAGCGCGTATACTGTGAAATACAGACAACACAGCCAGTCTAGGCAAATAAAATATTGTTCAGCAATATTATAACAAGTTTATTTTTATAGAGTGATAAAAATAATTTTAAACGCCTAAACGGGATTTAAACGCAAAATAAGATACCCGGTAATCAGTTAAATACCTGTGTAATGCATGAATATATGTATGTATGTCTATGCAGGAGAGAGATTGTGTGAGAGAGGGTGTAGGTGGCGGCTATTTGAGCCTACCAACACACTCATACATGCCAAGTGTGGCAAGATTAGAAAACCCAATCATTTCATATCTTCCAACACTCTTCCACTTAACACAATCCAAGATTTCATTTTTGAAACACTCATCTTCTTCCCCATACACACCTCACGGCGGAAACCCCTCAAGAACACCCACATTACATTTTTTCAAACTTACTTCATGAAGATCATGGTCATTTCAAGCTAGTTTCGGGTTGGTTTGAAGATCTAAAGGTGATTTCAAAGATGAACAAGCTTATTTTCATCAAGGATCTCATCAGAACCCACTAACAAACTTGAAAGGTATAAAGTACTTTTAAAGTTAGTGTTCTTGCTTCTTGATGATGATGTTGATGGAAGTTTTTTAAAACTTGAACTTCTTCACAAACTTAAACTTTAATCAAGTAAATGGTTCTAAAGAAAATAAAAATGGAAGTGTATATATATGTGGGTATGGCCGAAAATGTATATATATGTGGATTAGTATTTGTGTTTTGTTAAATCTTGAATGATGTGATTCTTGAAAAAGTGATTCCATGTATGATCAAAAATGGTTTTGATAAAAGTTCATATGATTTAAAAGAAATGTATAAAAAAATTGATTCTTTGATGTATGCATATGTCGTGTATGAATACATATGAATATGTACATGTGGGTTATTGTTTACTAGTTCATAAATGATTAGATGAAGATGATTTCTTGATTTATTTGAAAGTTATAATTAAAATATGATAAAACTTAGTTAAAATAGAATATGAAAATTAAAAACAATGTTATATGATGTGTTTTGATGTTATAAAATCATGACATAAGTTTGGTAGCTTTGCATGTTGTACATGAAGCTTAGAAAGTGGTAAATTGAGTGAAATCGCATGATTTATGTGTCTTATGTAAGACCTGCACTATCATGAGAATAACCATCATTTTAATCAGTAAATAACATGTATTGTGTCAAATATCAAGTCTTCATTTGGGATGCTTATAGTAAAGTACGGTGCAAGACTATGCGTTAAAACGGTAAAAATCGACTTTTTAAGAGGTTTTTATAAATCTGTTTTAGATCAGTAATTAAACTTATATTTTTGACATAAATATAATTATTTTAACTTATATTAAGTATCTTAGGTGTTTGGCTAGCCATACGTGACTTCCGACGCCGGAAAACGTTACCGAAAACGCTAAAATACGCATATTTAATGTACACGAACACGAGTAGTTTCACGCATGGATTATATGTTGATGTGTGATAGGTGAATATGGACATGTATTATGTGGAATGATAAGTAGTAGCATGATAATTGGATGTAGATCTATGCATGCGTACTTGTGCGGTTTATATGCTAGTTTCGCCAAAAGACATGTTAAAATGCAACTTATATATTAAAGCATGAAATTGATACATAGGCTAACTTGTGAAATTATTGCATGTATCAAATTATCAAAGAATGATAAATTATGTACTTTGGTGGAATACGTGCACTGTGACATTCGATGATATGTTAAAATTTTAAGTAATTATGTTACAACGTGCAAACTATGAATATTGTGTATAACGAGTGCGTAAACGGATATAACATAATAACGGTCATCAATAAATCGTTCAAGTTCAGAAAATACTACTAATAAATATATATATATATATATATATATATATATATATATATATATATATATATATATATATTTGCATGTATCAAATTATCAAAGAATGATAAATTATGTACTTTGGTGGAATACGTGCACTGTGACATTCGATGATATGTTAAAATTTTAAGTAATTATGTTACAACGTGCAAACTATGAATATTGTGTATAACGAGTGCGTAAACGGATATAACATAATAACGGTCATCAATAAATCGTTCAAGTTCAGAAAATACTAATATATATATATTATATATATCATTATAATTTTATATATATATATATATATGCATGTTGCAATTTTATATATATATATATCATATATATGAACTCATATATATATATACAAATTGCCAACATGAACAAAATAATAACTTTTTGAGAACATCTTGAAGTTATGTGAAAAATCATAAGTTTTGGAGAAACTAGAGATTTTAGAAAAATTGATCATTAAATCGTTCCTATTTGAAATTAGGACGTGTAGATCAACATTGAGGAAATTGTGCTTGTTAATATAACGCACCCGAATGGTGAGTACATAGTTCCCCACTTTTACGCTTTTCTAACTATTTTGGGGTGATTCATATGTGCCTATAAAACATATCTTCAAAAGGATTTGCAAAATATTTTTATTCATAATAATATAAGTACTCAAAACACCTCTTTCTCTTCCTCAACTTGTCACACCCTGACTTGCAGCAAATAAAAAATACGGGATGCACAGACACCTCTGGTACAAACACATTGTTTATAAAGACACTACATTTTATTACTTACAAAATGTTGATTACATACTACATGTATGATTACAACTGCGTGTTCCCATGAACCACATAATCTTCTAAGCCACATGCGTCTATATCAGGGTTCGCCTACAAACATGTCTTGGACAACATACACAGATCACACCAGTCTCAAGTTACCTGAAATGCATGTTAGTTTTAAAAAAGGGTCAGCTAAACGTTGCGTGAGTTCCACTGGTTTAGTTGTGTGGAACAATAGGTGTTAACAAGTTTAATTGCACTGGTCACATCACAGATCGAATTACACGAGGACACAAGTGAAACCTTGACCTGTCATAGTCACTCCGTGTCAGACAGACACATCATCGCATCGGGTCGTGTCACCGTAGACACTTCCCACCGGGCCGTGTCAAGACAGGCACGTCATCCCGGCAACTGATTCATGTAAAGTTCAATGTTCCCCTGCAGTTATGCCTAACAACATAACCAAGATAGGACGCGTGCAGTTGCCTAGTCACCGACACACAGTGTCACCTAGACACTGCCTGGAGCAACTGGGTTTGTCAGACCAATAGTACTATCCACTGCCCACGTCGTACGCTAATCACTTGTAGAGGGGAGGTAATTCGTGTGTTAGATAATTCACATCATCACAAGTTGGTGCAATTAACATAGTTTCATAACATGCAAGTCATTCCAGAAAACAGTGAAACAGTTTACAAGTGGGAGAGTAAAACTCACTCCCAAATTGGTGTATTCAACACAGTTTTTAACATGCAAGTCCCCAGAAAACAGTAAAACCATTAAAAAGTGGGGAAGTGAAACTCAGTGCGCGTAGTCTCAACAAAAGAGTGATCAAGCAACTTGATCAACTTTAATATCACACATGTAAGTATGGACTCAAATCAGTATCTAAGTTGGTAATGGTTATAACTTGGATCTGATCAGGAGTTTTTACTCCGGATTGGTCTATAGGACACTGGTATGGTGATGGATGTCAGGGTAGTATTAGTTTTCAGTTTGGCTTCCGGGCACCGTTTCGCGTGCCAGCCAAAGTCAGTAGTTTAACGTGTTCCGATAATGGTACGGGAATACCAATAGTGTCAACACGTGGTTATTTAAGAATGATTAACTTTTCATCAAGGGAGTTTGAGTGTTTGGGGAGTCTAAGTTACACAAATTTAAGTTTCCATTTTCATTATCGGGAATTCACCCGAACTATCTTAGAACACCCCCATAGCGCCCAATTTGCCCGGGAATCTCCCGGAATAGTCCCGGTGTTCCAGTTTTAGTATTTGTCGGGTTGGGTCAGCTCCCAGTTCCAGCAGGTTCGTTATACGGTAAAACTGCCGAAATTGATTTAAAATAACCCATTTTTAATTCCATAAATTCTCATTTAATCTATAATTTGAATAAAAATCTGTAAATTTTTATACAAGTTAGTAAAAATGTGTAGATAATGGGAAACATAATTTGGGAATTTATTTGGCGTTTTCCTTATTTAAATATATTATTTATAAAACAATATTTAATCAAATAAATAATATTAATTATCACCAGTGGTCTAAAAATTCCCAAAAGATTCCAGAACATCCTTTACATGCCCAGGAACTTCTCAAAAAATTTGAGATTTTTCCGATTTTGTTTCGGTGTGTTCCCGGCTACCGAAAACTTGCAAAAACGCGGATTTTTAACCCAAATCAAAACTCAACCAATGGACTCCAAACTTTTCCAGAAAATTAACCATATATTCCTTAGTGTCTACGTAAGATTTTGTGATTTATTGAATTCGTTTGATAATTTTTATGAAATTCTTTTGGTAAAACACTCAAAAATTCACCAAAATCATAGAAAATTCCATAAATTCTAAAATTTTACTTGGACCTTTCTGACAATACCCGACATCACCCCACCAAATATCAGCTCAATCCAAGTATCACGGACCAAGTTATAGTCAAAACAATAATCTGCCTACTCTATATTCGGTTTTCGGGCGATCAACCTAGCGCAAGCTTCGTTTCCGCAGGTTTTTCTTGAGTCCAGAAGAGTGTAGGAGCTATATTCAGTACCTACACATCAAGTACAATCTAAATATGCTAGAATCAATCAAGCTTTGTTTCATGGTTTTTCGGTTAATCGAATAGTTATGCGATTTTTATCGAATAGATGTTGATTAGGGTATCAAACCCCAAAGATTTGTGACCATGGCTGCCATATAACACCAGGGATTCCCAAGGTGTTCTTATTCAGCCCATGAACTTGTTTAAACTTCCAAAAATCATGAATTAAAAAGGGTTTTCATGACCTAAATCAAGTTTTCTCAAGAAATTATGATTAAAACCTTATGAAACAAGAGTTATACCTTTGATTTGGTGATATTTATGGTTGAAATCAGCTGAAGAAGGGTGAAAATGGTAGAATTTGGGGAGGTTTTTGTGTAATTTAAAAGGAAAAAGAAAAAAGAAAAGTCTTAAATATGGGGGTGGCGGTTTGGGGTGGGCCCCATGTGGCCACCTCGTGCTTCGTATTGCGTGCTAAAAGATGATGTTTATCCTCCGTGTTGAGTTTAGGTTCGTTTTCGGGTCCCGGACGCGTTCTTGATTTGCGAAACGGGCTCCGTTTTTGCATTTTTAGTGTCAAAAGACTCGGTTTTAAAAACTGAGCATAACCGTCTCGAAATCCAAACCCAATTACGTTTTAATCATAAAAGTCACGTATTAGGGTAGTTTAAGTGTTTTTAAGCTTGATCGACTGTTCCTTACACATTTGGTTGCCCTATGTTCTGCCCAAAACGAAGGCGTTTCCCTAACCGGGAAGCTGCTTCGTTTTGCGTGCCCGGGCTTCGATTAACTTCAAACCTTATGTCACAGTCTATGGCACAAAACTAAGTTGTTTCTGGAACTCGGAATCTTAAATGATGCTACCGATAACCTAATAATCAACGTCAAAGGTTTGATGCGCTGTTAAACGTCAAGTCTCCGTTTAACACGTTGTTCAAGGCTAAGGACACTAACCTCGCATCGTTGGTCTTTAATAGTGTCATGTTAACCATGACATGTTCCCCGAGTCGTCAATCCATTCACAACTTTGTCTCGCCATGTAGGTGACGCATAGCGTCAATGTATTATTTTTGGTAATTACTTGGCATATACTCCTATTATAGTTGGTTTATCATTTTCCAAAATTCGTATCGTCACACATAATCACAACAATATCACGATATACATATCACGTCCGGTTACCACGGACTTATACCAATCAAAGTTTACCGGGATTTTTCACAATTGTCACACAACTACTTTGATTCATTTACATTATCAAGGTATACAAAGTCATTATTACACATTGTTTACTCGTATCTTCAAAAATTACAAAAAGCATGTTCACATTTCATATAACATATTTTCACATTGTGTGAGACTTGATTCATCAATGATACGTTCATTAGTTGTGGCCAAGCCGACCAGTAGTATGTTATGGTACCATAGGATTAACAACCCCATTCCCGCTTCTTAGTTGTGTTTAGGAAGTTTGTTTAGGAATGACAGAAACTGAGCAATCAATGATATTCCCCTTCTGAGGGATTATTCATCAAGTCAACAAAGGATTGAATGTATTCATCATCAGATCATGGTTTCTCACAATAAGTCAATTGTTTTATCAAATGAGTTATTTGATCATTTATTCGATACAAGTTATTTGGTCATTTATTCAAAACAAGTTATTTGATCATTTATTCAATACAATTTAATGGATCATTTATTCAGTACAAGTTATTTGATCATTTATTCAAAACAAGTATTTGAACACTTCTTCAAAACAATTCATTTCGTATCCAAAACCTATGTTACTCGCCAACATTTAATTGTTGACACGTTATTTTCACATATGTTTCAGGTGCAGATGTGTGATGATTTACAAGTTTGGAACATGTAGGAATGGACCAGGGCCTTGGTTTGTTTAAAATAAACCATAGTTATTTGTAATGGTTTGTATTTTCCTAGACAATGTTATGTAATCTAATTCGATAAAACAAAACTTAAATACCATGTTTTGTGAAACAATTTGTAACGTGACTCCCTAGTGTCTCCGCTGCGTGTTGATAATACAACGCGATTGGGGTGTTACACAAATGTCTGCAAGGTGTAATAAAAAGAGTGTTTGATTATCTCACCTCTTTTTAAAACCTCACATCTGCAAACAGGGCTGAGCTTCATCCACCACCACCATCTCCCACCCCCCCCCCACCACCATCCCGCCACCGTCCCCCACCCTAACTAAACACCCAACAACCACCGAAACCCTAATTACGCCACCTCCCACAACCACCTTCAGATCGTTTGATAGGGAAAGAAAGGGAGAAAAGAAAGAGAAAATGGTGAGTTTACAGAGAGATACACTCACCTGAGGGCTTCGCCGGAGATGATGATGATGATGATGATGATGATGATGATGCTCGACGGCGGTGGAGGTAGGGGATGATGATGATGATGATGATGCTCGACGGCGACGGAGGTAGGGCGTGTGTGGGCGACGCTGTGGAAAGTGGGGGAGTTGTCGGCGGTGGCTATGGAGGTGGGGGAGTTGTTGGCGGTGGCTGTGGAGGTAGGGGAGGTGACGACGGCACTATGGAGGTGAGGGAGATGTGGAGGTGGCGGCTGGGAGGAGGAAGGGGTGGAGGATCTGTCAGAGATGTGAAGGTGCTAGGGTTTGTGTGGGAGATCTGTGTTTAGAAGAGGAGGAAAAGAGGTTATAAGACTTGAGTCAATGTCTGCACCAAAAAGAAGTCTCGCAGACCTTTCTTAAAGAAAGGTCTTCGAGAAAACAAACAGTCTTCAGACCTAAAGGTCTGAACGTGGTCTGCGCGGCGTAGATATTAGAGGTCAGGAAGCACTTCTTGAAAAAAAGAAACATCCTATAAAACTTCTATCTCCATTTCTACCATCAAGCTAACATGATTCAAATACTCTAAGATTAAACTTTGTCCAAATGTGCATTGGCCCAACCCTCTAGAAACGGCACTTGACTCCGACATGTTAACTCGATTACTTCAACGGCTAACCCACCACATTCTCCCTCCTTCACTGACACCTTCTCCACCGGCGTCGGAGAGCAAACAACAATGTCGTTAAAACATAAAATGCAATTCACTAAAAAAGTAGAGTTTTTTTAGTTATAATGATTAATAAATTATGGTTTCGATGCATAAGTTTTATCACAACTTCCAATTTTTTTCCTTAAATTAAGAATCAAGCAGTTTGATATCTTAATATGATGTCACACATTTTGTCATTTGGTCCAACGAACGTTAAATTTGACGGTTAAGTGCAGTATTTTGCCTTGTACTGTACTAGAGAAATTTAGCCATCTTACCCGATTTAATTTTAAAATATGATAAACAAAAAAGGAAATTACTCTCTCTCTATAGAAACCCAACGTGCACCCCATTTTTCCTTTTTTTTTCTGGTGAGTCTGATAATTTAAAATTGCAACCAAAACAAATTTAGCTTCAAATAGGATATACTCCCTTTGTATCGTCTGCTTACAAGCATGTTGTAGAATTGTAGAAGTCACTAGGCACTCCTAGGTCGGTTGATTGGGAAGTTGCGAGTACTGGACCTAGGTAAAGAGTATATGTGTCAAATATCATAAGTTTACTAATATTTATAACAAAATACGTGAATATCCATATAAATAAATAAAATACATGTTCAGGATACTTTATTATAATTTTGAGGTCTGATACATTCATACACGTACCTTCAAAAGAAATTATTTTCCAAAAAAATATATATGTATCAAATATCATAAGTTTACTAATATTTATAACAAAATACGTGAATATCCATATAAATAAGTAAAATACCTGTCCAGGATACTTTATTATAATTTTGAGGTCTCATACGTTCTACACATAACTTCAAATATAACTATTTTTATATTAATTGTCCTATTGTAGTTGTTTATACAATAGAGTTTCAAAAAAGAGGTCTACCACACGCTCATGTCTGTTTGTTCTTAAATGACGAAAGTACGCTTCCTTCTATTGAGCATGTTGATAAGTTTATTTATGCCGAGATACCTGACAAAAATTTAGATCCAGATCTGTATACTCTTGTCAGTGACTATATGATTCACGGACCTTGTGGTATTGCAAAACCAAGTTGTCCGTGTATGGTTGAAGGTAAGTGTTCGAATAAATTTCCAAAGAAATTTTGTGATCAAACTACTATAGATTCGAAAGGTTATCCGGTCCATAGACGAGCAGATTCAGGATTATTTGTTGACAAATCTGGTGTTCAGCTTGATAATAGAAGTGTTGTTCCATATAGCAAAACCCTACTGAGACGTTATCAGGCACACATTAATGTCGAATGGTGTAACCAGGCTGCTTCAATGAAGTATTTGTTTAAATACATTAACAAAGGACCCGATAGGGCCGAAGTCGCTGTTTTAGATAATGCTGATGAAGGTGAACGTGAAGATGGGAAAGATGAAATCAAAATTCATTATGATTGCAGATATCTTTCAGCGTGTGAAGCTTCATGCCGCATCTACGCATATGATGTTCATTATCGGTATCCTTCTGTAATTAGGCTTCCGTTTCATCTACCAGATCAACAAAATGTTGTATACGGTCCTGATGATGAACTTGATAATGTTCTTCAAAAACCATCTGTTTATTCTACGATGTTTTTGGTGTGGATGGAAAAAATAAAAAAGATGAATTGGCGCGTACCCTTACTTACGTTGAGTTCCCAACTAAATTTGTTTGGAAGCAGAAGGAAATGATATGGGAGAAACGCATAATAGGCAAAACGCGGTCGTATTCACTGTGTTAATCCTTCTATGGGTGAGGCTTATTTTTAAGAATCCTTCTTAACAAGGTAGTAGGTCCTAAGTCTTTTGAAGATATCTATGAATGGCCAACTGTTCCCAACATTTAGAGATCCATGCTACGCTAGAGGCCTTTTAGATGACAACAAGGAGTATATAGAAGCTATTAAAGAGGCGTACTACACAGGTTCAGGATACTATCTTCGGAATCTATTTGCTACAATATTGTCGTCTAATACATTATCTAGGCCTGAACATGTTTGGGAAAACACATGGGAGTACCTTGGTAATGGCATTTTATACAATCATTTTAGGGATTGAAGGTACGCAAGTACATATTTAATATTTTGACGCTTATGACTCATATAATAGTATTTATTAATTTCATTTTTATGTATACTGATGTACACAAAATGCAACATATAAATTACATCAAATGAGGCATAAAACTAACCCATTTTTATTACTAAAGTTGGAAAAAGCATGTTTCTTTGTTCCTTTTGTATTTTCAGGATAAAAAGAGCTTAAACGAACAAAAGAAGCAAATAAGCAGCTAAAACCAACATAAATACAGAAAGAAGGAATAACAAACCATGTCCGACCCCTCAGCAACACCCCAAAAGACAAAAAACCAGATCACAGAAGATGAGCACGGGCCGTGTCCACCAAGCACGGGGTGTGGTCAAGACCTGTACTACAAGACAAAACATTCAGAAGCTTCCACGCCCACCACGGGGCCATGTCCAGAGTAACACGGGCCTATTCAACTATAAGATTTGAAGAATTTGGATAGTACAGCGAACAGTTGACCACGGGGTTGTGCCCAGAGGCCACGGGGTCGTGTGGGGCCCTCTGCTGACAAATGCAATTAATGAAGAAAGATAAGGATGTTGGCCACGGGCCGTGTCCGCTGGGCACGGGGCCGTGATCGGGCTTCTGTTCAGACTATAAATAGGGGTGCTTGGTTACCCACAAAGGCATCCATTGGCAAACCACTTCTCTCTCACTTTGCCACCACTACAACACCAACACCCACCACCATCATCCATCTTCCATCTTTAGAGTGTGTAGTAGTCTTGGGATCCAAGATAGATTGTAAGGGTTCTTGTCAAACAAAGGCCATGTTTGGCTAAATTCCTTACATCACTTGGTGAAGACTAATCTTTTATGTATTACTTTTAGTTTTTAATCTTCAGCACTTTTTATTTGGGTTTGTATTAATGACTTTAATAACTAGTTTCTTATGTTGAAAGTGAATTTTCTTAACCCTTTCTTCATGATGTCATTGATTTGCTCATTCGTGTCTTTACGGTCTATATAAAGCGCGTTAACTACTTGGAAGGGGGTTAGAAGGGTGGTTTTGTAAAGTTTTTGTCTCGTTCAGTGTATAGATCTTGCGAGGACTTGGTTCAAGCCTATTAGGGCCTCCTTCAATGCTCAACGGGTATTGGATGGTGGGGGCACGAATGGCTTGAACCCCTCATTATTAGTACTTTAAACCGGCTACTTGGGATTGTATCCCTGTTGACTCAAACCACTTAGCCGAGGGTAACGTCACCTTCAAAAGAGGGGCCTACCACTTTTCGCATTAATAACTTACTTAATTGTCTTCCAATATTCCGACCTTTTGGGATTGTATCCCTGCTGACTCAAACCGCTGGGTTGAGGGTAACGTCGCCTTCAAAAGAGGGGCCTACTACTATAACTAAGATAATCTCTTTAAAAGTCCGAAAGTGCGAAAACTATCAAAGGATACATAAAAGAGAAGTTGGATCCAAGTGATTCTATCTTGTCTATTTGTATTTCATTTTATTTTTTTATCTTTTTACTTATCTTTATGTTTTAAAACTTTTATAAAAAAATAGATTGATTAGACGTTGACGATAAACCGGTATTAAAAGCTCTTGTGTCCATGGACGATCTCGGTATCTTACCAATGCTATACTACGCTCACGATGGGTGCACTTGCCCAAGTGTGTGTTTAGTGTTAGTAGAATATCGTGTTTTATAAATTTAAAACTTGACTATGCGTAAAATGGACAAAAAATGACAATAAAAATATAGTACGCTTAGCACACACCATATACTACGTTAAATATTTGTTTATATATTTTTATTAGGTTTGTCTCTTCCAGAGGAACAAATAAAGAACTTAACGTTTCTTGAAATTGAGCGTTACTTACTACATAATAACTCAAGTCTAACTCGGTTCCGCCTATGCCTTATCCCGGCAGTGAGTCAATATATTTAGCAGACAATCGTTTAATTGCTGATGAGCTTGCATATGATGTAAGTGCTACTGGCGCTAACTTTAATAATCTTTTAAGCAGTCTAACCGATAAGCAGCGTTTAGTATTTAATGAGATAATTGAATCCGTTGATTGTAATAAGGGTGATATGTTTTTCCTTTATGGTTATGGAGGTACTGGTAAGACGTTTTTGTGGAAGACATTATCTGCCTCCATCAGATTTAAAGGAGATATTGTATTAAACGCTGCATCAAGTGGAATTGTTTCTCTTTTGTTATCTGGTGGACGGACTGCACATTCAAGGTTTCATATTCCTTTAAATTTAACAGAAAACTCAATGTATCATATTAAACCAGATGATGAAGTTGCTGATTTATTGAGAAAAACGAAGTTGATAATTTGGAATGAAGCACCGACGATTTATAAACATGTGTTTGAAGCACTTGACCGAACAATGAAAGATATCTTCAAATCTGATGATTCAGTAAATTCTGAGATGAGTTTTGGTGGTAAAGTTATGGTGTTGGGTGGTGATTTTAGACAAATACTTCCGGTTGTACCAAATGGTAGTAGACGAGAAATCGTTAATGCTTCAATCACTTCGTCCTATATCTAGAGTACTTGCAAGGTGCTTACCTTAACGAAAAACATGAGGTTAACCGTAGGAGCCAACACATCTGATATATAAGAGATTTAAGGTTTTGCAAATTGGTTGCTTGAGTTGGGGGAGGGAAAGATTGGGGATAGTGATGATTGTGAGGTCGTTATAGATATTCTGGAAGATGTTTTAACTAAGTGCTATGTGGATCCTATGTCAGATTTGATCGACTTTGTATACCCTTCACTACTTCAACTATACAAAGATAAAGATTATTTTGTTGAAAGAGCTATACTAGCACCAATAAATGAAGTTGTTCAAGAAATAAATGAAAGATTGCTTGCTTTGTTTCCTAGTGAAGAGGTCGAGTATTTGAGTTCTCATAGTGTTTGTTAAACTGAGCAAGCAAAGAATTTATCACACTGTAAACTATATTCTCCCGATGTTGTTAGTGGTCTTAAAATATCTGGTTTGCCTAATCATCGATTAGTCCTTAAAGTCAGTGTACCTGTAATGTTGCTTCGTAATATTGATCAACAAAATGGTTTATGCAACGGTACGAGATTACGTATTACTAAACTTTACAAACGTGTTATAGAAGCTGAGATTATATCCGGAGGAAACATAGGGACAAAAACGTTCATTCCACGAATCAGTTTGACACCATAAATAAAAGAATTCCTATCAAGTTTCAACGAAGACAATTCCCTTAATGTATGTTTCGTCATGACTATAAACAAAAGTCAAGGACAATCTCTATCAAGGGTTGAATTGTATCTGAAATATCCAGTTTCTCGCATGGTCATCTTTATGTTGCATTATCAAGAGTCAAAAGCAGAGCCGGTGTGAAGTTGCTTATACTAGATAAAGATGGGAACGTAACAAATAAAACAACTACTGTCGTTTACAAGGAAGTTTTTTTTTTAGGATTTTAATACTTTTTTTTATTTTCCAATGTACGTTTTTTTACATAGTATTAAATATTGAATAAAAATAATAGGTTTTTGGTTGAAGTCGCGTTTAACGCGGGCATTAGCCTAGTTCTTTAATATGATAAACATAAAAATTATGTTTTACTGTAATTTTTAAGTCAAACTCAGCCCGAGTTAACTAACAAGATCCGATTCTGGCCTAGGTTGACCGCGTTTGATCGATTCCGACTACGTAGGTGGAGTTGAAGAAAACGCATCAGCAACCTACCTTGTAGCGATTACTCGACAGGTACTCGAACTTCTAGACCTTGTTTTACAACATTGTTTAGAAGAGATGAAACTTTTGGAACCAATATTCCATATAATAATTGATAAAAGGGGTAGGGGTTCACTTACATAGTAGCCATTGTAGTCACTAGAACTAACATATTACGACAAACCTAAAAAAAACCTAAACCCCCACCCTCCACCCCTCAAAAACCTAAAAAAACTACCCCCTCCCCTCTCCATCCCTATCCCCAAGCTAAATGCTAAAAACTAAACCATAAAGCAAAACTCCCCAAAAAACCTAAAAAAAATCTACAATTTTCTTTTAACATTTTTTTCGGAAAAAACGTTGGTCTTCGTCAACAGCAAAAAAAAAAATTGGTGACGAAAAATAGCGCTTTTTTTTCAAAAAAATTGTTTAAAAAAAATTTGTATGTTTTTTAGATGTTTTTAGGATTTTTGGTTGTGTTCTCGCGGTTCTCGCAATAAAGGGTGGTTACTAACGGATCCTTCTCCTGTGTATATATATGTGTATATATATATATATATATATATATATATATATTATAGAGAGAGAGAGAGAGAGAGAGAGAGAGAGAGAGGGGGGAGATGTTAATAGGAAAATGTAATAAGCCTAAAGGGCTGATTTCAGTGAAAGCAAATAAAACTGAAATTTGGTAAAGGCAAAGCCTTTAAAAACACTTAGGTGGGAAGGGAATGTTTGGGTTCAAGTCACACAGACGACATGGGATTAAAGAAATTAGCCGTTCAAAAAAACTAAAACTGAATTTATTAATAAATAATATATTATGTTATTTGTTTATTTATTTATTTATACTATTAAATTAAAATATGATTAAAATGCAACTGGGATTAATAGTATTAATCTTATTTATCCGTCAACTTTTCTAATAATATTTTAAATTTTATTAATTTGAATATTTGATTGTTATCTGATGACTTGTTCATTAAATAACTTGTATTTGTTAAATTACAAAAAAATATAAAAACATCATGCACAGTTATTAAACAACTAAATAAAACATTTGAATTTTGGATTAACAAAATACATGTGTCGAATCCCCAAATAATCTTGCCGTTTGATCAAAGAGGTTCATTGGAATGCTCTTGAACATCAGGGTAATTCTGCAAAACAAAACACTGTTAGCCTCGTCATGAAGGACCCCCGAAAATCTGTGATCAAGCTCTGACGTGAGAGTGAGCAAAGAGAATGATTTTTATCAACTCGGGATGAAGAATTAAATTCCGACACATATAAATTGGTCAGAATAAATGGTAATGCAAAGAGAATGGTTTTTTATCTCTCTCTTAAGTGAGAGTTATACCTTATCACTAGTTTTCCCTCTTACTTATAATCGGAGAGGTTGCTTATCAAGGTGGGTCCTATCTCTGTCATTAGCCGTTGGATCTTTACCGGGCATAGAGAATGTTCAGAATCCAGCTGGTCATCGTCCTTTTCCTTAAGGTCTCACCCTTCTTTGCATTTAATACCGACTTTCCCTCCAAACTCACTTCGCTGCCTTCGTTCCTCAAGAGGAGACAGAGTTGAAGGCGAGTCACACCCTGTCCGTCCTTGCCGGAACGTGTCAGGTAGACGGAGTGAGGATTTGACCTCCTCTCTGTTGTCAACCTTGACTCTTTTATTATAACAGGTCCATCTTCTGTCTTACGTCCGATATCTCGTTTAACCATGATGGGCCTAGTAAGGATAAAAGAAAGTAAGCCTGGATGAGGAGCCGACGGCTGACCCTCGTTGTTAACATGATTAGTGAGTTTTTAGGATAAAAATGGAATCAAATTAAATCACAAAAAAATAATGTAAAAATCTTCAACTCAATGTAAAAGTCAAGGCTCCATATAAAATAAATAGTCTGCAAAACACTTTGGCCGTTATTCCAATAAACGTACACAAAACGAAGCACAGGTTACACCTATTTAGGGTCCAGTTTTATAAAACTAGTCATTACAAAATTGTTGAAAACTGATGGTGTGAAGTGGCTTGGCGTCTCATGCCAAGTCATTCTCAAAAGTCGTTAAACATCGTTACGGGGCACCAAAGAGGAGCGTCAAGGGTTTGAAACGGGAGAAACATGGGTGTATGTGTTGATTAATTTTGCAACCAATGAAAACCGTTCACTTAGAGAGGCACCAAACGAGTAGAGATGGTGTAATAATTACCAGCCCATCGTTCCTAATCTTCTTATTCATATCTACCAATAATCACCACATGAAACGACCCGTTTTTAAAATGATGAAACCGGTTCACATCTCTAACCACAATCTCCCGCCCATAAATCCTTGAAACAAACTTCATCACCGTGTGACAATCCCCACATATCCTAAGGTTCTTTGTCACACGAACAATCGAACCCGAATTCGTGCAAAGAATCCCAAAAGCCACGCCAGCTTCTCGCTATGACTACCGAGGCTTTGTTCCCTCTCCTCGTCACTAACATCATGCAATGCAAATGTTGTTTCCGCTACATAGCCCAACACTTTCATCTTCTGTGGTAACGCCTCCAAAAACTCGTAAATTGCATTCGACATCGGGTGAGATTTGTCACCACCAAGAAACATATGTACTTTGCCATCGATTTCAATCCAACTGGGACCCGGGCTCTTCTTCACGCCTCGGGTTTTTAACAAATCTCTAAGATTATTCACTTCTCTCCACACCCCGGCCTCGGCGTACATATTTGAAAGAACCACATAATTCCCACTGTTTTCAGGTTCCAAATCGAACAACTTTTTTGCTGAGATTTCAGCAATCTCGAGATTTCTATAGGTTTTGCTGGCGGATAACAACGAGCCCCATATGCTTGCTCCTGGTGGCATTGGCATCTTTAAAGCGAGTTCATATGCTTCATTCAATCTCCCGCGTCGCCCCAGAAGATCGACAACACATGCGTAATGTTCGTGAGTTGGTTCGATGTTGTATTGTGTTTTCATTGAGTTAAAATAGTTTAAACCCATATCAATCAGACCCGAATGGCTGCACCCTGATAACAAGCCTGTGAATGTGATTGCATCAGGTTGAACCCTGGCTCGTATCATGTCATTGAATGTTGATACAGATTCGGTCCCATGCCCGTGAGACGCGTATGCACTGATCATCGTGTTCCAGGAGACCAAGTTTCTTTTACTAGGAGGGATTTTTCGGAAACAAATTTTGGCATCCGAGAGCGATCCACATTTCGCATACATAGCAGCGAGCGCAGTTTGCACAGACATGTTCGAGCCAACCCGATGCTAGTAGCATAATCATGAATCTTTCTCCCTCGGTCCAGGTCCGAAGATTGTGCACAGGCAGGAAGAACACTCATCACTGTCACCCAATTCGGTCTCACATTCGACAAATCACTCATCATCTCATCAAACAACTCAATCGCTCGCTTCGCAAACCCGTTCTGCGTGTACCCAGAAATCATCGCAGTCCACGACACAACATTCTTCTCCAACATGCCCAAAAACAACTCTTCCGCAACACGAACCATCCCATACCTCATACAACCGGCAATCAGCACGTTCCATGACGCAACCTCTCTCACAGGCATTTCATCAAACATCTTCCGTGCATCCCCCAACTCCCCACACTTGACATAAAAATCAATCAACGACGTCCCAAAATAGAAATCAAACCCCAACCCACTTCTCAACCCCTTCACATGAACACACTTACCCACCCAAACACCCCCCAAATCTGCACAACTCTTCAACACAAACGGAAACGTAAAATAATCCCCACGAACCCCAACTGAATCCATCTCAAAAAATATGCTAACACAATGCTCAGAATAACCGTACACAGCACACGCTCTAATAATCGAATTGTACAAAAGGGTTGACGCATTTTTCTTCACTGAATTGAACAAAACAATAGCGGAGTTGATATCACCTGAGCTAGCGTACATTGCAACCATTTTTGCACCGAGGAATGAGTTGGGATATACTCCGTGAAGAATTAAATGGGTGTGAACTTGTTGACCTAATTTAAGGAGGTTTAAGCCGGTTAAGAACTGGAAAACGGGTGCGTATGAGAGTGGTGATTGTGATGGGGGTGAGTGAGAACGAAGAGGGTGTAAAAGTGCGGTTAATATTGAGGTTTGAGAGGTTATGTTCTCCATTTCATTAACAGATTGGTAGTGTGATGAAGTTGGTAAAGGTTGAACTGCAAAAACCCAAAAAATGAAAAGAGTAATGAGACGAGTGCGTATTTATGTATGAACGAAACGAATAAAAAGGAAAAGTATTGCCCAATCGGGGAATCGAACCCCGGTCAGTACCGTGGGTGGGTACTATGATACCACTACACTAGATGCTTATTGGTTATTAACTGGTTCATAAGGAATCTTAGTTAAATGAACAACTTTTATGGGGATAGGATATATGGTATAGGATTATCAGAAAACTAAATATAAAAAACAAACCTAGAAAATTAATTAAAAAAGCCAAAAAAACATAAAAAACATACAAATTTTTATTTTTTTACAATTTTTTGTATAAAAAATCGTTACATTTTATGTATAAAAAAAACTTTTTTTTCAAAAAAAAAACTTGTACGCCACATGTGCACTATATGTGTACTACACATATGCATTATATATTTATGTTGCACTGTGCATTATATGTTTTTTTGTTTTTTTTAAAGTTTTTTTATATAATATATATAGCGAATTTTAATAAAAAAATCAAAAAAAAATTGATATGTTTTTTTTTTTTGCTTTTTTAATTAGTTTTTTGGTTTTCTCATTTATACTAGTTTTCTCATGATCCATCCCCTAGCATATATTGACTGGTTAGTTATAATAAAGTTAAACTTAATATGTCAAACTAAAATTTGCTTATATTTTGTACACGCACAATCAAGTCTGGTACAGGTCAGTGTAAACATACTAAAAAGTAGTGTCACAACTCCCGATTACACCTAGGATGGAAACCGTGAATATCAGAGTTTAGAAACACAGAAATTTTATTTATAACAAACGCGAATAAAACCCATATTTTACAAATGTAGCTTTAATACGAGATAAACCTAAATTCATAAAACAACGTTTTTTAATTTAATTGATAAATAAGCCACTCCTTTAAGCCCTTTAGGTGCGGTATCACAACTCTAATCTAGATCTACTGTAATCACCTGAAAGATGTTTAAAAACATTTTATTATCAGGAAATACTGGTGGGATTGATGTGTGCAAAATGCAACATATAAATTACATCAATTGAGGTATAAAACTAACCCTTTTTAGTACTAATGTTGGAAAAAACACTGTTTCTTTGTTCCTTTTGTATTTTCAGGATAAAAAGAGCATAAAAGAACGAAAGAACAAATAAACAGCCAAAACCAACATAAATACGAAAAGAAGAAATAACAAACCATGTCCGACCCCTCAGCAACACCCCAAAAGACAAAAACAAAGTTACAGAAGACGACCACGGGCCGGGTCCATCCAACACGGGGCGTGGTCAGACCCTACACTTCAAGACAAAACCTGCAGAAGCTTCTACGCCCACCACGGGGCCGTGCCCAGGCCAACATGGGGCGTGGTCAACTATAAGATTTGCAGGATCCAGATAGTACAGCGAACAGTTGACCACGGGGCCGTGCCCAAGGGCCACGGGGTCGTATGGGGCCCTCTGCTGTCAGATGCAATTAATGAAGAAAGAGAAGGATGATGGCCACGGGCCGTGGCCGGGCCTCTGTTTTGACTATAAATAGGGGTGCTTGGCTCCCTTCAAAGGCATCCTTTGGCAAACTACTTCTCTCTCACTTTGCCACCACTCCACCACCACTACAACACCAACACCCACCACCATCACTCATCTTTCATCTTTAGAGTGTGTAGTAGTCTCGGGATCCAAGATTGATTGTAAGGGTTTTTGTCAATCAAAGGTCATGCTTGGCTAATCTCTTACATCACTTGATGAAGACAAGCTTTTAATGTATTACTTTTGATTTTTAATCTTTCGGCACTTTTTATTTGGGTTTGTATTAATGACTTTAATAACTAGTTTCTTATATTGAAAGTGAATTTTCCTAACCATTTCTTCATGATGACATTGATTTGCTCATTCGTGTCTTTACGGTCTATATAAAGCGCGTTAACTAACCTGGTAGGGGGTTAGAAGGGTGATTTGGTAAAATCCGTGTCTCGTTCAGTGTATAGATCCTGCGAGGACTTGGTTCGAGCTTATTAGGACCTCCTTCAATACCCTAAAGGTATTGGATGGCGAGGGTGCGAACGTGTTGAACCCCTCATATGTAAACTACTATTAATATTTTAAACCGGCTACTTGGGATTGTATCCTTGCTTACTCAAACCACTTAGCCGAGGGTAACGTCACCTTCAAAAGAGGGGCCTACCACTTTTCGTATTAATAACTACTTAATTGTCTTCCAATATTCCGACCCTTTGGGATTGTATCCCTGGTGAATCAAACCACTGGGTCGAGGGTAACGTCACCTTCAAAAGAGGGGCCTACTACTATAACTAAGATAATCTCTTAAAAAGTCCGAAAGTGGGAAAATTATCAAATGATACATTAAAGATAAGTTTGATCCAAGTGATTCTATCTTGTCGATCTTTTCTTTTTATTTTATTTATCTTCTTATTTTTATTTTTATTTTTAATTTTGAAACTTTTATCAAAAATTTAGATTGATTAGACGTTGACGATAAACCGGTATTAAAAGCTCTTGTGTCCTTGGACGATCTCGGTATCTTACCAACGCTATACTACGCTCACGATGGGTGCACTTGCTCAAGTGTGTGTTTAGTGTTAGTATAATATCGTGTTTTATAAATTTAAAACTTGACTAATGCATAAAATGAACTTAAAATAATAACAAAAAAATATCGTACGCTCAACGCACACCAGGGATCATTCATTGTATAAAAAGACACATTCTTATATTTACCGCATTAAGGGTTTTTACCTTTATTTATATCTTTCAGTTACTCAAATCAGTACTTGTCACATGCCCATTTGGGTGACTGTGGTCATATCACTGTTGATCATTCTCTCAACTAGTGAAGCTTATCAAGTGGTTTATACAAAACCTCACATATCGGCGGTAATTTAATAATACAGAAACTTAATCACTGTAAATGTAACTGGAAAACATTTCGGTTTTGAAAACATTGAAGTATCACATAATGTGAGAAAAGAGAATGCTCACACTGCAAATCTATAGTTCTGCTTTAATAGGCCTCCTGATTCTAAGCCATCTGATACTAAGCCACTTGATTAACGGTAAGTTTATAGTTTCGAGTCTTCTAATAATTAAGCATCTACTTTATCAGTTAATATATAGTTTTAAGCCTTCTTATTCTAACCCCTAATTTCACATAATGTAATCCGTATTATTGTATAAAACTAACTCAAACTTTAACGATAATCACGAGATCCAAACCTCGACGTAGTTAACAAAGTATACCTTATTCAGGCAGCACTTTGGCATCCGTTGATTTGTTTATTGATCAATTTGACAGAGTATCGTTTAAGTGATTAGGGTTTAATACACGAGAATACAGAGAAATAGAGTGGCGATGGATATAGAGATTTATTTAAGAATTCGAAATGAGCAAATGAATCTGTCCCAGACTTCGCCCTTATATAGCCCAGGTTAGTACCTAAGGAGCGTCGCGCAGGGAACCAGGGTATATTGCGAGACGCGCCTGGGCGGTCAGCCTGACCTAGACCTGCCACGTGTCCAGCATAGGTTTGACATGTGTCGGGTCGCGGTGACACGTGTCCTCCACCGTTTTTTCATCTAATCGAGTGTTTTTCTCGATTTTCATACCGGTTCTTATCCCGTATGCCCGGGCCTTGATTCTAAATGGTTCGGTTTTATTTATGAGTTTAGTAAAGGTATTTTTGTGAGGGTTGGTTCATCAACAGCTAAGTTTTCTTAACCGCTAAGTTTTATGATTTACTATTACCAGTTTCGTTGCACACACTTGGGGTTTTGATTACGGGTTTGTTCGGGATAATTTCGGTGTCGGTAAATAACAATATCGGTACCGGTATTTTCGGTAAAAACCGGTATTAGTACCGAATTTTACTAAAGAATTTGAAGGGTTTTTTGCCACTTTTTAATTAATTTATCCTTCAATTTATATTTTAAACAATGGTAGATGAGTTAATGTAGGTGAGGTATTTTTTTCTTATAAACTAGTTGAATATCTTTTTACAAACAGTTTAATTATTTATTGTTTTTGTAAACTAAACATACAAGTGTTTGAGTAGTTTGTGAAATGAACAATAGGCGGATACTAGATAGTAATGGCATGATTGAGTCGATTGATTAAACCAAGTTATGCATATGTGCCAAATTATCTTGTACTGATTCATTATTAGTTTTTATATTATATTGTACTTTTCTTCATATAGATCATAATTCCAAACAATATCCAATCTACATAGTTTTTTTTTCTAAGTTGTTCAGGACATCTTTAAAATCAATAAAAAGCATGGCCCAGATGTAATCAATCCTGGCATCTTCTAGTATGATAATTTGAACTTATTTATATTACAATGGTTCATATCCATCAGTTATGGAGATTAGGTCAAACAATAGAAAATACCGTACCGGTATCAAACCGATATATGCGGTATCCACTTTTCCTCAATTTTAGTATCGGTATTTTCGGTATCGGTAAGGGTACGGTATCGGTATGATACCAAACTCATCCTACTAAAAAGCAATTAAATAGACTCCTGTTGAAAATAAAAACTATAAAAACAAATATGGTAACTTTGTTGTTTGGTCGATAACTAATAGCATTATGTTATTGTATTGGCATTTGGTATCTAACAAATGGAAGTAACACTATTAGTTTGAGTTACTTTTCAGTAGTAATGAAATTAAGTGTATTATATTTAAAGATAAGAGATAATTCTTGTACGAAGTGTAGGAGACAAGCTTAACCATTGATCTCTCAAGAGTAATGGCTCAAAACTAGGCAGTGACATTTTCGTAATTATGAGGTTTAAACAATTGAAAAAACAAATAGAGAAAGGGTATTTTTGGTCCTTTCTCACTTAAACTCTTTTCCCGTTGATTTTTAAACGGCTATAATTTTTTCATACATTGATAATTTTTTTAAATACACCATATTAACGAGCGTTTAATTCTCTTTTATTCGAGCAATCTATTTTTATAGTTTTCTTTAAAAAATTACATCATTTGAATATCAATTTCATGATTACATGATTTTAAATACCCAGCTATGTGATTTTGAATACCCATTACGTAATTACGTAACAATAGTTGACTATGTATTATTACATGATTACGTAATTCTGAATACCCATTTCATGATTAGATGATTTCATTATAGTACATTTTATGTGAAACTACACTAAGTGATTACGTTATAAGCATAATTGTAATAACATTAGTTATTACAAATCATATTGGATTTATAGTGAATGTGTAATAACGTAATGGTTTATGTTAAATGTGTAATCATATGATAGGTATTCAAAATCACGTAGTCATGTGTTGGGTATTCAGAATCACGTAATGGACTAATGGGTATTCAAGATCATGTAATTTTTTTTAAGAAAACTATAGCAATAGGCTGCTCGAATTAAAAAGAATGAAATGCTAGTTTAATACGGTGTAATTTAAAAAAAATGTTCACGTATGAAAAAACTTATAGCCATTTGAAAATCAAGGGGGAAGTAGTTCATTTGGGAAAAGGACAATAATAGCCTTCGTGCCAATAAGACTTGCCCTTCTCTAATTCTCAGTACACTTCGTATTAAATTATAGTCTTGTACAAGATCCAACCTCTATATTTTAATTATTTATATAAAACTTGATAAGTTACATTAACTACTAAAACCCAACTTTGGTTTGTGAGAGGAAATTATTGTAACTTAATGTGCTACGTAAGCCTCATGCCCAGGTAAATGCATCCTAGTGACTAATATGTTGCAATGTTTTCTTCGACTTCACACCTTAGGTTAGTTTACACCAATTTATATTAGTTGTTTGGAGTTTAGGTGGGTTGGCAACGAAGATATGAGTAGCGGTGGTAGACGATGGTGTTCGGTTCAGGGTCGCGAATTAGTTTAAAAAAGGGGTTATGGCTTTGATCGATGTTAGATGTAGACAACTGGTGTGTGAAGAGCGTATTATATTTTTATTAATATTTTTGAGCCCTTTTTACGCATTATTCAAGTTTTAAATTTATAAACACGATATTGTACTAACACTAAATACACACTTGGGCAAGCGCACCCATCGTGAGCGTAGTATAGTGTTGGTAAGATACCGAGGTCGTCCAAGGATACAAGAGCTTTTATTATCGGATTATCGTCAACGTCTAATCAATCTGAATTTGGATAAAATTTTTGAAGCATAAAAATAAATAAAAACAAAAATAAATAAAATGAAATATAAATAGATAAGATAGAATCACTTGGATCCAACTTCTCTTTTATGTAACCTTTGATAGTTTTTGCACTTTCAGACTTTTTAAAAGATTATCTTAGTTATAGTCGTAGGCCCCTCTTTTGAAGGTGACGTTACCCTCAACCCAGTGGTTTGAGTCAGCATGGATACAATCTCAAAGGGTCGGAATATTGGAAGACAATTAACTAAGTTATTAATGTGAAAAATGGTAGGCCTCTCTTTTGATGGTAACGTTACCCTCGTCTAAGTGGTTTGAGTCAGCAAGGATACAATCCCAATTAGCCGGTTTAAAATATTAATAGTAGTTTACATATGAGGGGTTCAACCCGTTTGCACCCCCGCCATCCAATACCTTTAGGGTATTGAAGGAGGTCCTAATAAGCCGAACCAAGTCCTCGCAGGATCTATACACTGAACGAGACACGATTTTACCAAACCACCCTTCTAACCCCCTACCAGGTTAGTTAACGCGCTTTATATAGACCATAAAGACACGAATGAGCAAATCAATGACATCATGAAGAAGTGGTTAGGAAAATTCACTTTCAACATAAGAAACTAGTTATTAAAGTCATTAATACATACCCAATTAAAAAGTACCGAAAGATTAAAAACTAAAAGTAATACATAAAAGATTAATCTTCACCAAGTGATGTAAGGAATTTAGCCAAGCATGGCCTTTGTTTGACAAGAACCCTTACAATCTATCTTGGATTCTGAGGGTACTACACACTTTAAAGATGATTGATGGATGATGGTGGTTGGTGTTGTAGTGGTGGTGGAGTGGTGGCAAAGTGAGAGAGAAGTGGTTTGCCAAGGGATGCCTTTGAAGTGAACCAAGCACCCTTATTTATAGTCCAAAACAGTAGCCCGGGCACGGCCCGTTGTCCAGTGGGCACAGCCCGTGGCCATCCATCTTCTATTCCTTCATTTATTGCATCTGACAGTAGAGGGCCCCACACGACCCCGTGGCCTCTTGGCACGGCCCCGTGGTCAACTGTTCGCTGTACTATCTGGACTGCAAATCTTATAGTTGACCACGCCCCGTGTTGGTCTGGGCGCGGCCCCGTGATGGGCGTAGAAGCTTCTGCAGGTTTTGTCTTGAAGTGCAGGGTCTGACCACGCCCTGTGTTCGGCTGGGCACGGCCCCGTGGTCATCTTCTGTTATCTTGTTTTTGTCTTTGGGGTGTTGCTGAGGGGTCGGGCATGGCTCGTTATTCCTTCTTTTCGTATTTTTGCTAGTTTTGGCTGCTTAGTTGCTTCTTTTATTCTTATAAGCTCTTTTTATCCTGAAAATATAAAAGGAACAAAGAAACGTGCTTTTCCTAATTTAGTACTAAAAAGGGTTAGTTTTATGCCTCATTTGATGTAATTTATATGTTGCATTTTGCAGGCAACGATGGTTTCCTATTTACACGCCGCCATTTGAGTCGCTACAATGATTCTCTTCTTGTCGGACTCGGACCACCACGAAACAATCGGTGACTATAATGGTGTTGGGTATCGGGAATAAGTAAGTACGGTAAAAGAGGCGATAGAATTGGAGGTGCCATGGTGGGTTTGGGGTGTCCGGAATATGTAAGGGGTGGACAATGGTTTAAAAACTAAACTATTGTTAATTCAAAATAATAAGTAGTTCTCTTAAAAATACGCAGCGGAAATACATTTAAAAATAGTACCGGTTGTTTTAGAAACTAAACTGTTGTTAATTCGAAATAATACAAATTCCTTCACCTTAATCAAGAGTAATTCCATTCATTGGCCAAGAGTGTCACCTACCAGAACCGCATACCTGCGGCAATCTAACCTACATGCAAATGTTAGCTATGTTGAGCTAGTTCTAATAGTTTATTTTAAAGTATAAAGAGTTTGTTAAACTCATTATTTTGTTATCAAAACTCGGAATTTATAAATACCAACATCATCTTTAAAACATTTTACACCAAAACCACTTCATATGACACCAAGCCCATCGCCTAAGCGACCCACAACTCTAGACTCACGAAACCAACACGTATCATCCCACATCTAACACACTGTCGCAAGGTTGGTCATCCAAACCGACCCAAATCTAGGACTCAACAACTCATAATCTTACATGTAATCCCTCTCTATGGGACGTATTACATATAATAGTCGTTATGTACGACCACTCTTTTATACTCGTCTCAAAATTATACAAGGGAACCCTTAGTATGAATCACAACCACACTAACAAACATTATACCACAATTACACAACACACCCACTAGTTCATCTAGCGTAAAAACATAAAACACATAAGGTGGGTAACACATAATTAGGTAAAATCACTAAGGAGTGGCAATTACTCGTCTCATTCTTCCACATGTAACCTTCCTCGTCAGATTAGGTTACTAATTGCAGCCATCATCGTCTCCCATATAATCCACCATCGCTACTAGGGCCATATCATTGTCACAAAAGGTTACCATCATTTAAAATACCTCAAGGGTGCTTCTCGTACCCGACGCCACCCCGAAGGTAACGACCCATCATGAGAAACCCGCATCAAGCACCTCTAGGATGCTATATCTCGCGAAATTACTATGAATGGTACACATCGACCTTACGAACTTCTTCAACCCCTACATATTCCAGGTCTTCCATATGAAGACTTGTTCAAGGACTTCATCAGGCACTTACCAACTTCTAACGGAAAAATAGCCATCTGGGTTATTGTTTATCATTTGTCGAAAGTTTCTCATTTTTGGCCTTAGCAACTCGCTCATTCTTCCACAGGTACGCGGTAGAAGCTTTGGGCTCCCCCCATTGCTTGGGAGCCTACGATTTCAAGTTCTATTTCACTCCCTAGTGGGGGTTCCTTCCACCCTTCCCTCATGGTACTATTTCGCTATCAGTCACCCAGTAGTATTTAGCCTTGCAAGGTGGTCCTTGATAATTCACACGAGATTCCACGTGCCCCATGCTACTCGGGTCAGAGCGTGTCGGCATTTCAAGACAAATATTTCATGATCCATCCCAGAATTGATAGTGGAGATATTCAACAGGGAGAGAACAGAAGGGGATGACATGAGATGTAGGATAGTTGGACGGTCTTCTCGCTTTGTGGCTCCTGACCTTAGAAGATGGGATCCGAAACCAAGACACTTTTTCATCACTTCCTCCCGTTGCATACCTTGCTCCACCACTATACAAATAGCATTTCACGCTGCAGTTTGAGCAGCAAACAGTGTCCCTCTTCGTGTACCTCGGAATCCACAAGTATCGGTAGAGGCCTAATAAACCACCCTACCCCTTAAATCTGTAACAGCCACAAAGGTATTGTTGTGTCACATCCCGATTTCCCAGTGGGCCCAGATGGTGGGGTTTATTTGTGACGGTTGGATAACAGCTTCACAATTTGCAGTGAAAGTTAGGAGTAAAAGTCAAGTATTAAAACTTGAAATTATATTAAAATTTATAACATTGTGTTTAGTACGAATATCCCACAAGACAGAATCCAATAAAAATAGACTTGAGACATCATAGGTCATTTAGCCATGGAGTCGCAAATTCCAAAGCTCGTGACCGAACCTTGTGCATCCTACTATTGAGCTAAGTAGTTAATGCGATAAAATATCGGATATCGGTCAAGGACCGATATTTGAGATATTGGTCGGTGGGATATCAGTGGAATATCACAAATTTAAATATCATGCTAAATTTATATATATATAGCAATTTAACACTAACAATAAAATATACTCTCCTACCATTAACAAATTAAGCTTTTGCAACTTGCAAAACACTAACAATTGTAGTAAGTAGTAACTGACCAAGACTTAAAGTACTAACATTTAACAGTAACAACTAACAATTAAGACTTAAAACAGTAATAGCAGTAATAAGAAGAAAGACGAATGATAGAAATAAGAAGAAAGGTAATGATATCGGGAAACTCGGTGATATATTGGTCAATATCGGCCAATATCGGCCAATGTCGCCGACATTATTGGTACTGATATTATGACTGATATTTTGCAACGTTATCTCGGTAGGGGACCGATAACCAATATCTCGCTGATATATCGGGATATTAACTACATAGCTATTGAGGTTCCCTGCCTATACGTCAATCTTTTGAAAATACGTCAGCTTTCGTTGGTAAATACTGTTAACTAACTCATTGAAAAGTAGTTTGAAAATTGTCATTTGATATTCATATGGGAACCGGTTTTCAAGACTGGTTTGTGATCAATATACACGCAATAATGTTTGTGTCTGTTAGGTGTATGCCTACACCCGCACTTTAAGCCAATTATATTTAATGAATCAGGATGTCCGGATACGGTACTATCAACCTCCAAATATTTTTAAGTTAATCAAGCAATGCGGATTAAACTCGGTTAATAACATTTTGAAAGCATTTGCCCATTGCAATATCCGAACCAAGTGTTTTGTACCATATCCCAATTTTTTTTATAAATAAAAAGTGGCTAAAAGTATTTACCTATACTAATTGTATTCACAATGTATTTACTTCTCGTAGTACATCCCGAATTCAAAGTTATTTAACTTAGTTGTGATTTTCGAAGGGCTCTATAGCCCAAAATGAATGAAAATATTTATCCATTAGAATTGTTACGGGTCATTGGAAGTCCTTTGGACTTGACCGGTAAATTAAGAATTTAGCTCGGTTTCGCTAGAATAAGTGTTGACTGGATAGAATGTGGTTTATGGCTGTAGGTATGAGGAGTATCGTGCAATATGGGCTATTTAACCATACATTCTAATTTTGAGAGTTTTGGAAAAGATTTGATCCCTTACGACTAGTTTAGATAGTTTACGCTATCTTAATTAGTCATGCGCGTAAATACTGGTTCGGATGGTAAAATGGGTTCATGATGAGTTTGACATGTCAAAATGTATTTTGGAGTGTTATATAAACTGTTTTGAATTCAGAAAACATGTTTTATATATATATATATTATTATATATATATATATATATATATATATATATATATTATATATATATATATATATATATATATATATTACCTCATTCTTGGATTATTTGTAAACAAGATTTTTTTTATAAATATAAGTGTGACCCGTCGCTTGACCCTTTTAAACGTGATGATCACAAGATATAATTGAAGGGAATCATACCATATATTATGATGATCCTGTGGGTGAGTTTAATTGAATTTTGAGTTGACCAAAGTGGTCAGATTCGAAAGTCAAACAGAAAGTCAAACTAGTTAACTAATCCGGACTTTCAGGCAGAATTAAGCTACTCTACAGAAATTGACGAAGGGAGAGTACTTACTATGACCTGAAGGACTCTTAGAACTCTAGAGAAAGCCTGGAGAGAGTAGAGGAGAGCTTCTTCACACTTGTTTGAAAATATGTGAAATGGTGTGATGAGCATGAAGGCTTAAGGACCTATTTATACTAATCAAGAAGTGATGAAAAGGTGACACGTGTTCCCAGGAGTGTTTAGAGGAGGATTAGTGGCACCCCAGGTGGCACAATGCAGTTTATTGTGGCAACAATCAAAGAGGAGTGGCAATGGAATTCAGCAGGCTGCTGCCAGCTGCAATTCTGCTATCAGTGCACCCTTTACAGGCCGCAAAAGGTATGGCTTATGGTTCGTAAGGAGACCTTAGTACGCATAAAATTTAAACACTCCATGCGAACCACAAGGAGATGTCTATACAGTCCGCAAGGGACTGCTAGCGACCATAATTTTACCCTTTTTACACTCTTAGCCCCTCAACTCTCTTATATGCCCTTTTTAACGATAATAACCTTCTCCTTCAACATATTTGAATTATGTGGAGGGTTTTTGGACGCGTGTCACACTAGGATTCATTCAGAACCATCGGATTGTTATATGTTGAAGCTTGCTTGAACATGAGTTACTCCCTTTAATACATGCACTCTTGTTCGAACCAAGACGTCCATTCTTAGGTGAACCAGTTTCTTTTCTTTTGTTTTATTCATTTTTCCTCTTTGTTCTTACAAGAAATATATAGGTTGCATGCTTTTCAAAGCCTATCGTATCTTATTCCAATCCTATCTTCATCGGTCGGTCTTTTTGGACTCAATTGTTTAAACAAGCCAGCACTAAGATTTTGCATTCGAGTGCGTATCACTCGCAAATCAAAGGGCAAACAGAGGTGGTAAGCTTTTGTTTGGAAGCAAAAAAAAAATATACTCAAAAGTATTATAAAGATAAACCAACAAATAAAACTAGGTTTAATAATTTTTTAAATAATATAATTAAAAAAGCTAATAGTTAAAAAACAAACTAAAAATATATTAGTAAAACTAAAGAAATAATATTAAAATATTAATCTATTTTTCATCTACTTAAAAAATGTAAGATATAATAAATGTCTATTTGTTAAATATTATCATTGACAAAAGTAATAGTAAAAAAATAAAGTAAGAAAGAAAATATTAGTAAAAGTAAGAAGATAATATTAAAAAAATATACGAGGTTTCATTCATGATAAATAGACTTCCTGACAACATTATTTGTATCTTGTTGAATTTTGGTACAAAATGAGTCATCATACCATCATTAATATGACTACCTTCAAAGCAGTTTATGGTCAAGATCTCACCGTGATACACGACTACACACCAAGAATTATTAACATGGCTTCTATTGATAGTTCATTGGTTGAACATCAACGAGTATTGGAACTTCTCAAAACAACTTTTAGTCGTGCACATCACCATTTGATAACTTAGGCTCACAAGAAACGAAGTTAGAAACATTTTGTAGGTCCCCAAAACGGCGGTTCTAGAAGGAAGTTTGGGTAAATATAACCGATTTGGTAGAATGTTATTAAAGAAAGGAGTAGAGACAGAATCAGCGGAAGCATTCATTTCATTCATACCGAAAGAGTATACATCTTGTCAGGCTGGCAGAAATCCTCGAGAGATTCCGCCAGCGTCTCCCCTTAGGGAGCCTCCAAAACTTACATGAACACGCGACACACACACACACCACACATACACATATATATATATATATAGGGATGAGCACCTCGTACGAGGATGTCACTCTTACAAGGATGTCACTCGTACGAGGAGGTCACTTGTATGAGGATGTCTTACTTGTACGAGGTGACACTTTTGCTCATCACACGTTCGTACTAGGGTCGTGTGTTCGTATCTAGTCTATACAATATTCAACACACGCTCTATCTAGCCTATTCGCATAGTGACGGACACAAAAGTGCATCAACAATTTCCCCCTTGTTCGTTATTGTCGAAGCTTGATCTTGATCTTCAATTCTGAGAGCCGTGTCTGAATATTCTGCAACTTCAATCAAGGTATCTGTCGATGTCGTAGAACGCGTCAACGAATTCCCCATTGATTGATGATCCGGGTTTGCATTATCAACTTTAAGCAAAATTCCCCCTGAAATAATTTTCTCCAGAAATTAATCTTCGCGTCTTTTGTTTGCACGATTCTGACCTCCTCTGGTTTGCTTAATCGACAAATTTTCTCGAATAAACACCAACTTGAAACTAATCATTGCAGCTTCTCTGTTTTTTCGTTAACCACATCCGTATTCGGTTTAGCACATATCTCTTATGCTCGATCCTCTTATCTTCAAGACCCAACCGGCAATTGATAGAACTTCGAATTACCACACCAGTAAACTTCAAATCTGTGAATAGCCGTGAAAATCTGAAATCCCAATTTCCGTAATCACATCTTAAGCATACTCCTGAAAGATTGATAAGCAAATCGGTAATCTTCTTAATCAGCAAATCATTATCGGAATCAAATCATCTATCAATACATAGTGATCTTCTCTTCTTCGTAATCTTCGTCTTTCACAACGATCCCAAATGTATAGTATATTTCGTGAGCAACTGGTACACTTCCTTGTTTGAGAGATCCATTATATCTTTTTCTTTAGTCATGAAGTGCAAGTATGTAGCCTTCCTCGGACGCCTCGGCGGAACTAAAACCATAAGACATCCTCATCTCTTGGATACAAATCCAGAAAATAGTTTATTTTCCTTGTAGAGTTAAATTGGATACAATGTATCACTAAGCAGTCGTATGTGTATCCGCAAACGTACGACTATCAGGCATCAACTTGGTCACGACCCTGGAATCCGATAAACAACTCCTCCAAGACTAAGTTATGCCACCCCACTTTTACGAAAGTAGCCATCAACTTGATCTCATCACTAATGAACTCAGACTGCACTTTGATCTCATACAGAAAAATCCAAGACACATTGCATTTCCCAGATAATCTGCAGTTAGAACCACCCGAATACTGTTGCATGGTCACGAATTTCAAAGTGCCGGAATCTTAACATATATGTGAAAAAATTTTATTCCCCTTCAATTTTGAAAATTCTGACCGTACCAAAATTTTCACTGAAATTCCCCCTCAAATCTGGAAAATCAGTTTTCTTCAAATGCGGATTTGACGTTAAGGTCCATTGATAGTCACTACACCAAATGATCAACATTCTGTGCAGGTATCGGTGACTGCCTCAATACTTCAACATTTTGCGACCGTATCATCAAATCTATACTCTGAGGCTCCAGATGGTGTCCACGAACATCCCATATCGGTCATAAAAATTTCAAAAAAAATTCTTTCACCAATTTTTCCTGGAACACTCGTCACGTCAACACGATAAACAAAATTTTTCCATGCCTTTTTTTAGGCATTGCACGCTTTGTACGAGGGGGACTATTGCCTCGTGCGAGAGGGACCATTGCCTCGTACGAGGAGGTCATCCTTCCTACGAGGTGCACCTCGTACGAGGATGTCACCTCGTATAAACGTGTCTGGTTACGTTTTTTTCGATCAAGAATCTTCGTTTCTTCGAATTTCAAAACGATTTTTTCACAGACCTGGTCGAAAATGGTTTTCTAACAAGGTTATAAGTTCAATTTTACATTTTGTCCGTGGATTCTCCGTTTATTTGATGTTTTACGTCCAAAACCCCTCCTAAGATCATAAATCTCCAAAATTCATGAGCGTAGGTGATTCAAGACTGTTAGATCAATTGAATCGGTACCGTAGCTTTGATACCAGTTGTAGGTCCCCAAAACGGCGATTCTAGACGAAAATTTAGGTAATATAACCGATTTGCTAGAATGTTATTAAAGAAAGGAGTAGAGACAGAATCAGCGGAAGCATTCATTTCATTCATACCGAAAGAGCATACATCTTGTCAGACTGGCGAAAATCCTGGAGAGATTCCGCCAGCATCTCCCCTCAAGGAGCCTCCAAAACTTACAAACAAATGAACACACAACACATATATATAGGGATGAGCACCTCGTACGAGGAGGTCACTTGTACGAGGATGCCTCACTCGTACGAGGTGACACTTTTGCTCATAACACGTTCGTACTAGGGTCGTGTGTTCGTATCTAGTCTATACAATATTCAACACACGCTTTATCTAGCTATTCGCACAACGACGAACACAAAAGTGCATCAACACATTTCAAAGTGCGTGAGTTTGTTTATTTAAAGTTACGCAACTATCAGCAAAGTTTAGTGGCATGGTGTGAAAATAAAAGGCTTGCAAAGCGCTATTTTGTCCCTAATAAACTTTTAGGGAAGATAGGTTCGGTTGCTTATAAGCTAGATTTACCCGTTAATGCTAAAATACACATAGTTTTTTCATGTTTCCCTACTCAAAGAAAGCACAACTCAAGTTCAGCCGGAGGAACTTGCATCGGATTGGATTCGAAACATGTGTAGTTTATTATATACTTGCTATATATCCAAGTATTAATGCAAGTTTCAAGGACAATTTCAATTTTCAAGTGGACAAAATTGATATGATCTCAGTCCCAAAGTGGACCAACCCAACATACTAGCTGATTCGCCCACGAGGGAAACCCGACTTCCAAGTCGGTGCTGAGAATAGGATATGATTTGCATTGATTCGAAAAGTTAGTTTCACTATTATGTTTCCTGAATTACCTAATTCTTATTTGTTTCTCATTTTCAAGATTTGTTTCGTATTCGAAGAGTTTTATGTTTGGTTAAATACTTTTGAAGAGTTAAACAAAAGAATATTAAGAAACAATTCCCTAAATTCGTGTTTTTACTTCTCATATCTTTTTCTTGAAGTGTAACTGGCTCAATGGACTTATCATTTTTATTAAGCTCCAAGTTGGACTTTGTAATTCATCTAATGAAAAGTGGCATACTCACTTTCAACCTCACAATTTTTATTTATGTTTTATTTTAATATATTTTTAAAAACTAATAATTATTATCACTTATTATAAATGTTTCATGAATAACGAATTTTTGATAAGAAAAATATTCATTATCGTATTTATTTATATAATTTCAAATTTAAACTCATATCTAAGTTATCTCCAAACTAAATTTCGTTATTATCTATAATTTTAATTTTATGATTTAAAATCTTTCTATATATTCATTTTTAATAACAAATTTACTATTAAATTTGAAAATATGTTTAGCTTTTAAAATGTATAACTTACTCAATTTTAAAAAATTAGAAAATTTTCATTTCATATGGTATCATTTTAGCTCTCATTGTTGTACACGAGATCAAAAAAGACAGTTTTTTCTTGTTGTTGTTTCACGATTGAAATAGAAAAAATTCAAGGAAAATTACTATTTAGAGTTGTTTTGTTTTAAAATAACTATTGTTTTCATTCATATGGCATGTACATGACTTTTTCCAGAGTCGTAGAGATAACTTAAATTGTTAATTATAGATAAAAAAAGGTAACTTTCTGAATAAGACGTCCAATGTTGTCTGTAAAGAAACTTTTAGAGATTTATAATTTTTATATGTATTAATAGATTTATTAAACATACATTTGTAATTTTTCAATATTAAACGTAGTGTCATATGTAATTATTTATTAGTTGTTAGATCACATACAAGAGCAAATTCAAGTACAAAGTGTACGCAATTAGGAGAGGAAGACAAGTGTCATTGACATGAAGGGTAATTTAGTTATTTCTCACTTGAACAATTTCCCACTTGATTTTCAAACGACTATAACTTTTTATACGTTAATATTTTTTTTAAAAAAATACACCGTATTAACAATCATTTCATTCTCTTTAATTCCAGCAGCTGTTGCTATAGTAAATTACAATAATTTGAATAGTCATTAGTCCATTACGTGATTTTTGAATACTCATCACATGACTATGTGATTTTGAATATCCATTATATGATTACACATTCAACATAAACCATTACATAATTATACATTCAATATAAATCCATTAAGTGGTTACATATTCGATATGATTAGTTGTAACTAATGTTACTAAAATTATGCTTATACGTGATTACACATTTGAATAATAAAAATATTATAACGAAATCCATTTGTGATTACACATTCAATATAAATCATTACGTGATTGCACATTCAATATGATTTGTTATACTAATGTTATTACAATTATACTTATTACGCGATTACACATTTCAATAATACATAGTTAATTATTGTTACGTAATTACGTAAGCCTTAATGGGATTTCACATAAAATACTATAATGAAACTCACGTAACCACGTAATGATTATTCAAGATCTTGTATTTAAAATCACATAGTCATGTGTTTGGTATTCAAAATCACATATCACGTAATAGGTATTCAAAATCCTGTAATTTTTTTTAAAGAAAACTATAGTAATAGGCTGCTCGAATTAAAGAGAATGAAATGCGCGTCAATATGGTGTAATTTTTATAAAAAAATATTAACGTATGAAAAAAGTTATAGTTGTTTGAAAATCAAGGGGAAGTGAGTCTATGAGTCAACAAGATTGACGTGTTTCCCCTGTTTTTTGTTATGTGAATATTAAATTTGGGATAGTTAATCTCAACCATTGATCTTGAAAATCAATGGCCAAACTCATCTACTTACACTTCTGTACACTTCACTCTTCTTGTACACTAATCTTTCTCTTATTTATTATATATGTTTTTATTGCATTAATTTTGTATACTAACCGTTATAGTACATAGGTTTATCACCTAGTTGTTTAATATTTATGATAGAGGAAGATTATTGGACAATAGATGAATCCGTATGAAGTGTAGGAAACATTCAATGACAAGAGTATTATAGAAAGATCCAATTATTGTTGACTTATGAACCCACTTCTCCCACGATTTTCAAACGGGTATAACTTTTTCATGTGATAATATTTTAAAAAAAATTACAATCATTTTAACGAGCATTTCATTCTCTTTAATTTGAGTAGGCTATTGACATAAAAAAGAATTTAATTATAGGATAGTGGTCACACATTCAATATGATTTGTTTCAAATGATGCTATTACAATTATGCTTTATTACATGATTAAATATGTAATATATGGCATTACCTGGTTATTATAGGTTGATTTTTTAATGTTTTGTATTACATTTATACTAAACTAGTATTAAGACGCGGGGGCGTAAAACCATGCAAAATAGCACCAATGTCACACCACTGCCAGCGACCAACGCTGAAAAACTCTTAAAAACAAAATAAATAGAAAAGGGAAACTAAAATCGAATGAAAAGCATATGTAAATCGTTGAACCATGCACACCCATTGCAGCGTGTTAATGTGAAAAATTTAGGCTGAAACGTAAAACATAAAAAAATACCTAAGTCGATCTAGGACCCGCGCGTTGCGACTAACTTCTCAAACATGAAAAAATAGACGAAAAAACTTTGAACCCACATGCACGTTGCGGCGTGTTAACTCACAAAATTTTGAACGAAACGTAAAACAGAAAACCTATGAAAGATGAAAACTCTGGGGGCTAAAGTTGAAAGTAAAAAATGTTGGGGTTAAATTGTAAAAAAATTAAAAGCTTTGTGTTAAAACTAAAAAAACAAAAGGGGTTAAATTGCAAAGATGAGATGTTTTGGGTTAGAAATAAAAAATATTAAAAACTTTTTTGAAACACCCCCTAAACATAAGATACAACAACATGAAGCACATTTATCTTCTTAATTTATAGTATGGAAATATGTGATTAGGCCTGAAGTATTAGACATTCCGTACAATATTATGTATTATGTGTTTTTCTATTACAGTTATGGTTAATATGTAAGTACGTAATCACTTAGTGGGTTTTCACACGATACTATAATGAAATCACGTAATAGGTATTCAAAATCATGTAATCATATATTAATACACAGTCAACTATTGTTACGTAAGTACGTACTCGTATATAATCTCGTAACGTTACACTTGTTTCAAGAATAAAATACATATTAGGCAATTACGTACTGATACATAATCACATAACGTTATATCTTCTAAATAAAAATAATAATAATTTAGAAAACTATAGGAATAACCTGCTCTAATTAAAAGAATGAAATGCTCGTTAATATGGTGTGTTTTTTTCTATAAATATTATGGTATGAAAACATTGTAGACGTTTAAAAATCGTGGAAGAAGTGGGTTTATAAGTCATTAATACTCGATATTCTTATTTTGCTCTTTCTTCAATTGTTTCCCTTATTTGTGTCACGTGAATTCTACTTTAAGGACCACCTAATTTTAACCATTAGATTAGATTTTTTTATCAAATGCCTATATTTTCTTTTATACTTCGAATAAAACACCTCGAATAAAACACTCTTGTACATGATACTTTCCTTAAATGGTACATCAATAATCTAAAAGTACTCTTATTTGCCCAAATATAAACTTGGGACCACGCTTTATAATATTTATTTTTTTAGAGCTGCCAGAATTTGACACTTTCTATATATTGTTATTCGTTAAAGTTCTTCCTCTAAAAAATATGGTCACGTTGTCAGCAACCGAAAACCAATAAAACTACCCTCTCATAAGAATCAAAACCAGCCAAAACCACATTATTGCCTCCATTCATTTTACAAATCCAGTTTTTCATTTTTTTCAAGAGAAGAAAAATACAAATTCTAAATATGATCTTATATACACGTGGACCATAAGAAAAAAAAACAAATTCCGTGAGGTTAAACTTTTTTTAGTTTCCTTATTTTCTGTAATGACAAAATAAAGATGGTTTACGGCTCAACTTTTTTGAAAGTAAAAAATATATGAAAAGTTACAGTAACTTTTGGATCACACAATGATGATAAGACTATTTGTTATAGACAGATTTTGTCGGGGCTATATCGAAAAACAAGTGATGTCACGTGACACCACGTAGACATATTTTTTTTTTACCTTTTGCATTACCAAGTGGTGTTTGGACGGACTCCGTTAAAGCCCTATTAACTATTGTTTAACAATTTTAATTGAAATTATTTAGTACTTAATGGACAAGTAATTAAATATTAAGAATTAACTGATGTTAATTATTTTTATAAATATTAAACTTTAATTAATACATATAAATACCAAGAAATAATAATGAATTAATATGACTAATCCGAGTAAAAGTCAAAGGCCAGGATGATTTGCGGTTTCGATGATATTAGATGAAAACTGGACCGATAATTTGGAGAGTTAAAGTCAAAGGGGAGTTGATTGGAATGATTTTTTTTGTAATTGTGCATTTTTTTAGTGTAAATGGTTTAAGTATGTGAAAAAAATGGTTTATTTTTCAGGAAAACTAAATGGTTGGGAGAATCTCAACACTCTCCAACGGATCTTTACACCTTGCCCGCCATCGCCCCCGTGTCCAAGTCGTGTTGCACTGTGGTGGTTTTTGCTCACCAACTAGTGCTATTATGGCACAGTGGGTTAGTGGCGCAGTGGTTTAGTGCGCGTGTGTTAAGTCGTTTGTTGGACCGTGACTGACCGGGTTCGAAACCCGGCAGGAACATAACATTTTTATTTGCGATTTTTAACAGTTTTTCAAAAACAAATTATATATTCTCGTATAATAATTGATTATGTATCGTTTAAAATTATTTTGGGCATTAAATTCGCAACGAAATTTTAACTGACTGTTCGGTTGATAAATGGAGCGGGTTTGGTAAAATCCGTTTTTGACGGATGTTACAAACGACGCACCAACACGTACACATAGCCTAAGTGTTAACCTTCACATATTTATCTTGACTAGTGGTATGAAACCGGCGCGTTGCGTCGGTGTCTTGTAATGTTGCAGTACTGACGCTCGTTATAATAACTAAAAAAGGAAAAACAAATAAACAAAATCGTGATATGACTAAAAGAATATTAACATGTGATCTACATCGATTGAAAACAATTGTTTGGTAGGAATCGGGTCGGTTCGTCTAAGTACCACCACGATACTTGCATGCACTCATATAACATATTAAAAAAACAAAATGTACACTCTATTTTGAATGCAACCCCCATCTCAACAAAATTTACAACGAAACGCCTGGAAAAAATTAAGCAAATTTACGAATTTATTTTTTTTAAGTTAATAAACACGAGTTATTAAAGAAAAATTATATAGCATAAATTAAAAAACAATAAAAAAGTGGACACGTGGCAACTTTTTAGTGGTTTAGCCACTTTTCATTAGGTTTCTTTTTTAGTATATAGATAATTTACGAATTTAGTTTTTTTTAAGTTAATAAACACGAGTTATTAAAGAAAAAATATATAGCATAAATTTAAAAAACAATTAAAACAAGTTGACACGTGGCAAATTTTTAGTGGTTTAGCCACTATTCATTAGGTTTCTTTTTTAATATATAAATAATAGCATCATTTTTTAAGTTATATCCGTGCAAGGCATCCAATTAGGTTTTTATGGGAACATGTATGAGATTAATATAAAAAAATTCCACAACTTGAATCGTAATACAACCATGGTGTTGTAAATTTGGAATGATTTTGATACATTTGCAGGTATAAAACACAATACAAATTTCAAAAATACCATGAGTTGAATCATAATGCAGTCGTGGTGTTTTAACATCTAGAATCATTCTATTTTTATTTCAGATGTTAAAACACCATGACTGTAATCACAATACAATGTTACAGACTCTAGATATTAAAACACCATGACTTGAATCATAATTCATTATTTTACACTGCTATGATGTCTTATATACGTTCATGGTGTTTTCCTGTAAAACAAACGCCTTGAATAACAATATAATTAAAACACCATTGTATGAACATAGACAAAACACCATGGACTAAAACATCCGATCAAAACGTAAATTTTTTCTCTATATAAGTATAACAATATAGTACTCATATTAAAGATAAAAAACACTCGTTATTATGCTGTAATTTAAAAAAAAAGTTACGTATAAAAAGTTATTAACGTTTTAAAAAAAAGGGGAACTTATATGTGCATTGCATGTGGGTTTTTTAATTTAAAAATGTTAAATTTTCCTTTATATCCTTAATCTAGAAAATTAAATTTTTTAATGGTAAACACTATTTACAATTTTGCCATTATAATATCAACCATTAGATTATAGATCAAATGGTGTAAATTTTTCCTACACTTCCACAAAATACACCCTATTTACATAACCCTACCATAATATATATATTATATTCCTACACTTTCACAAATAACCCATTACAATAACCCTACATATATATTATATATATATATATATATATATATATATATATATATATATATATATATAATATATATGGGTTAGTTTTAGAGGCTTTTTTTTGGGGGGGGGGGGTTAGGTTCTTGGGAGGTGGGGGTGGGGGGTTTAGGATTTTGGTAATATTGCACATTTGTAGTATTGAAAAAACACAACTCCTTAAATCTTTTTTCTATGTCATAAAAAATATGCTCAAATATAGTTGAATGAAAAATAAGAAAATTTATGATCTTATGGTGCATTTAAAAAAAAAACAATTGATACCGTATGGAGAAATTAAAAATGTTAATATATATATATATATTATATATATATATATATGGTAGGGATCCTAAGAGAAGTCCACCCTATTTGAGAAACTTGATAAGCATTCTAGACCACATATTTCTCTAAGATTTTCGTAATATACGCATATGTATAGTTTAAAATTGACTATATACATATATGTATATTGAATTATACACATATGTATATAGTCAATTTTAAACTATACATATGTGTATACTGCAAAAAGCTTTGGGAAAATGTGTGGTCCCGAATATAGGGTAGGGATCCTAAGAGAAGTCCATCCTATTTAAGAAATTTGAGAAGCATTATGGACCACACCTTTTTCTTAGTTGTTCGTAATATACACATATGTATAGTTTAAAATTAACTATATACATATATGTATATTGAATTATACACATATGTATATCGTCAATTTTAAACTATACATATGTATATATTACGAAAAGCTTAAGGAAAATGTGTGGTCCAGAATACTTCTCAAATTTTCAATTAACTTAGTACTTTTCACATGATCCTAACCCTATATATATAGGGTAAGGTTTATTTGAGAATCATCTGAAGAAAACTAATTTAATCTACACCCTATATTCTTTTATCATTGATTTGTGAATCAAGGTATCAGTTTTTTTCACTTTTAATTAATGCTTTAATTAATCTAAACCGTTAATATTTAAAAAAAATACACCGTATTAACAAGCATTTCATTCTCTTTAATTCAGCAACCTATTGCTATAGTAAATTACAAAAATTTGAATAGTCATTAGTCCATTACGTGATTTTTGAATACTTATCACATGACTATATGATTTTGAATATCCATTATATGATTACACATTAAACATAAACCATTATATAATTATACATTCAATATAAATCCATTACGTGGTTACATATTCGATATGATTAGTTGTAACTAATGTTAATAAAATTTTGCTTATTATGTGATTACACATTTGATTAATAAAAATTTTATAACGAAATCCATTATGTGATTACACATTCAATATAAATCTATTACGTGATTGCACATTCAATATGATTTGTTATAACTAATGTTGTAATAATTATACTTATTACGTGATTACACATTTCAATAATACATAGTTATTTATTGTTACGTAATTACGTAAGCCTTAGTGGGATTTCACATAAAATACTATAATGAAATCACGTAACCACGTAATGATTATTCAAGATTTTGTATTTAAAATCACAAGTCATGTGTTGGTATTCAAAATCACATATCACGTAATAGGTATTCAAAATCCTGTAATTTTTTTTAAAGAAAACTATAGTAATAGGCTGCTCGAATTAAAGAGAATGAAATGCGCGTCAATATGGTTAATTTTTATAAAAAATATTAACGTATGAAAAAAGTTATAGTCGTTTGAAATCAAGGGGAAGTGAGTCTATGAGTCAACAATATTGACGTGTTTCCCCTGTTTTTTGTTATGTGAATATTAAATTTGGGATAGTTAATCTCAACCATTGATCTTGAAAATCAAGGGCCAAACTCATCTAGTTACACTTCGTACACTTCACTCTTCTTGTAC
>CAMTDV010000016.1:84719091-84769340 GCA_947069175.1 Scalesia atractyloides
CATTAAGGACTTGAAGACACTCATATTCCACAATCAAACGACTAATCAAAATAGGGGTGATTCCCGCCTTTGGTGACAAATTTCAATCCATCCGACATAACACTTTGAACGAAATTTCTCCATCAAGTCAGGAGTGATATCCACATCTTGATGGGATTTTTTTTCCATTATTCTAGTGGATCCTTATCGATGACTCGAGATTATATCTTGTTTCGTTCATTGAACCACCCTAGGGTACGATGTTACCAAGTTAGGGGTGAAACCCGCATCTTGATAACTAGTTCCACTCTTCGATTTTCAGTCTCGCCAAAGTTTCGCGTTTTCGATCAAATTAGGGACATGTACTAGCTGGAAGGGTAAAAAAAATACCGTTAATCGCTTGTCGACAGAGTATTTTACCTATTAGGCCAAAGCATGTCTCCCAAATTCGAAAGGACTTGCGATTCACTTTGGAATAGTCGAAGTTTTTCAACCTGAAATGCTCCAATACTTATCAAGCCTCTCTTTTATGTTATCTTAATTTTTATGCAAAATAATACTTATCCCCTCATTCATTTCAAAATCAACGTTATACTAGAATCGATTTTATGCACAACAAACTTCTCATTTTCCAAAATTCAAATTTATTACACAACAATTCAATAGATGCATATTATACATTATACTTGATTCGGGAATTCTGGAACATTCTTATGTGATAAACTTGTCATTAACTTCGTAAGAAACCACACCTTAACATGTATAGTGCTTGTGTAGCGCTATAGGAGTAGCGCACCGCCCATATTCTTGAGGTCATGTTAAGTTAACAACATTACACCTTGTTCGTTGCGACGATGTTGGGTAGTAAACATTGCGGTACATGATGGTTTGACTGTTTATTCACATGCCAAGTAATGCGTTAATCTTGGTTAACTAAAATATGTCATGTGTATTGTTCAAAGATGTATTATTTGTACATATGCTAATGCTGGTTATACTTGATTGGTGATTACTAGAACATCCTTATTTGATAAACATGTTATTAACTTTGATCAAGCCAACCTGAACATGTATAGCGCTTGTGTAGCGCTATAGGAGTAGGGCACCGCCCATATTCTTGAGGTCATGTTAAGTTAACAACATTACACCCTCTTCGTTTCGACGATGTTGGGTAGTCAACATTGCGGTACACGATGGTTTGACCTGTTTACTCACATGCCAGTAATGCGTTAATCTTGTTAGCTAAAATATGTCATGTGTATTGTTCAAAGATTTTACATATACTCACACTCGTACTCAGGCTCAGGCTCAGCAGGCTCAGTAACTCATACTCATATTCATACTCTATACTCTCTCATACTCAAACCAATCATGCTTACGTACTTAAAATTCTATACGTTATCAATCTCACTCGTAATACGTTAATAAACCCTGCCCGTACACTACTAGTACGAAACTACGCGGAAATCATGCACAGACCCAATAGTCACGGATGCATACACGATAATATTGGTAGACGCATGAAAACCATAGTGGGTTCTACTGTGTATCATAACACAAAACGTAACATGACATTGATTAGCGAAACGGACGTAAATATGGTAAGAACATGGTGGATACGCGCTGGTACTTCCTATATATAAGTGTTACTATCATATTACCAAAGTTTCATAAAAACGTGCCATGAGAAATTCGGTGTTTCCCCGTATCTTATTAAATACTAGCAACAACCCTTGATCACTCGCAACCTACTTCTCGGTTATAATACCCAAATGCCATCTTTCCCAAGTCTTTCTCTGAATAAATTTCGGGATGAAATTTCCTAAAGGAGAAGAGACTGTAATGCCTCGTAATTCCGTACTTCCATGTTCTTAGAAAATACGAGTTCGTTTCTCTATTTTAATGTTTTGCAATCGACATCTGATCGAAAATCGAAATAAAAAACAAACAACGCATATTCACATTTTAACGCAATCGATAAACGAACGCGCCACACATCGATTTCCGACACCATTTACATACTTTCGATCCTGAATAAACATCATACAGCACCTTACGAAAGTCCGGGAACAAAAAAAACGGGTCTTGAAAACGTGATTGGGTCGCTAACGGGCTTTAGGCCCAACCCACTCAAAACCCTAGAACTATATAAGCATCCTAAACCCCCCATTCTCCTCATTCTCTAAAACCCTAGCCCCCAAGATGCCTGCCCCCTCTCTCTCACATCTCCGGTCACCAGAGTAAGTCCGGCCGACCTTCGACCGTTTTCCGGCAAGCACATCACTCGCAATACAGCCCACCCCCAATGTTCTCTCTCCCAACTCTCTCTCCCTCTGTCGGTTCAATAAACGGCCGACCACCACCATGGGTGGTGGCGCACTACAAACAGTGGCGTTAGCTGCTCCAAACGACGTCGGAGAAAGGAGGGCGGTGACCCCTCGCCGGTGAAGTGACGATGATGATTGGATGTTGACGGGGCAGTGGTATTGGTCGGTCTCAGTTCTGGCCTCGAGTTTCAATTTGGGTTCAAGCTCGGCTCGGTTCTACATTGGGTTAGCGATAGTGGATGATGGCAGTTATTTTGGGGCCGGGACGACGGCAGTCGCGGTGGTGGTGAGGCAACGCGACGACAAAGACATTTTTATGGCTCAATCTGTAGTGGAGGTGGTTATTTCGGCTCGGTCACCGGTTTTTCAGCACCCTGCGGCAGCGACAGTGGCGACAGTTCAGGTTCACTCCTTCAGGCTCGAGGTTTGGGTTTGGTTCAGATTCACGCTCAGCTTCGGTCAAGTATGGTCAAACCGGGCCAATTGGTAAGTCCGGGTTTGGGTCAACATTAGTCAACAGCAGTCTTGGTTCATGTTCGGGTTCGGGTCAGCACCGGGTCTAGCTTGTTCAACTCGGTTTGGTGAAACCCGAGTCAACTCGGGTCAACAGCAGTCAACACGGTCAACACAAGACTCGGTAAACTTTAACGACTCAATTTTATTATGTTAATTATGTTGTTTATATATTTTTTTATGTTTAACACAAACCGATACGACTAGTAAACAATAAATAACTTTCGAGTAAATTATAGATATTACTTGGACTTGTACAATGAAATTCATATATAAATCGTTTGTATATTAGTTAATAGCTGAACCGACACACCGTTGCATGATATGTATGCAAGTGTATTGGACAAATTACAATGTTTTAATGTTACAAAAGTATATTTTATATGTTGTGTAAATTTATTTTTGAGTTTTGAAAATTATATCGACAACTTGTGTTGTCGGGATCGCCCAAAAACAGAGAAACTCTGCCCGATTTTCGTTAGAAAAATAAATACTTTATAGTCCGAAACACTAAGGAGAACGTATCGGGACCAGAATGAAGTTTGTAAAATAAATATAAATGTATATTTATTTTTGACAACACCTTTATAACCTCCAAATCCTCTCAAATTCTCTGAATTTGCGAGAACGAGACAAAATTCTCCCAAGAACAAAAGGTGACCTCGGTGTTCCATCATTCAACCTTCAACTCATCACGGGATTACCAAAGAGAACTTTATGAAAACGGTGAGCATACTTGATCCCTTTTTACCCTTTATTACCTTTGGGTGCAATACATGTCCTCTATATCAAATACACCAAACATGCTTATACGCTTACACAAATAATTTTATACATGCTCATATGTGTTATAGTTGTAATCATACGTGCTTAAACTCATGTGCTTATACATAGTCATTACCTTGGAGTATTGTTTAAATCGTTATTTTTTTCTTATTATTAATACACTTGTTCAAACTTGTATGCTTGTCATTATTTTTGTATTGAACCATGCTTTGACATGTATGCAGGTCAACGATATAATTAAAGATGCATGGAATCCAATAGGAATGCTTTAGAAACTCATTTTATTTAAGATGTATTTTATTGAAATGTTGTACTTGTACTAGTTTCAAGCATGTTGTAATTTGCTTCCAAAAGTTGTAAAATACTTCTATCAGTGAAATGAAATTTTTATTGCTTAATTCATGTTGTATTTCTATCTTGTTGTATTCTAGTTCTAATAATGTAAAATCAATTAATAAATACTTGTCACCGAAAGTTTTATGAAGTCTCTTGCAATCTAGTTTTCGTCTCATCCGAGATTTCCACCATCGGTTGGGGTGTGACACACAGACACACACATATATATAGAGAGAGAGAGATCGGTTCAAATGAAAACCATCCCAGTTGCGAGAAACGCTGAGAACTACTCTCCACCAATCAGATCATGCCACCTATACACTATTATTTTAAATCTTAAAGGTTATTTTGGTAATTTATTCAAAATGTCATGTCTTATCTCTCTCTCTTTAAAGTCTTATCAGACTTTTCCATCCATCAACATGTCATATCTACTCTCTCTCTCTCTCTCTCTCATAAAATCTAAAGAAAATTGTTTTTTCGTAAAAAAATCTATTATACATAAATATGCTATGTCGGTGCTTCTTTTTTATTGGTCAATTTGATTTTTTTTTCAGAGCAAATTTTGTGAAGTTGCAACTTTTCATTAGTTATTATGTATTGTGCAGTAAAAATGTAGGTTAGTTTGATATGGTTGGTTTTGGTGTGAAGAAAAATAAATAAATAATTTTTTTTACTTTCATTTTTATACCCCACACTATATATGTGATACATTTTTTAGTGATTTTACTAATTTGTTTTTTTAATACGTTTGTTAGCTTTTTTAAAAAACATGAATACGTTAGTTATTCTTAATTTTTCGGTATAGTAAACATACGAGAATCGGGCCGATACGGTACGAACACGAATCAAATTCCCGCCACGGAGCGCGGGATCCCAATAGTTTTATGTAAAAAAAGTTTAAAACCGTAAAAAAATTTGGCGTAAAAATGCTTTAAAACCGGGTCGTAAAATTTCTTTTTATTCCGGCATGTAAAAAAAAAGTTTTAAACTGGCGCGTAAAAAACTTTTATACCGGCGCGTAAAAAAAGTTCAAAAACCGGGGCATAAAAAAAGTTCAAAACGGGCGCGTAAAAAAAGTTTAAAACTGGGGGGTAAAAAAAGTATAAAACGGCGCGTATAAAAAGTTTAAAAGCGTGCGTAAAAAAGGTTTAAAACCGCGTGTAAATAAAGTTTTATACCGGCTGCGTAAAAAAGTTTTAAACCGGCGTGTAAAAAAGTTAACTGAGAATTAAAATTCATGTTTAAAACAAAATTAATAATTCATGTTTAAAAAAATAACTGAGAATTAAAATAAAAAATTATATGAGAATTAAAAGAAAATCAATAATGCATGTTTAAATTTTTTATAAAACAATCTTATTAATTAAAACAAAATAATAATTATAGCAATTACTAAAGCTATAGTAAAAAAGATCAATATGCCCCTTTGCCACTAAAAACAAAATGTTATTAAAAAACACAATTATTACATTGCTTTATTGTCTTTTAATCTTATCAATCAAACCAACTTGATCGGTGGCTAATATTGGTTCCTACGATTCTCACAACTCAAGGTGGTTCTCATTTTACCCTCCCCTATATATATATATATATTTATATGTATATATATATGGTGGGAGTTGACTACAAAGCCTATTTTTCCTACAAATTGTAAAAAGTCATAAAACACTATAATCTCAACAATAAAACACACTCAAAACCCACAAATAACAAAGTGAAGATTACTAAAACGTCATATTTGTGGGTTTTTTGTTGTGTTTTGGATGATAAGGCTTTGATTATCGAATGACTAACATTAGTGTGTTTTATGTTGATTATCATGTTGTGTTTTATATTCATAGTTCTACGATGGTGTGTTTGAAGTTTTTATGGACTGTTAGGGTTCCAATATTATGTTTTAGTGATCTTCACTCTGTTATTTGTGGGTTTTTAGTGTGTTTTATGGCTAAAATTGTGGTGTTTTATGACTTCGTATAATTTGTAGGAAAAATGGACTTTGTAGCCGAACCCCACCATATATTATATAATATATATATATATATAATAGGGCTCGGATCATATGAGAACCACCACGAGTTGCGAGAACCGTGAGAACTTTTTGTTCCCTCATGAGTTGGGCACAATGTTTTTGCACAAACTAGATGAAAATATTATAAACACATTTGTAAAAAAAAGTAAAAAAATTTGTAGAGTCGGCAGTTTTTTTACTGATACAAGTTTTTTTTACGCGCCGGTGCAAATTTTGTAAGAAGATAAATAAATTTTTTTACGTCTCATGTAAATGTGGGTATGCGCCATTTTTTTTTGCTGAAACAAGTGATCTTTTTTATGAATTTTAAGAAAAAAAAATCGGAAAAACCTTTTGGATGGCCTAGTTCTCACAACTAAAGGTGGTCCTTAACGCGCGAAGCGTACGCGAGTAAAATCATAACTTGGGTAATTATGAATATAACTGTGTGATTAGGGTTTACACATGCGTGATTTTGTTGTTTTTTGATGACCCATGCGTGATTATGGTTATTGTTTATGCGTGATTATGTTTTTTGTTCATGCATGATTAAGGTTTGAGTTTTATAACATGCGTAATTTACTCGTGTACGCTTCACACGTTACGGACCATTGTATGTTAACCTACTTATATATGTGTGTATATATATAACCTCACTTTACAACGGAACTCGTTGGTCACAAAGTTAAAGATGAAATTTCAAAGTATTCAAATTTTATTTTACCAAAGATATTGTCCATCATAGTTTGTTTCAAAATTAACTACTGATTTTAACCATCACAAAGTTTGACGGTAAATACCTAATTTGTATACTGCCATTAGTGATTACTGGGTGTACAAATAACATTATGAAAAGATGTATTTATCTATTTCAGATTTTTTTTATAAATGTGTAATTTAAAAAGTAAATGTAGACAAGAAGGTGTTCTTTTAAGTAGTTTCTGGAATTAAGAATAGCATACTTGTGTGGTGTGGCATCGCCATTAAAGTTTTGTACTATGTAGATCTCACTCCAAGATAAGACATGTTTAGTCTCTTTGTTGTAGATGCCATTGTTAGCTCCGGGTGTTGGATTTGAAGATTAATTATCTCTATAAATGACAAAGAGTTTGCGTGGCATGAGGGATAAAGACTATCTCACACTCACACGAATAATAGATGTAGATATCGTGGAGTTTATATTGAATGTTAAATAATGTTTCTGGTACAATACAATTCAATACAACTATAACACATATTTAGTGTACTCGACCAATTCAATCTAACTATAACACATATTTAGAGTACTCGTCCGGATAAAACAAAGTATTTGGATGGGTAGTCCACATACATAAGATTTTTGGAGTCAAATGACTTTGGCTTAACTATGCGAACCGTCTTGGTCAAGTTGAGGAGGGGGAATTTTGATTAGTAAGCTTCTGAAGATCCCGGTTTGTTGACCTTTTATTTCGTTTTTTTTTTTTTTTGGGTTGGTGAGTGTTAAGGTTCCTTTTTGAACAAAACATCAACCTATTCTTCAATTTGCAGTTTATTGTAGGCTAAAATCATGTCCATGAGCATTGTACTTTGGGATAGTACTATAGTAGTGACCTGTGGTCCTGCTCTGGAAGTAACATTTTGTTGTTTCTTCATAAAAATACACAAAACTTGTCTTGGGTTGGTCGTGCTTGAATACATGTTCTAGAAGGCACTTCACAAACCTTGGATATAAACGAATGACATTGCCCATGTCAATATAAACAGATTTGATATCCTCATTTACTTATGCAATGCTGAAAGGTTTACCCTTTAGTTAATTGGGAAATAAATGTTCTTCATCTAAAAGGAGTGTTTGAGATTCCTTTTTAAACCTCCTTATTGACTTTTGCAAAATGTATAAGGAGTTTGCAAAAGTCACAATCCCCTAACTTCTCAAAAACTCCTTTTTAACACGTTCAAAAAGTCATAAGGAGGGTCAAAAGTCACTTTGCCAAAGACCTTTTTAACTTGTAAAAGTTAATAAGTCAATAAGAAGTTTCTATCAGCAATCCCAAACATGCCCTAAATTATCATCATTGGTGACTTCTTTAGCACATTATCCTTGTTCATATATCCCATTTGACTTTGTCTTGAAAACGACCCACCGATGGTTTTATATCTTTTCCACTAAAGCTTATACTGTATAATACACTTGTTCTGCTTGTGATGCTAGAATAAACGAGTCATTAGTTTTTAGCTATGTTTTTAATTTAATGTTGACCAAACTATGTTTTGGGTCCACTCTAACTCGTGGCTACTATCAAACAATGTACAATTGAAGAGCACCACACTTCGAAAAACACAATAATATTCAACCTCTGAAACTTCATCAAACAATCCATTATAGTCAGACTCCAACTCGTTTTAAGCAACCCTTACACTATGCCACTGATACACGCGAACCTACAACAACATGTTTTGGGTATCCCTTATGCGACAAAACAGGGTGATGAGATTAAGGCTAGTACATTTTGAAACATACATGGATTAAGGCTTGTACATTTTGAAACTGAGATACTTGTGAGTTTGGCGAGCCATTAACCAAATCATTCTTCTTTGGCTTCATTCACAAGAGTATCAATAGCATGTTGATTTACGATCAGTACACGTCCTTCGTCAATTCAAATGAGAAAGTTTCAACAAGTCATATGCATGAATATATAATTCTCATCACCCTGACTATGGTATGTTAACAGGATGGAACATGGAGAACGTGTTTTCTAACATGTTACGTCGATGGTTTTCCCTCTGTATAGTTTCAAGGCGAAGGTAATACAGAATAGAATGAAATTGTACCATCTTAAAAAATTTTTCAATTACAGGTTGAGAAATTCATAGAGAGCTTATAGAACCTTTTATGGTCACAAGCCTTTGAGGTTCCTCCACAAGTTAATGGGGTCATTACTCTTTAGGTTTTGTGGAGGTGGTGATGAAGATCATGGCTTTAGCATTATCTTGGAGTGAAGTCACATTCTTGTTAAAAGTTGTATATACCACGTGATTTGTTATCAAGTAGATTTTCGCATGTAGAGTCCATTAGATATAGGTGTGGCCAGATGTGGTTAAAATGTGTCTTTGTATATATTCGTAAAAAATTCATCTCCTTCAAAAGTAGAATATATACAAGGTTTTTTTTTTTCAAAAACGTTTCTATAGTACAAGTAAAATTCTCAAATAATAATCGACAAGAGAGGGAGAATCTCTGTTTTCTTTTCGTTTTTTTATAATTCTAAAAGTTGTTTTATTAACATAAATATTGTTATAAATGTATTATTATTGTGGTGCTTATCAACGCCTAAATAGATTAGGCTTGTTCTCCAAGTTTTCTCTCCTATATATAGATTCTTTGTATCTCATTGTAAACACATCACATTCAATAAAATACTAGACCTATTTCTCTCTATTGTTTTTCTCTTATGCTATTATGCTAGTTTCACAACACTTATCCGCACGAGGCTGTTTCTTTTCATGAAGTCGTGACAGATCAAAGTTCCTACAACTGGTTAATTGTTCAATCAAGGAATGTTTATTCAAATCATCACACAACCATTGGGTTTTTCATGGATTAGACGAGTTCGTTGAATTGATGGTTTGTATATGCTGAACGGTGGTTTCATCAGCGAGAAGAAATATTATATGTTGTGATTGATGGATGATCTTAATTAGCCATGTTGATCGGCTAATGTTTTTGACGTTGCAAGGTCAAAATCGAAGTCACATCGTTTTACCTGATTCGTCCTCACGAACAGGTTACAGGTACAAATCCTTTCATGATTATATATTATTAATCGTTACTTAGAAATTGACTGTTTAGTAGATTATGTCACGAGTAACTCCTGCGGAAATCATCAGCAAACAATAATTTTTGGAAAGGTTATGAAACATGATTTTCAAAACTATTAACTGATTGAAATATAATTTTCAAAACTATTAACTGATTGAAATATAATTTTCAAAATATTGGATAGAAAGAAATATAATTTTCAAAATTTTGGATAAGAAGAACCAATCATTTCTTTTACTTTTCGAATTTAACTTGAAAAAAAAAAAGAATAAAACTATCTTCTATTGTTTAAATTGTTTCAACCCAATATTTCTATTATTTAAATTGTTTCTTTCAATATATAAACCGGCAACGCATCGCTCTTGAATTTCCGGTTGTTGATTCAGCCCAATATGATTGGTTCTCTAGTTTATGCGCATGTATTATATACCTTGTATTGATATCAATACATCTTATTATTAATCAGTATCATGATATAGTCAGTATAAATACTCTTAGATACGAAACCAAATTTTTTGTTTAATATCAGTATATCACTATCATGAGATACTAAGTGTCATACTCCATAAATCTTATTATAAAAGTATAAAAGGTCAAAAGATGTTGGAGAGGCATATCTTATATGACTCGGGTGTTTAGTTCTTCTCCATTGGTGTTATGAAAAGAGAACATTATTTACAATGAAAATCAGATATAATAAGTTTTGTTTTTCACATATCAAATATGCTCGTGAAGTAGCAATTTCACAATGAGAATATGAAATGTCTGGAGTGACTTTATATCCGTATGTCCGAAAAATAAGGAAAAATCATAAAACTTGTTTGGTTTTCTTCCATGCCCTAAAGTGAATGTGACTATATATATTGATCGTTTTGATAATGGACTTATTGGGAAACTTGGAATGATGGTCACATAAATAATGAGATCGATTATCAGACAACAACATGTAATGATGGTCATGTTAATAATGATATTGACCAGCACAAGTGGCAAAATGAGGGAGTGATAATATGAAAATGATATGTGGAAATAATGATGGTGATATAACATGATAGTTTCAAATGATATACATAATTATCTTGTGTCTTATGTCTTGTACTAGCATAAGTGCAAGTAATACACATACGATCCCATAAAAAGAAGTTTGTGTATCATGATTATTTACTTAATTGGCATGACCGGTTTGACCACACCGAGTCAATAATGATGTGAAATTATGAAGAACCAGAAGATTCTTCTTGATAATTAAACATCTAATGTTTATGCTCCATGGAAATTATATATTTGCCAAATAAAGTAGGGTCTGTTTCCCTAAATATTCTAGAAATTGTTAGAGGATATGAACATCCCAACATGATACCATTTAATGTTTTAAATCGATGCATCGTCTAAATGGTTATCAAATCCACAACCTGAAGTTTGTGTGATTATGGCTTAGCTAATGTGATAGCAGGTTTTGACGGTGAATTTGATTCCCAAGTTATTGATGATAATTGGAATACATATTTCTATTGAGACGATCACTGAGTAGTTATGATTGGTTGCAAAATCAATAATCATGAGAGTAGAAGTTCATATGTTATGAACATGTTATTTTACATGAAATATTAATTCACATCAAGCCAGTAAGTTATAATACTTTCTCCCCATATAGTTGGTTTTTGGTCAGGAACCAAAGATATCCCATTAAAGATTTTGGTTGTGCGGTATATATTGAAATTAATCCACCACTATGCACAAAGATGGGACCTTAAAAGGTGGTTGAGAATATATGATAAAGAATAGAGCCTTTCACGTGATATTTATTTATGGCTCAATTAATTGAATATCCATCTCAATGGATTAATATTCCCAACATTAGGGGGGATAAAAAACAGTTGGAAAATAAATGAGTTGGTATGAATTATCATATATCCTCAAAACTAAATTGTGAACCAGAAGTTCAAAGAATAACTCATTTACAAAGATTAGCAATCTATTACCAAACACATTCACTGACCTTAAAAGGTTACTATGTCAGATATACTAACTACTAATGCTCCAATTAAGATGAGTGTCCCAGAAGGACAATCACATGTTTTGTAACGAGTCTATTGCACATCTGAAGTGTGGTAGACAAGTCGATTCCAATAATAAATTCCTCGAAAGTTGGAGCAACTAATTAAGATGGTCAAGTCGAGGTTATATTCAAAAGGTCTCCTGAAGAGACAGTAGATGTGATGGTTCAAGAAGAACCTCAGGTACCTGAAAATAAAGAGATCTTGATAAGTTGTATCATGTCTAAGATATGTATGGAATCGAAATAAAAATGGACGTCGTTATACTTTTGTATATAATATAGCGCTTGAAATGATGAGGATCAAGATTTAGGAGCCTATGAATAAATAAAAAGTAACAAGTGGCCAAAATAGAAAGACGCAAATGAGGCAGAGTTGAATTCTCTAATGAAATGGAAAGTTTCGGACCAACAGTCCATACTGCTGAAGTTGTGAAATATGTTTGATATCAACGGGTCTTTTATGCGAATTATATGAAAATCACATTGAGTGATATAAGGAAAATTGGTGGCACAAGAATTTTCGCAAAGACCTATGATTGAATATGAGGAGACGTATTCTCTAGTGGTGGACGCATTGACTTTCCAATATCTTATTAGTCTGGTAATATAAAGAGAGAATTGATATGCGTCTTATTAATGCTATGTATCACTTGATACTGAAAGTTTACATTAAAGTCCCGAAGGATTAAAATATGTAAATCATATAAAGTAAGTTCTTGAGAACAATGCAATCATTTATACATATTCGGATTTGAATAGGTTATGATTCTTTTACATGTTGGATATAATTGGAACTCCTAATGAGTTTCTAAAGCAATTGAGTGTTTAAAAAGGTTAAGTGAAACATCTTAACAATGTAATACTTGTGCACCAAGAAACATACATAGAAAACTTGTACCCAGTTATTATGACATCTCAATAAATAGTGTACACGCATGGTACAATATGGATTTTCGAGATAAAAGCAAGTGTTCATGACATTTTTGCATATGATATAGATATCTATGTGTTTAATGGGCAAATTTATGTAGCAAAACTCCTGAAGGGTGAAAGCACATGCATTTTGGGATAAGATAAAACAAATTCCCTCATGGGTTTGATAATGCCAGAAGCATTGATGTCAAAACCTCAAGAACATACTATATGAAGTTGACAAAATATGTATGGACTAAAATAATCGAGTCGAGTGTTGTACAACTCGAGATATTTGTATAAAGGGGGATATAAGTTTGATTAAATTAGCCATGTTTTATCAAAATTTTACTTTTAAAAGTTCACTATAATCGCAGTTTACCGTGATGATGTCTACATATCATCGAGAGAAACTGTCGAGCTTTTAGAGGGAGAATTTTTTAATAACCTTGACACAGTCTAATTAGTACTCGAACTGTAGTTCGAGTATATATGTAATAATATTTTATCAATCCCTCAAGTACATCTAGAAGATGATGTTGGGATATTTTAGTATGGACATAGTTGAACCTTAAAGTATGTTAAAGGTTCTTAAGTCACTTGTTATAAGAAATGTTTATTATCATCTCCTACCAAACTAGAGATTCTCAGTCTGGAAGTACCATCGTTAAATGCATATGTGCATTAATATGTTTTGCTAGCTATGTATGGTTATTATATCTTTCACTTGAGCTTATTGTCATGATATAGCCTTTGTCAAGCAATGAGACATTGGAATGGGTTCAAAGAAATATTTCAGGTATAAATGATATTCGATTATAGTGTACTAACCCATGAAAACAAGTTTGATTAGTCTTGTAGATGTTGGGAATGTAACATAACACAGTCGTGGATCGTATGATATTTATTTTCGAGGAGAGGCACCAAAAGTCTTATATGTAAAGGAATGTGTTTCAAGGGATCAAGCGGCATTTCGTTGGCTATAAAGCTTTGAGCAAATTTTATGGAAGATCGACACACATTACTTAGAGGCTACATATTCACACGAGGAGGAGTATCATGCAAGTTGCACTCTTTTTCCCTTCACTAAGTTTTATCCCAATGGGTTTTCTTAGTAAGGTTTTTAATGAGGCGACACTATCAGGGGGAGACAATACGCACTGCACTTTTTTTCCCTTAGCTATGGTTTTGTCCCATTGGGTTTTCCTAGCAAGGTTTTTAATGAGGCAGCATCTCCAAAGCGTATGAAGTTGATAACCAAGGGGGAGTGTTATAAATGTATTATTATTGTGGTGGTTATCAACGCCTAAATAGATTAGGCTTGTTCTCCAAGTTTTCTCTCCTATATATAGATTCTTTGTATCTCATTGTAAACACATCACATTCAATAAAATACTAGACCTATTTCTCTCTATTGCTTTTCTCTTATGCTATTAGACTAGTTTCACAACAAATATGACATTTTTCGTTTTTCATAATTCTGAAAGTTGTTCTATTTACATAAATATGACTAAAACGTATACATTGTCCAAATATAATACCTGTCCGAATTTCGTTTTATATACCTTGTCAATATATTATGAAATAGTTTATTAGAAATGAAATCTAAAAACTCGCTTAACTGATTGTAGTTTAATAACTAAACTAAGGGGTTGGTTTCGGTACAAACAATATTTATCCTACAAATTGTAAAAACAGATTCTAGCACTTAAAAAAAGCTAAATTCGCACAAGTAAAAACAATACATACATAAAAGTAGCACTTTTGAATTATATTAGCACATGAAAATTAATCAAGATAATTGATTTTAGCACATATGTGAATGATATCAGCACTTTTCTTAATTAGCACATTGAAAACAAAAGGAATATCAAAATAAAGAATTAATGGCTTGTTAGCATAATTATAGGGAATTCAATATAATTGATATCATTTAGGTTATTATTCTATCATTTCTCTGTAATTTGTTGGATGACACATGACACTTTTAAATGGTTCTTATAGTTTGTATGCGAAATTTGGTTTGAATCTGATCCTACTCACTAATAATCATTCTACACTACTACAAAAAGAAGTTGGGGGAATAGTGCCAGGCAGCTGCCTGATACTCCCCCCATTGGACCAAACCGTTTAATATTTTTTATACACTCTAAAATTACGTTTTGCCTCCACTTTAAAATTACGCTTTCGCCCCTGCTCAAAATAAAATTAAGCTTTTGCCCTAGCGTTTTTGCCTCCACTTTAAAATTACGCTTTCGCCCCCTGCTCAAAATAAAATTAAGCTTTTGCCCCAGCTCAAATTTACGATTTTGCCATCGATTCAAAATTACGGTTTGGCCCTCAGCTCAAAATCACGTTTTTGCCCCACTTCAAAAGAAAAATATGTTTTTGTCCCCAGCTAAAAATTACGATTTCGCCCTCTCTTCAAAAATAGATCTTCCCCGTTTAAAAAATTATGATTTCGCCCGCAGTTCAAAATTACGTTTTTGCCCATGTTCAAATAAATTTATTCTTCTTACTCAAACTCAAAATTACGATTTTGCCCTCGGTTCATGATAAAATCATGGTTTTGCCTTCAGCCTAAAATTACGATTGTGCCTTTAGTTCAAATTTATATTACTGTGTTACCCCCCAAGTTCAAAATTACGAATTTGCCCCTGCGCAAATTTACAATTTTGCCGCTGGTTCCAATTTACAGTACTGCCATCACCTTAGCTTTTGGCAAATTACGATTTTACCCCATTAAAAAATAAAACTTTCTCTTAGTTAAAAATAACAGTATTGCCATTGTTTTAGTTTCTAGCAAAAGTATAAAAGTGTTTTCTTTTAATTGGTTGACTCGATTTAATTGTTTTTCATGTCAAGAACCTACCTAACACTCGCTCATTATTCGGCCATCGCCCGCAACGCGGGCGGGGCATCAACTAGTTTATATACATGCTAAAAGCTGTGTCGGGAACTTTCCTGCTATAAAATATAATTTCTTTTATTAATAATATATAACACAACTTTTTCATAAAATGTTCACCACATTTATCAAATATTTTAGTATTTAATATTTAAACTAGTTTTGGCCCCGCCCGCGTTGCGGGGCGTTAGCCCGAATATTTCTTTCTCGTAACATGTACGTTTATGTTTTGGTTACTTATGCATCGAGTCAACCAACTAAAACAAAACACTATCATACTTTTGCTAAAAAAATGAAAACGATGGAAATACAATAATTTTAAACTGGGGAAAATTGTAAATTTCCATTACAAATGAGCGTGTGCCAGGCAACTCTGGCGGCACGAATATAGTTTTACACTGGGAGCAAAATCTTTATTTGAGAAGGGAAAGAAAACAAAATGATGGCAAATCTGTAAATTTGAATTGAAGGCAAGATCGTAATTTGGCTTGTAGAGTATTCTTTTACACTTAGGGTAAAATTGTAATTTGACAGGGAAAAAATGTTGGCGAAATGTAAATTTGAAGTGGGTGCAAAATCATCATTTAGCTGGGAGTGAGGAAAACAAACCAATAGCAAAACTGTAAATTTAAACGGGGCAAAATCTTAATTTGAATGGACCAGTGGGGAAGTATTAGGACAAAACTGTAATTTTTAACAGTGGGCAAAATCGTAATTTTAAACAGAAACGAAATTATAAATTTAAACTATGGTAAAATCGTAATCTTTCCGGCCAATAGGGAAGTGTCAGGCAGCTGCCTGACACTATTCCCCTAACCTCCCTTTCCGCCAATTGAAGGGAATCTCTATTCCCGCCCACCGTTGTTTTTGTTGTATTGGTTTAATCACGTTTAACTGATAAAACCATTTATCTTATTTCAATACTAGAATTAATATATTTTAGGTCTGGCAATAAAAACTCATTTGGGTATATTTGAGTTATTTTTAGTCGTTTTAAAAATAAGAATGAGTTAGGATGGTTGGGCAATAATTAAGGATGGGCCAAGATAAGTTGTAAGATATCTATTTAAAATAATTCGTGAGTCAGGATGGGCTTTACGTTGGGTAAATGGGTAACTCTAAAAAGAGCATCACAGTCACACTTATCAGCTATTCGAGTGTTCGTAGATGTTGACTTCACAAAGAAAAAAAAAATCAAGAATCAAAATAAAATCCAAAAAATCAAAACCCCCCAAAAAAATTCAGAAAAATGAAAAAAAAATTAAAAAAATATTTTTTTGAAATGTAAAAAATAAAAATAAGAAAAATCAGAAAAAGGTAAAAAATAAATAAAATAAAAAAATCCAAAAAACAAAAACAAAATTAAAAAAATGTAAAAATCCCAAAAAAAAAGTCAAAAAAAATTGAAAAATAAAATATTTTTACTCCATCTTAAAAAAAATGTAAAAATCCCAAAACAGAGTCAAAAAATTTCAAAAAATAAAATATTTTTACTCCATCTATAGTTGAAAATTAAATAATTAATAGGTTTTGAGTTTACATCAACGACAGTAACACAAGAACTGTATGTCTATATCCAATATAGATTACGAAATATTCATAACTCTATATATGTTAAGCCCATCGATTATTTTGTTTTATGAGCCCACATTTTTTTAAATCAATTTATCTTATTTATAGGTTAATTCAAATCCAGCAGTTTATAAATTAAAATTGATGAGATTTAATTTGTACGAGTTTATTAATTTAACCCATGGGCTCATGGGCATATGAACATAACAGATACTAGAACACATGGGCCGGATTGCCGGATCACAGATAAAGAGTCCAGACGAGGACAGTGATCTGTTGAACTTAATGGTTAACTTTTTTTTTGGGCATCAAGTTCCATTGATCGACAATAGAGCAGGCGGATTGAAACTTTGGCCCACAATTAGTCTTAGGTTTTGGTGTCGTGCCGTGAATCAAAAAATGGCAATCAATCTATGACAGTCGAAACTCGAACAAAAGTAGGTGTATTGGTTTCCTAAGATACATATCTTGTGTGATTGCTTGTTGTTGTCGGAATAACATAATAGTTTATTGCGGTTGGATGAGACGGCATAGAGTTAGGGAAAATCCAGTTTGAGAGCAACCGAATAAGAAACTTTGGTGATGATGACGGGTGATGTGAATTTTCGAAAGAAGAATTCAGATTTTTGTATAACCGCCCTTGTTTAATCTAGTGTTCTTACAGAACTCAACCTCTTACTTCTTAAACTCAACAATGATGGATACATGATATACAAAACTTTTGAATTACAAAGAAAGTAAACAATTGAATCTATGGAGAAGTAGACACGATCTTCCAAAGACCCTAACCCTTTACCATTGTGTCTCAACAATGATGGCCTGATGGGTATATGAAACCAGACACTTTTGAAATACATAGAGAAAGGGACAAAGTCGAAAAGTCGATTGAGAAATGCAAGCACCATTAGTAATCTTGCAGGGTTTGAATTAGTTTCATGCCGAACAAAAGGAATTACCCTCCTCAAAATATATGAATTCACATGTATAAAAAAAGCTTATTCTTTTTATTCTCGCAATACTAACAAATCCACCTATTTATAAGTAAAAGTATTGTACGGGTATAAAAGTAAAAAAAAATAATAATCAAACCATCAATCAAACTAACTTTAGGTTTTTTTATACTGACTTCTTTTTTTCGTCTAAACATATATATTTATTTAATTCTTGGGATATTTAAGTGGGCCTTATAGATATAATCCACAACGTGCAATTTTATATAGCCTAACAACATTAGACAATTTATTCAATTGGACTTTTGTTCGTGTTTGTGTTCGACTAAAGTTAAATGAACAAACACGAGCATGCCTATGTTCGTGTTCGTTCGGTTCATTTACAGACTAAATTGTTTGTGTTGATCTTCTCTTAAATCTTTTTATTTTTCTGATTAAATCATCAACTCATGCTTCTTGTGGATGCTTATCATAGAAATTGTCACAAAGCTTGCCATTTATTTATTTATTATTATTATTCCTTATTTGATTCACACCAATATGTTAAGAAAATTAAAAAAGAAAAAATCATCACCAAAATGTGTGTTTTCACCAATGATCATCTACCTTACATAGCAATATAACAATCCAATCAGTCTTGTAATCAAATATGATGTTTAATACTCTTGTAGCTAAATAACAAGTAGGTTTATTGCACGAACATCTGCATTGACTTTAGTTGTTTTAATTCTTTTAACTACATTTTTTTTCTAATGTATGTCGTTTGTGAGACTTTAACCCAAGACCTACCCTTCCAAACCCAAATGTTTAAAAATTTTTCCTTTTCCAATGAACCGTCAACCCATTGTTAGTCCTTTTAAATTAACATTTTATTTTATTTAATTAAAAAGTAAAATTAATATTATTGTATTATTATTATTATTAGACAAATTGGAAATAAATAATTCCACCTAACTCAATTTGGCCGATGTTAATCCCAAGTCAGTTATTGGAAATAAATAATCCGAACTGGTCAATTTTTTTTGGAAAATAGTCGCCGCTAAAATAGCTTAACGGAGTTAAGTTTTTTTCCGAATTACAAACCGATGTTTTAGGGCTTTTGATCAGAACGAGGATACGAGTCGATTGATGTAAAACTTACCTCGAAATACTGCCCCAACCCACGAAAACGGTGCTTCAATTCGGGTGTGTAAACTTCCAATTAACAAAAATTAAGACATTCGAGCACAATTTCTAGTTAAGTTTTACATCAATCGACTCGTATCCTCGTTCTGATCAAAAGCCCTAAAACATCGGTTTGTAATTCGGCAAAAAAAAAAAAAACTCAACTCTGTTAAGCTATTTTAACGACGGACTATTTTCCAAAAAAAATTGACCAGATCGGATTATTTATTTCCAATAACTGACTTGGGATTATTATCGGCCAATTGAGTTAGTTGAGATTATTTATTTCCAATTTACCTCCTTCTTCTTCTTCTTATTATATTATTCATTATTATTATTATTATTATTATTATAATGCATGAATGAGGGGTATTTTAAGATACTCAAAAAATAAAAATTTCTTCTCTCTTTATTTATAAAAACATCCCTAAAATAAGGGTAACTTGGTCTTTTTAAACATTAGTTACATTTTAACCCTTTATCTTAATTACATTTTAATCCCTTCTTTTTAACTAAACTCTAATACATAATCTACATCACATTAAACCTATCATGTTAAGAAATACGTAAATTACATTTGGCTCATCTTTTATAACTTTTAAGGTTACCAAATTTAAGCCTAAATCTCTGTGTGCGCTCTCTCTCTCTCAACACTTCAATTGATAAGTAATTTTTTTTTCAAAACTAGTTTGTTTTTCCCACAAGAACACACTCACGAAAAAAAACTTTTTTTTTCAGTTATAGCAGCTGTAAAATGCTGTAAAAAATGATGTCATACTTATGTTATCACCTTTTTACAACTGATGTCAGTGGGCCAAAAACACCACTTCGAAATTTTTTTTATTTTTTTACGCGTGTTTTCTAACATTTTAATCTAAGAGTTTGAAAAAATGAGAGTAAAACTCGCATGGGAAGCCCGTGTTCTCTAAATTCGCAAAACTCAAAAGGGTTTTCCCTTGATTTGATGCTATATCGTATTACTATAATTATATATATATATATATATATATATATATATATATATATATATATATTATATAGGGTAAGGTTATTGTAAAAAAGACCAAAAGTGTGAAAAATGTAAGAAAGAATCTCAGCCATTAGATCTAAATTAATTGAAAAGGGTAATCAAGTAATTTTATCATTGATTTAATTAATTCAAAACCTTCCATAAACCGCCACCCTAATTTATAGGAATACCGAGTAACACTGCAAACACCATTCAGCACGTATATAACACCGTTCAATAAGTATATAACACCATTCAATAAGTATATAACACCATTTTAAAGATCTCTATAAAAACACTACGGGTAACACTGCAACAACCATTCAACGCATATAACACCATTCAATAATTATATAACACCATTCAATAAGTATATAACACAATTCAATAATTATATAACGTCATTCAATAAGTATATAACATCATTCAATAATTATATAACACCATGAACTGAAACAAAAAACCATTAACTGAAACATTCGATTGAACGTGATTTTTTTTCTGTATATAAGTATAGTAATATGGTACTCATATTAAAGATTAAAAAACATCTGTTATTATGGTGTAATTTAAAAAAAACGAGTTACGTGCAAAAAGTTATTGACGTTTAAAAAATAAAAGAGAAATTGCATGTGGATTGCATATGACTTTCTAAAATTAAAAATGTTAATTTTACCTTTATATCCTTAATCTATAAAATTAATTATTTTAATTGTTATACTATTTACAAGATTGTCATCAAGATCTCAACCATTAAATTAAAGATCTAATGGTTTAGATTCTTTCTTACCCTTCTCACACTTTGAGCCTTTTTTTACAGGATCCTCGAACCGATTCTACTCGTACCGTTTCGGCGCGAATGGTTTTGACTCGTATCGTTTCGAATCGAACCGTTCGACACGAACTGTTTCGACCTGAACCATTTCGAAGCGAACTGTTTCAAATCGAATCGTTTCGGCCAGAACTGTTTCGCCCCGTACCGTTTTGTCCGAACGGTTTCGTACCGTTTCGAATCGAACCGTTTTGACCCGTATCGTTTTGACCCGAACCGGTGGTTGTGGGTGACTTGGTGATGGATTCCAATTCATTTGACAACCAAACACAATAAAAATGGAATTGAGATTCCAATTCCAATTGGAATATTTAAATTCCAAATCCAATTCTCTCAAATTCTAATTGCAGTTCCAAAACATTCCGCAAATCAAACGCCCCTTAGTGCATGAAGTACAACCCTTCAAACACATCATACAGATTATGATTTCCACTGTGTAAAGTTCACACAAATTATAATCTTGACCGTACCTTGCTACTTTTGTTTTCTTCCCCGTAAAGTGCTTTTCCTTTTCATCTGATTTCATCTCACTTGCAGAGTTGGGATGGGTTTCTACTATCCCATCGGTTTCTCCAAAGAATCAGGCGACCTAGGGTTTAGACCAATGACGAAGACTAGGGTTTTGACTACCAATCTGCTTCAGCATGTATGTTTTTTAGTCAATCAAGGTAAGATTTGTTCAATTTATATCGTATTCCTTCTGGTGGGTTTGTTGTTTGGGGTACTAATCTAGCAAAACTTTGAGGTTGTTGAGGACTTATGAGGTGATTCAAGGTGATGGTAGCGGCTGTCACGATGAAAACAAACTCTGGCCGCCACAAACCACATGGGTTCATGATGGTCAGAGGTCCGGTTAGGAACACATGACAGACAAATTTGTTGAGTAAGTTTGAGAGTGACAAGTTTCAATTTGTTACCGTGGCGTAGAAAGCGCAACGTTGAATTTTGAATGTACATTGGCTCCATATTCTTGAACTTTTGATTTTTTAATGTACATTTGGCTCCATCATCTTGAACTTTTGAAAAGGTTTTAAAATTCACTCCTACATCTCAGCAGCTAAAACTTCTCTCTCTCTCTCACTCTCTCTCTAATATTGAACACCCATTTGAAGAAATATCTTATTCTTTCTCTCTATTTTGGTATATGAACACAGATTTGAAGGTATCCCAATGGATTTACAGGTTTGTTCTTGTCAATATTTTCTCTCGATCTGTCAGTTTTATCTTAATTTTGTTCAGAAATATCTTATTCTTTGTCTCGATATGTCATTTTTATGTTCTTGTGTAACACAGCCCGTCACCATACCGTCTAAAGCTACCGCAACCACCAGGAACGAGCGGTAGGAATGGGATATTGATCATTCTAGGATCTTAATCAAAGGGGTGTTTTGCTAAAGGTTAGTTTGTTTCCTCCTTTAACAAGATTAGGTTTATTTGGTATTGAACATGTTGAAGATTAATGAATGAAATTGAACACAAGAAACAAGAACCAACGATTCTATAGCTTTATTATTGATGAATGATCATAAGAAAAGAAAGAATTACAATGAAAACGAACAGTTCTACTGATTGAACCTAATGACCCTTTTATAAGCCCTAATCTCCAAATCAGTCTGCTAACAACTAATTAACAACCTAACTTTGGAAACTACACAAACAGCCCCTCAAGTTTCAACCTATTACCAAAAACTACTTGAACACTGCACTTATCTAATATGACAGAAACAACCCTCCAACTTAAACCTTCACTGTTTAACGTTGACTTTCAGGATTGACTTTTCTATTTTGACTTTATTCTTCACAGTCTCCACCTTAAAGTCATAATCGACTTTAATTCAATCCCAGGGAATCCACACAGAATTCAAACTTTGACCAAGACAAAGGTTTGGTTAACATATCAGCAGGGTTCTTCTATGTTTCAATCCAAATAACCTTCAGCACTTTAGAACTTATCATATATATGATGAAATATAATTTCACATTAATATGCTTAGATCTTTCATGGAATATGCTATTTTTGGACAACTGAATAGCACCAGCATTATCACAATGCACCTCTGTATCCAGTATCTTTACTCCCAAATCTTGAACAAAACCCTTTAACCAAATTGACTCTTTTACCTCTTCTGTCAAAGCTATACACTCTGCTTCTGTAGTGGATAATGCAACCACTCGCTGCAACTGAGACTTCCAACTCACTACATTCCCTAATACCATGAACACATAACCAGTAATGGATCTCCCATTATCTCTATCTTTTGCAAAATCTGCATCCACATATCCTGCGACCATTTTGCCCCTGCAACCCTCAACTGATTTTAACACAAATCCAACATCTTGAGTGCCTTTTTAAGTACCTTAAAATCCACTTCACAGCTTCCCAACGATTTCTTCCACGCCGAGATATGTATCTGCTTACTCTACTTACAGCATATCCAAGATCAGGTCTTGTACAAACCATCAAATACATGAGACTGCCCACTGAGTTTGCATAGGCACTTTCTCCATATACTTTCTATATTCAACTGTTTTAGGAGAATCATCACTAGACAATTTGAAATGAGGAGCAATGGGAGTTTTCACAGCTTTACAATCTGCCATGCTATAGTTGTTAAGAATTTTCTTGATGTAAGAACTTTGAGTAAGCTTTAACTGCCTTAAACTCCTGTCTCTCACAATTTCCACTCCCAAAATTTTCCTGGCCTCTCCCAGTTCTTGCATATCAAACTCCAGCATTAACAGCTTCTTTATTGAATTAATCTCATTCTTATCTTTGCAGGCTATTAACATATCATCTACATAAAGCAACAGGTACACACACAAGCCTTTCTCATACTCCTTATGATAAACACAACTATCATAAGGACTTCTGACAAAACCAATGGACAACATGTAGTCATGAAACCTCTTGTACCACTGCCTAGGATTCTGTTTCAAACCATATAAAGAGTTCTTCAGTAAACAGGCTTTATCTTCATACCCTTGGACCTCATACCCTTTAGGCTGCATCATATAAATCTGTTCTTCTAAATTTCCATGTAGAAAAGTTGTCTTTACATCAAGTTGTTCTAACTCTAAATCCATTGAAGCAACTAATGACAGAATTACCCTTATAGATGTATGCTTGGCTACAGGAGAAAAAATCTCATTGTAATCAATCCCAACCCTTTGAGTAAACCCTTTGGCCACCAACCTTTCTTTATACCTTGGACCATCTCCTGGTTTCATACCTTCTATAACTTTAAAGATCCATTTGCAAGATACCAATTTCTGATCTTTAGGCTTGTCTACTAGTTCCCACGTTCCATTTTTGTAAAGAGAATCCATTTCTTCATCCATTGCTTGACACCACCTTTGTTTTTCTTTTGAATTAACTGCCTCTTCAAAAGTTAAAGGTTCATAAATGCTCTCAGTCTCTGCAGCAGTAAAGGAAACTGAAGAGATTATTAGCGGATGAATATCCGTTTTATATTTTATGTATTTATTGTGTATACTTTCCTTATGTATTTTTGGTAATGATTGATTATGTATCCCTGATTTCCAGGGAATTAGTTAGGGTCTCTTGTATTATATATTGTTCCCTTCTTCATCAATAGACATCAAGGAATTCAGATTGAATTATATGGTATCAGAGCCTACTGCTCTGACCTAAAACCAAATCGCAGCAGCCCCTGTCCACGGACCCTGCAGCCGATTTTTCTTTTTCCTTCTTTTGTTCATCTCGATGGCAGACAAACCAGAATCCTCCAAGAACACTGACAGCCTTCACCCTGCTTATTCGGTGACTAACATCCAGCACAAAGTTCGTGTTTTGGATGGTTCCAAAGTCACCTATGCATCATGGGTCAAGCTGTTCACCCTGCATGCACGCGGTTACGAGGTGTTACACCACATTGATGCACTGAACCGCCTGCCAAAACAGATCTGGACTACGCCAACTGGGCCAAAATTGACTCTCTTGTGCTTCAGTGGATCTATGGGACACTTTCAGATGACCTACTGGCACGTATTCTTGATGAGGAAACAACAGCTTATGGCGCATGGACCCGGATTCGGAAAATTTTTCTGAACAACAAGGGCGCCCGTGCAGCAGCCCTTGAAACAGAGTTTGTCAATCTTACCTTGCGCTCCATGCCCAACCTCCAAGACTACTGTCAGCGTCTCAAGTATCTGGCTGACCAACTGAAAGATGTTGAACAACCAGTCACAGAAAAACGCCTTGTCCTGCAGCTGGTTCGCGGCTTACCACCGGAATTCGATGTTCAAGCCTCTATCATCAATAACACCCTTCCCTCATGGGAAGATGCCTGCGACATGCTCGACTCAGATCTGCGTCGCCAACAAGCACGGGACTCTATTGCCTCCAACCCGGCTGTTGTTGCCCAAGTGTCTCGCGAGCCACCTACGGCCCGACGGGACCCCCCTCATTATCGCAACAACAACCGAAAGCAGCCAAGACGTCAATATCAAGGGCCTCAGCAGTCTTTGGGTCAACAGCAACATTGAACAGGTCGTGGAAATCAGCAGCCCTCTAACCGCAACCAGCCTCGTGGTTCTTCCCAGTCTTCGGCCCATTATCAATTGGTCCGACCCAATGTCTGGAGCCCAGGTCCATCCCCCTACTGGCCACCATGGTGGGCCGCGGCCCCACCATGTCCCTACCCAACTCAGCCCAGTTGGGCAGGCCCATCTTGGCCGATTCTTCCTGGTCAGCCTCAACAGGCCACTGGCCCAAGTTCACAACAGCAACAGCCCTGGTCCACTCCACCTGCTCAGGCCCACTTGGCAAATGTAAACCCACTGGAACCATCAGAATTAGGGGCAACTTTCCAGGCGATGGCACTGGACTCGGGAGATGAAAATTGGGTTGCTGAAACTGGTGCCTCTGATCATTTGACACACGAACCAGGTAATATTCACACTCCTTGTACTACTACTATTAATTCTGTGTATGTTGGTAATGGTAACCGTGTGCCAATTCACGGGTCCGGTCATACAACCATTAACTCACCCAATTCACGGGTCCGACCCTACACCCTTAAAAATGTCCTTTACACCCCAAATATTATCAAAAACCTTGTTTCAGTTCGTAAATTCACTACTGACAATATGGTTTCCATGTCTTTTGACCCTTTTGGCTTTTCTGTGAAGGACTACAAGAATGGGACGCTCCTGAGCCGCCACAATAGTACCGGCCCACTGTACTCCTTCAACACCACAACCAACAAACCTGCTTCCGCTTTGCTTACTTCTTCGCTCTCTAATGTTTGGCATGATCGCCTTGGCCACCCTGGCAATTTTATTATGGATTTCTTAGTTTCTCGTAATTCAATTTCTTGTAATAAATCTAAGAACAATTTGTCACACCCCGACCCGCAGCGGAATAAGAGTCGGGGCATAATTGGGTTATCACCAAAGCTCATGATGTTTACTAAAATGTTTCATATTTATTAAATTCAAATTACAACTTAAATATCCAAATCAAAATTCATACAATTACAAGGAAATGAAACTATGTAAATAATCCAAAGCTTAAACTGGTTTATTCTTCTAGGCCTTCCTATGTGTTTCTTGCCTCAGTTGGATCACCTGTATCATGTGTAAAACAGGGGATATTTTGGGTAAAGTTGGCGAGTGAACCTTAATAAAACATTGTTATTAATTTCTTGTTTTATTTAATATGAAAAATTTGTGCAATAATCACATGTGAGCAAACATATATAAGTAAACAAACACAAACCACTTTGGATGAGTATATGATATGAATGATGATGAATGTGAGATCAAGGCTCAATCAAACGGAGCCGATCTTATGAGGCACCTGATGCTCAACCCGTCTCCCACGGGGAACTGATGGGCCTAATGAAATGCGTGCACTGAAAATGATAAATCCAATCTACCTATAATCCACACAACAATTGATACACATTTGATCACGGATACGATGTATGCACAAATGTTTATATATATAATAAAAGAATTATACGACACATGATACACCCCAAAATATGATTAAAACGGGGAATTGATAGAGATTCACTCACTTTGGGTGCGTTCTTTGATGACGTTGGATGCGCACGAATTTTAAGATTTGATCGACGAGGGAAAAACTAACCTAAAATAATAACGAAATGATTCGGTAAATAAATGGATTTTATTTGAGATTAATATTTTTAATTAGTACTCTTAATGGGATTTTTAGATTTATTTTTGTGAGTTTAAGGAAATTTTCTAACTTTAAAAATCTTATTTTTAAGTATTTTTAAATGATTTTTCAATTAAATAAATAAAAAGAAAATAAAAAAAAAGTTGACCGTTGACCGGATCTTGACCGGTCGGACTGTGTTTTTTATGCGCTGAGTGAGGTTCGAACTCGGGACCTCTCGTATACGTGCACGCAGCTCTACCAACTGAGCTACGTGTCTAACCCGAAATATTCTCTGTTTTAATTATATTTATATACTAATTAATTTTAAACTTATTTGATTTTTTATTAAAAATGATTTATATGGCCGAACAGGTTGCAGGGACCGGAGTCGAACTCGGGTCCTTCGGTTCGAGTGCGCACAGCCCAACCAGTTGGGCTGTGTGTCTAATCTGTTTAACAAATGGATTATATTACTCTTATAAACATCCTGTGACTTGTTCTGATTCAGTTCTAAAAATGTTGGTTTTAATTCTGAAAGTCGGTACGTGTGCGATTCAAACTCGGGACGTGCATATTGTATTTGCACACAGTCCACCGCTGGACTGTGTGTCTAACCCGGTTTAATATCCGTTTTTAATTATACTAATACACGTTTTCATCTTCGTCTTCTTCGCTTAAAAAATTACAGAACTGTGAAATCCGACTGTTCTGGTTAATCGATCATAACTTATACTTGTTTGAAATGGAAAGAGGATCAAGTGATATGGTATACCAAGTCGGAGCGTTTTCTTCAGATTTCCGGCAGTGTTCGTCGGCTCTGATTTTGCGATTTCCGGCTGTATGAACTGTTTTAACAGTTTTGATTATTGGTTTGAACAATTAAAGTATAAATCAAAAGAAAGCAGAGAAGTTTAGACAGTTATACCGTCTGATGAACGAATACGGTTTTCTGATCAACGATTCCGGCGATGTTCCGGCGAAATTGGAAATCTCCGACGACGAGCTTTTGAGGAAATGCAACTTCGGAAAGAAAGTGCAGTTGAGAGCGAAAGGTTTACGAGATGTTTGAGTGAGTATTTATAGGGATGAACAGCTGAATTGGGTTTGAATCGAGGTCCAGGTTCGCGGTCAAAGGTTCTCCGGCGGTTATGACCGAAATTGACTGCCGGCAACGGTTATAACTGGCGTCGAGATTAAATTGTGCGTTTCAGTCAAAGGAAAGGTAGCCAAAATCGCGGAACGTCGGTTTTCCGGTGAGTGCGAGTTCTGGGAGCGCTGATTGCAGATTTGACTTTTCGGTTTTATTATAAATCCTATTTGTTTCCGTGTTTATTACAAAAACAATGTGTGGCGGAGTGGTGTGTTGTGTGTTTGTTCATGCGGGTGACCCGGGTTCGAAACCCGGCGTCTCCAATTTATTTTTTATTCACTTTTTATTATTAATTATGGTTTTCAAATTCTAATATATTTATTAATTATGTATTGTTTAAAGTTTATTTAAGCAATAAATACGCAACGAACAATTATAACTGAATATTTGATTAATAAACGAAGCGGGTTTTGAAAACCCGTTTTTCGACGAATGTTACAGTATCCCCTACTTTTAGAAATTTCGTCCAGAAATTTAAGTAGTAGTGGTAACAGGAAAAAGATGCGGGTATTTTTCGCGCATTGAGTCTTCACGTTCCCAAGTAAACTCAGGTCCTCGTTTTGACTCCCAACGTACCTTGACAATTGGAATACGACTTCGTCTTAAACGCTTCTCTCCGAAGTCCATGATTTCTACTGGTCTTTCAATGAAGTGCATAGATTCATCGATCTGAATGTCTTCTAGAGAAATATGGAGGTTTTCATCGGCGAGGCACTTCTTCAAGTTTGATACGTGGAATGTGGGATGAATCCTGTTGAGCTCTTCTGGTAGGTCAAGCTTGTATGCTACAGGACCTACTCGTTCGAGTATCTTGAAGGGTCCTACGTAGCGTGGTGCTAGCTTTCCCTTCTGGCCAAAACGAACCACTCCCTTCCACGGTGATGCTTTTAAAAGTACTTGATCCCCAATGTCAAACTCCAAGGGCTTTCGTCGTTTGGCATAACTCTTTTGACGACTTTGAGCCGCTAGAAGATTGTTTCGAATTTGAATGACCTTGTCGGTTGTTTCTTGAATTAACTCTAGACCGGTGATTTGTGATTCCCCAATTTCGTGCCAACATACTGGAGATCGGCACTTACGACCATATAAGGCTTCGAAAGGAGCCATACCGACACTTGAATGATAGCTATTGTTGTACGAAAATTCAACTAATGGTAGATGAGCGTCCCAATTCCCTTTGAAGTCTATAACACATGCTCGAAGCATATCTTCAAGAGTTTGGATGGTGCGTTCAGATTGTCCATCAGTTTGAGGATGAAAAGCGGTACTGAGGTCTAATCGTGTACCCAAGGCGGTTTGTACGGCTCGCCATGTTCGTGAAGTGAAACGACCATCACGGTCTGAAATGATGCTTAAAGGTACACCATGACGGCTTACGATCTCGCTGATGTAGATACGAGCTAACTTCTCGTTTTTGAAGTACTCGCGAATCTGTATGAAGTGAACTGATTTTGTAAGACGATCAATGATTACCCATATGGTGTCATAACCACTGGAGGTGCGAGGTAACCCGGTAATGAAGTCCATGGTTATGTTTTCCCACTTCCATACAGGTATTTCAGGTTGGACTAGAAGTCCTGAAGGTCTTTGATGTTCAGCTTTTACTTTGGAACAGGTAAGGCACTTGGAAACAAAAACAGCGATATCCTTTTTCATGCCCGGCCACCAGTAGGTGTATCGTAGGTCTTGATACATCTTGTCGGCTCCTGGGTGTACAGAGTATCGTGTTTTGTGCGCCTCATTCATGAGGAAATCACGAAGGTTATCGCGATCGGGAATCCATATGCGATTTAAATAGTATAGAATACCGTCGGATTTGGTTTCGATTTTGAGTTCAGCTCCACATGACAGCTCATCGCGTACGTCATTTTCTGTTACAGAAACATGTTGAGCTGCTCGGATTCGATCTTTGATGTCGGTTATGATTTGCGAACAGAGAAGACGATTGGAGTTTGCATAACCTTTTCGACTGAGCGCATCGGCCACCACGTTTGCCTTGCCAGGATGATACCGAATTTCACAGTCGGAGTCGTTAAGAAGTTCGACCCATCTTCGTTGCCTCATATTCAACACCTTTTGGTTGAAGATATGTTGGAGACTTTTGTGGTCAGTGTATATTTCACACTTGGTACCATAGAGGTAATGTCTCCATATCTTGAGAGCGAACACAACGGCTCCAAGTTCCAGGTCGTGGGTGGTGTAATTCTTCTCATGAACTTTGAGTTGCCTAGAAGCATAGGCTATCACTTTTCCTCTTTGCATTAATACACAGCCTAGCCCTTGCCCTGATGCGTCGCAATATACTACAAAGTCATTGCAACCTTCAGGGAGTGTGAGGATAGGTGCGTCACAAAGTTTTTGCTTTAGAGTTTGGAAGGCTTCTTCTTGTTTAGGTCCCCATATGAAGGGTTTTCCTTTATGAGTCAAAGCCGTGAGTGGTACAGCAATACGAGAAAAATTGGCAATGAAGCGTCGATAGTAACCAGCCAAACCGAGAAATGACCTTACTTCGGTAGGGGTACGTGGCGCTTGCCATTCTTGCACTGCCTTGATTTTTGAAGGATCAACTTGTATTCCCTTGTCATTGACGACATGTCCAAGGAATTGTACTTCTCCTAAGCAGAATTCGCATTTTGAGAACTTAGCGTAGAGCTTTTCAGTCCTTAAGAGTGTAAGGATGAGTCGAAGGTGTCGTTCATGATCGGATTTAGACTTGGAGTAGATAAGAATATCGTCGATGAAGACTATGACGAAACGGTCGAGGTAGGGTTTACATACCCTATTCATTAGATCCATGAATACAGCGGGGGCGTTGGTTAAACCGAATGGCATGACCATGAATTCGTAATGACCATAACGAGTCCGGAAAGCGGTCTTTGGGATATCTTCCTCATGTATCTGAGCTGATGATAACCAGAACGAAGGTCGATTTTTGAAAAGCAGGTGGCGCCTTGAAATTGGTCTAGGAGGTCATCGATGCGAGGTAGTGGATAACGATTTTTAACCGTTAGCTTGTTGAGTTCTCTATAATCAATGCACATGCGAAACGTTCCATCTTTCTTCTTCACAAAGAGAACAGGTGCACCCCAAGGCGAGGAGCTAGGACGTATGAATCCTTTGTCAGTCAGCTCTTGCAGCTGACTGGCCAGCTCTTGCATTTCGGATGGGGCTAACCTATAAGGGGATTTTGTGACTGGTGTAGCGCCAGGTATAAGATCGATGCGGAATTCGACTTCTCTCACAGGAGGGAGTCCTAAAATGTCATCGGGAAAGAATTGTGGGAATTCTTTCACAACTGGGATATCTTCGAGTTTCCTTTCCTTGTTTCCCTTTTTGACGACGTGAGTTAGGAATGCGACATAGTTCTTGCGGAGATATGTTCGGGCTTGAAGGCAGGACATTAGTTTGAGTCCTTTCGAAGGGGTTTCTCCAAAAATACGTAGGGTCTGACCGTCTGTAAGAGGAATGCGAATGAACTTTTCGCGGCATACTACTTCAGCGTGATGCTGGCTGAGCCAGTCCATACCAATTATAACATCGAAACTTCCCAACTTCATAGGAATGAGGTCAACTGGAAAATCGTGATCGTTTAGAGTGAGGGTATAATCGCGTATAATAGAGTTTAATGAAACGGGCTTTCCGTCAGCAACTTTCACCGTTAGAGATTCCATGAGATTATCACGAGTTTGGTTGAGGATAGGTTCGAATTCTAAGGACACAAAACTCTTATCCGCGCCAGTATCGAATAACATGGATGCATAACTACCATTGATGAGAAACGTACCGTTAACCACGTTGTTGTCAGCCCTAGCTTGGTTGGCATTGATGTTGAAAGCTCTTCCTCTGGCAGGTGGAGGAGCTTGGTTAGCTTGGTTTACTGGGTTCGCTTGAGCTTGGGCATGGATGATGTTCACCAAGCGTGGACAAGTGTTCCTGAAGTGGTTTGGGTCCCCACAGTTGTAACAAGCTCGCATGGGTTGCATCATGGGGTAGTTGGGTTGGTAGTAGGATTGGGCTATGTGTTGTGCAGATGGTAGAAGTAAGGGTTGTTGGGCTTGACCCATTATCTGATGGTGGGTTTGGGTTGGGGTTGATTGCGGTTCATTCGTTGAAGAGTGCAACAAGTTTGAATGGTGTGACCCGCACAACCACAGCTGGTGCAATGTTGGCAAAGAGTTTCGGGAGGGTGATGGTATTGACAACAGTTGCATTTTGGGTGTGGGCCGGTGTATGGCTTTTTAAATGGTGCAGTCGAAGGAGCAATTTGGGTGATTGGTGCAGCAGTGATAGGAGGGTTGGTTTGAGTGACAGCAAAATTCTTGCTGTTTCGTTTCCTCTTACCAGCAAACTTTGAGGAGGAGACTGAGTGGTTTGTAGTTGAGGTCTCTATGGGTGCTTTCTTCTTTTCATCTTTGAACTTGCCATTTCAAATGCGATTTTCAGTGAGTTCTGTAGCTAACTCCATCGCGGCTTCAAGTGTTGCAGGAGAAGTGCTTAAAACTGAGTCTTGAATTTTCGAGGGAAGACCTCGAATGTAATGTTCAACCAAGCGGTACACGGGGGTGAACAGATTAGGGATCATCTGGTTTAGTTCGAGAAATCTCTTGTTATAGGAAGTGTGATCTCCTTCCTTTTGTTTTAGCGCGTGGAATTCATCTTCCAACTTTTTGATTTCGCTTCTTGGACAGAAGCGTCTGGTCATGAGTTCCCTTAACTCTTCCCATGTTAAGGCCATGGCATCTTCAACTCCTCGTTTACCCTTTTCCGTGTTTCCACCAGGTAAGGGCTACCCCAAACAGTCTTCCAGTTGCATAACGTACGTTGCGATCCTCGGGACAATCGCAATTGAGGAAAGTGTTCTCCATTTCTTCAAACCAGTGAAGGAGAGCAGTAACACCTTCGGTCCCTTCATACTTTGGGGGATCGCAAGATTTGAAGTGTTTGTAGGAGAACTTTTTGGAGGGAGGGTTGGCGACGCTCTGGTCTTCTTGATTGGGAGAGTTGATGGGATTTGCGGTGAGAGCTTGTTGAACTTGAATTACGATGTCAGGAAGCACTGCAGCCATTTGTTTAGCAATTTGTGTGGCCAAGCGTTCATTGGATCTTCCTGACTTTCTACCTCCACGTAGTTGCCTAGCCGACATCTACAGGAACATACATAGGAAGATTGTGAGTTTAAGAAGTTTCTAGGTGTCATGTGTCGTTAAAAGAATAAAAATAACATAACTAACAATAATGCAACTACATCCATAGGATGTCTTGGGTTTGCTCATGTTTGGGCCTCAAATGTCCCCCATACAATCGCCTGTGTAGTCATGTGGGCCCCCATGACTATTGGGCTTGTTAGGATTCACATTGGTGTTGGCGGATTAACACTCGCATCACCCGAATGAAAACCGTAAAATATGATTGCGAGATGTATGGTAGGAGGGTGTCCAGGTGTAGACACAATGACAACTCAAAGTGGGGTTAGCTCACACGACGTTTGGTATAGCATGCTTTGGCCTAATAGGTCCTTCGCACTCTCATCATTAGTCCCTAGGTAGGCAAACTGGTCCTTTATTTTGGATTTATACGAATGCCAAGCCTAGACAGGACGTTCCGACTACCGGTACTCGTACCCTTCCAGTTACTACATGCCCGTCATGAGAACTCACTTTGATGTGATTTGAAAAATACCAAAAATCATTGCAAAAATCATGGGGATCATGAGGTGTGTGCTCTCATGGATATGATATGCTATGAGGATATGATTCATGATGAGCATTGTATAATAACATGTATTTATGAGTATGCTTGCATAACATTGAGTGTAAAAATAAACTTAAAGCATATAAACATCATGAATTTTGTATGTAACGCATAAACAATTTAAAATTTTAATCAACTATAGTATAAGCTCTAAAGGTCTAATAACCTATCCTATATCCCTATAGTCATGGCTCTGAACCAATTTGTCACACCCCGACCCGCAGCGGAATAAGAGTCGTGGCATAATTGGGTTATCACCAAAGCTCATGATGTTTACTAAAATGTTTCATATTTATTAAATTCAAATTACAACTTAAATATCCAAATCAAAATTCATACAATTACAAGGAAATGAAACTATGTAAATAATCCAAAGCTTAAACTGGTTTATTCTTCTAGGCCTTCCTATGTGTTTCTTGCCTCAGTTGGATCACCTGTATCATGTGTAAAATGGGGGATATTTTGGGTAAAGTTGGCGAGTGAACCTTGATAAAACATTGTTATTAATTTCTTGTTTTATTTTAATATGAAAAATTTGTGCAATAATCACATGTGAGCAAACATATATAAGTAAACAAACACAAACCACTTTGGATGAGTATATGATATGAATGATGATGAATGTGAGATCAAGGCTCAATCAAACGGAGCCGATCTTATGAGGCACCTGATGCTCAACCCGTCTCCCACGGGGAACTGATGGGCCTAATGAAATGCGTGCACTGAAAATGATAAATCCAATCTACCTATAATCCACACAACAATTGATACACATTTGATCACGGATACGATGTATGCACAAATGTTTATATATATAATAAAAGAATTATACGACACATGATACACCCCAAAATATGATTAAAACGGGGAATTGATAGAGATTCACTCACTTTGGGTGCGTTCTTTGATGACGTTGGATGCGCACGAATTTTAAGATTTGATCGACGAGGGAAAAACTAACCTAAAATAATAACGAAATGATTCGGTAAATAAATGGATTTTATTTGAGATTAATATTTTTAATTAGTACTCTTAATGGGATTTTTAGATTTATTTTTGTGAGTTTAAGGAAATTTTCTAACTTTAAAAATCTTATTTTTAAGTATTTTTAAATGATTTTTCAATTAAATAAATAAAAAGAAAATAAAAAAAAAGTTGACCGTTGACCGGATCTTGACCGGTCGGACTGTGTTTTTTATGCGCTGAGTGAGGTTCGAACTCGGGACTTCTCGTATACGTGCACGCAGCTCTACCAACTGAGCTACGTGTCTAACCCGAAATATTCTCTGTTTTAATTATATTTATATACTAATTAATTTTAAACTTATTTGATTTTTTATTAAAAATGATTTATATGGCCGAACAGGTTGCAGGGACCCGGAGTCGAACTCGGGTCCTTCGGTTCGAGTGCGCACAGCCCAACCAGTTGGGCTGTGTGTCTAATCTGTTTAACAAATGGATTATATTACTCTTATAAACATCCTGTGACTTGTTCTGATTCAGTTCTAAAAATGTTGGTTTTAATTCTGAAAGTCGGTACGTGTGCGATTCAAACTCGGGACGTGCATATTGTATTTGCACACAGTCCACCGCTGGACTGTGTGTCTAACCCGGTTTAATATCCGTTTTTAATTATACTAATACACGTTTTCATCTTCGTCTTCTTCGCTTAAAAAATTACAGAACTGTGAAATCCGACTGTTCTGGCTAATCGATCATAACTTATACTTGTTTGAAATGGAAAGAGGATCAAGTGATATGGTATACCAAGTCGGAGCGTTTTCAGATTTCCGGCAGTGTTCGTCGGCTCTGATTTTGTGATTTCCGGCTGTATGAACTGTTTTAACAGTTTTGATTATTGGTTTGAACAATTAAAGTATAAATCAAAAGATAGCAGAGAAGTTTAGACAGTTATACCGTCTGATGAACGAATACGGTTTTCTGATCAACGATTCCGGCGATGTTCCGGCAAAATTGGAAATCTCCGGCGACGAGCTTTTGAGGAAATGCAACTTCGGAAAGAAAGTGCAGTTGAAAGCGAAAGGTTTACGAGATGTTTAAGTGAGTATTTATAAGGATGAACAGCTGAATTGGGTTTGAATCGAGGTCAAGGTTCACGGTCAAAGGTTCTCCGGCGGTTACGACCGAAATTGACTGCCGGCAACGGTTATAACTGGCGTCGAGATTAAATTGTGCGTTTCAGTCAAAGGAAAGGTAGCCAAAATCACGGAACGTCGGTTTTTCCGGTGAGTGCGAGTTCTGGGCGCGCTGATTGCAGATTTGACTTTTCGGTTTTATTATAAATCCTATTTGTTTTCGTGTTTATTACAAAAACAATGTGTGGCGGAGTGGTGTGTTGTGTGTTTGTTCATGCGGGTGACCCGGGTTCGAAACCCGGCGTCTCTAATTTATTTTTTATTCACTTTTTATTATTAATTATAAATTATGGTTTTCAAATTCTAATATATTTATTAATTATGTATTGTTTAAAATTTATTTAAGCAATAAATACGCAACGAAAAATTATAACTGAATGATTAATAAACGAAGCAGGTTTTGAAAACCCGTTTTTCGACGAATGTTACACAATTTCTTTTGCAACTCTTGTCAAATCGCTAAACATAAGCGTTTACCATTTAATGATTCTGATTCCGTTACTTTCCAACCTTTTGACATTATACATTGTGACTTGTGGACTTCACCTATACCTAGCAAAACAGGTTACAAATATTACATGGTCCTCATTGACGACCATACCCAATTTGTTTGGGCTTATCAACTCAAATATAAATCCGAAACCTTAACCAAATTTACTCAATTTCATCGCCTTGTCCAAACCCAATTTAATAAATATATCAAAAGTTTTCAGTGTGACATGGGTGGTGAGTTTGATAATTCCAAATTTAAATCATTCGCTCTCACTCACGGCCTTCAATTTCGGTTTTCTGTCCCCAAACTTCACAACAAAATGGTAAGGCGGAACGTATGATCCGACGAATTAATGACATCATTATGTCCCTCCTTACCCATGCTTCCCTACCTTCAAATTTCTGGGTTGAAGCATTTCACACTGTCGTCTATTTACATAACATTCTTCCTACCAAACTCCATAACTTTTTAACCCCCACATACAAACTCTATCACCGGCATCCCACCTACACTCACCTTCGCACCTTCGGGTGTGCTTGTTTTCCAAATCACAATGCCACTCGACCCCACAAACTAGCCCGTTGTTCCACTCCGTGCATCTTTCTCGGATATCCTATGAATTATCGTGGATACCGATGCTTAGACCCCTCAACTGGACGTGTCTATTTATCCCGTCACGTCACCTTTGACGAATCCACATTTTCTTTCTCTACCCCACCTACACCTCATACCACCCATTATCTCACCCTGATTCGGAACCCTCACGCATGAGTACCCCGTTTCATTTCACCTCCTCTCCTCCCACAACCGAAACCACTACTACTTCCCAACCATCTTCCCCACCCATAACCCACAGCTACAGCCGACTAAACAGGTCTGACCCAGCAACATCCAGACCCATTTTTTTTCCAGCCCATGCTTCCACACCCACCCCCATCCCCACGGTCTCACTGCCACATTCCCCACCCCTTACCCACACTTACATCCGCATAAACAGATCCGATTCTAATGCATCCAGACCTGTTTTCTTCCCAGAACATGCACCTAGCACCCTAGCTCCTTCACAATCTAACCTGCCTCAGCCACCCTCTACCCACCCTATGCAGACCCGGTCTAAAACTGGTTCCCTACCCTCAACAGATCCCACCCTTTTAGCCACCTCTGAGCACAACATTTCCCCACTACCCAAATCCCACACCCAGGCCTTGACCGACCAGAACTGGCACTCGGCTATGACCGACGAATACCAGGCATTAATAGCTAATAATACATGGGAGCTTGTGCCAAGACCTGCAGATGCTCATATTATCAGATCTATGTGGCTATTTCGCCACAAATATCATGCCAATGGTACATTGCAGCGCTACAAAGCGCGTTTGATTGTAAATGGCAAATCTCAACAGGTGGGTGTTGATTGTGACGAGACATTCAGCCCAGTGGTTAAGCCCACTACGATTCGTACCGTCCTCAGCTTAGCAACTTCACGTTCTTGGCCCATTCATCAACTGGATGTCAAGAACGCTTTCCTACACGGGGACCTTAATGAAACTGTTTACATGTTTCAGCCACCTGGGTTTGTTGACAGTAAAAATCCAAAGCATGTTTGTCGACTTCAAAAGTCTTTATATGGGCTAAAACAAGCTCCACGTGCGTGGTACCTCAGATTTGCTTCCTATATTCAAAAGTGTGGTTTTCGGTCTACCACGAGTGATACTTCTTTGTTCGTCTACAAACAGGGTGATCAAACGGCATATTTACTTCTCTATGTAGACGACATCATCTTGACAGCCTCCAATCAGACACTTTTGCAGCACTTCATTGCCACTCTTTCCAGGGAATTGCCATGTCTGATCTCGGACCACTACATCACTTTCTCGGGATTGCAGTAACCCGACGAAATGGTGGCCTGTTCTTATCTCAGGCCACATATGCAGCAGAGATCTTAGCTCGTGCCAAAATGGAAAATTGTAAACCATGTGCCACACCTACTGACACCAATTCTAAACTAAGTGCAACTGCTGGAGAACCCTTCTCAGATGGTGCCTTATATCGTAGCCTTGCTGGTGCACTGCAGTATTTAACCTTCACACGGCCTGATATATCATATGCAGTGCAACAAATATGTTTATTTATGCACTCCCCTCGAGATCCTCATTTCCAGTTCATGAAACGGCTCCTTCGATACCTCAAGGGTACACTAGACTATGGAATCTCTATTTTACCATCCAAATCAGCTCATATCACAGCCTATTCTGATGCGGATTGGGGAGGCTGCCCTGATTCACGAAGGTCTACTTCAGGCTACTGTGTCTTCCTTGGTGATAATCTGGTTTCTTGGTCATCAAAACGTCAAGCGATTATCTCACGTTCCAGTGCCGAGGCTGAATACAGAGGTGTGGCCAAAATCGTTGCAGAAACAACATGGCTCAGAAACCTACTTCTCGAACTCCATATTCCCATTACCCGGGCCACAGTTGTCTACTGTGACAATATCTCTGTTGTCTACTTATCTCAGAATCCGGTCCAACATCAACGATCCAAGCATATCGAGATTGACATACATTTTGTTCGCGAAAAGGTTCGTATGGGTTCTGTCAAAGTTCTTCATGTTCCTGCAGACTATCAACACGCTGACATATTCACCAAGGGTCTTCCACGCCAATTGTTTCAACGATTTCGGTCCAGTCTATGCATCGGAAGACCTACTGCTACGACTGCGGGGGCGTATTAGCGGATGAATATCCGTTTTGTATTTTATGTATTTATTGTGTATACTTTCCTTATGTATTTTTGGTAATGATTGATTGTGTATTCCTGATTTCCAGGGAATTAGTTAGGGTCTCTTGTATTATATATTGTTCCCTTCTTCATCAATAGACATCAAGGAATTCAGATTGAATTATAGAGATATCCTCAGTTTCTCTAAACTTCAGTGGTTTAACAGTTCTTCTCTTTGATCTGTCTCTTACTAAGATATAATCTTGTAAGTTTGGTTATGTCTCTCTTTGACTTGTTTCACTTTGACTTGTATCACTTTGACTTGTTTCACTTTGACTAATATTTGGATCTTTATGGTTAGACTTTGGTTTCTTTGCAACTGGCTCCAGCTCAAACTGAAGATCACTTTTTTTAGTTTCATTGTTGTTCACATTCTTTCCAACCACATCTTTGTATAACAAATTTTCCCTGCACTGAACATTTCTGCTCATAATGACCTTTGGATTTTCTAATCTCCAAAGTCTGTACCCTTTTAGACCTTTAGTATATTCTAAAAATACACACTTTTGTGACCTTGGATCTAACTTGTCATCACTTACATGGGAATACACTAAAGAACCAAATACTTTCAAGTCTTCATATTCAGGCTTAACATCAGTCCACATCTCCATAGGTGTTTTCATCTGAATGGCTGACGAAGGACATCTATTAATCAGGTAAGCTGCTGTTGACACAGCTTCACCCCAAAACTTCTTAGGCATTCTTGAAGTTACTAACATACACCTCACCCTTTCTAATATGGTTCTATTCATTCTTTCGGCTAAACCCTTTTGCTGAGGTGTACCAGGAACTGTGAAGTGTATGGCTATTCCATTAGCTTTAAAACTGATTGAACTCATTGTTACAGAATTCTAAGCCATTATCTGTTCTGAGTTTTTTAGTTTTCTCTCTGTCTGATTCTCCACTAATAATTTCCACTCTTTAAACTTCTTGAAGGTTTCACTCTTATTTCTAAGAAAATAAACCCATAGCCTTCTAGAGTAATCATCTATTATTGACAAGAAATATCTACACCCCTAAGGTTTCTGTTCTGGAAGGCCCCCCACAGATCTGAGTGCACATAATCTAAGACACCCTTAGAAATATGTTTTCCTTTACTGGACTTTACTCTCTTCTGTTTACCTAACACACAACTTTCACAAAACCTTATATCATAGTTCTTTAACTCACCAAGAACTTGTTTAGACAACTCAATGAGACCTTGTTGACTTATATGACCAAGTCTTTTGTGCCATTTCAGGGCTTCATCATTTCCTTCTTCACTTACTACAGATGTTACTCCATCAACTACTTCACAATCTAACATATAAATGTTATTATTGACTCTAGTACCACTGAGCATTACCATAGACCCTTTTGTTACTCTGGCTTTACCGTCTCTAAGACTAACATAATATCCTAATTTCTCTAATGTACCAAGAGATAATAAACTTCTTTTAAGATTAGGGATATACCTCACATCTTTGAGCTCAAACATTATTCTAGATTCTGTCTTCATTATGACTGTTCCATACCCTTGAATATGACATTGTCTGTCATCACCAAGCTTTACAGTCCCCATATCAACCATCTTCATTTCTTTAAAGGCTTCTTCAAAGGTGTCATGTGGAATGAACACCCTGAATCCATTACCCACTTCTCTTTGTTACACTCATTTGTAATAACAAGAACATCAGCACTGACATAACCCCCTTCTGATTGATCATCAGAATCTACATGACTATTCTGCCCTCTTGATGAGTAATTAGTGTTTTGCCCTCTTGAATTATTCCCTTCTCCTTTCCTTTTCTTGAACTCTGGACAATCTCTTTTGAAATGTTTCTCTGAATTACACACAAACATCTTCTTTTGAACTTTGATTTGGATCTTGACCTTGAATTCTTGTTGTTACCATTGAAATTTCTATGATCTAGCCTTCCTCTCACAAACGATCCATCTCCACCTTCTTCTTTTGAATCTGATCTTTTCTTTAGTTCTTTTGAATTCAAGGCAGACAACACATCTTCCATGGATAAAGTCTCTCTACCATACATTAAAGTATCCACAAAGTGTTCATATGATGATGGTAAAGATGTGAGAAATATAATGGCCTGATCTTCATCATCCAGTTCCACTTCAATATTTTCAAGATCCAAAATCAACTTGTTAATTCGTCTGTATGATCTTCAAGACTCTTACCAGATGACATATGAAACGTATATAGTCTTTTCTTCAGATATAGGCGATTGGCCAAAGATTTCGTCATATATAATGACTCTAACTTTGCCCAAATCCCTGCTGCTGATGTCTCTTTTGATACTTCTCGAAGAACTCGATCACCAAGACTCAAAATGATTGCACTATGAGCCTTCTCGAGCATATCCTTCATCTCTTTATCACTTAGCTCAGCCACAAGTTTATCCTCTCCTTTCAGCACATCAACTACACCGTTATGCACCAACAGAGCCTTCATCTTCACACGCCAGAGACTGAAATCATTCCTTCCATCAAATTTCTCTAATTCGAACTTCGTCGACACCATTCTTGTTCTTTGATTGCGGAATTGATAATCAATTTCTCAGAATCGAGCCACCAATGGCTCTGATACCAATTGTTGAAGATTAATGAATGAAATTGAACACAAGAAACAAGAACCAACGATTGTATAGCTTTATTATTGATGAATGATCATAAGAAAAAAAGAAAGAATTATAATGAAAACGGATAGTTCTACTGTTGAACCTAATGACCCTTTTATAAGCCCTAATCCCCAAATCAGTTTGCTAACAACTAATTAACAACCAAACTTTGGAAACTACACAAACAGCCCCTCAAGTATCAACCTATTATCAAAAACTACTTGAACAATGCACTTATCTAATATGATAGAACCAACCCTTCAACTTAAACCTTCACTGTTTAACGTTGACTTTCAGGATTAACTTTTCTATTTTGACTATATTCTTCACAGAACGTTTGTTTAGCAACTGTTTCTATAGATGTATTTTCTTTTCCCCTCTCTTTTTACAGAAGCTTTTTCATAGAATAAATGTATGTAGAGTTGGGCCATTTTCATTGATTTTGTTTGAAATACAAATGATTAATCCTAGATAATCTGGATTTCTTTTATACCTTCAAAGTTTGTGAAAATGTCTATGATAATTCTCCGAGTTCTTTCAAATTATAAATATACCGATCCAGATGTTTGCTGTTAATTAATGTTTACGTTGCATGTAGATGGATTCTCTCTATGGTTGTTGTTGCTGTCAAATTCAAAATAAACCATTGTGGCTGTTTTTTGTTATCCGATAGCTCATGTCTTTATGAGATTTTAGTGTTGTTTTTCTTAATCATCGCACTGTTCAACCTTCTCTTCTTTCTTTGACTCGTTGCGGATGCAGTGACTCGATTTTCTTTTAAATGGTTACATGGTTTTGAATCTGGATTATGGACTATGAAAAAAAATTAGATTAACTCTTTTAATCGTCAACTTTGTGTTCATGATTTTCTTATGATTTGATTTTTAATCAGGAAACTTTTAGTTACATTGAAGTATGTTGGGTTGCGGATCAGACTGAGCTGCATTGAAAGCCAACCTTCAATTGATGTGGTCATGGAGAACATGTGTACTTGACTGCTGGGGATTGCTTTGAAAGCATAAGGATGAAAGGGGTGCTTTACACCCACCCCGCGCGGTGAAGGGGAATGACGGCTGTGTTCCCGGCGCGGTGAAGGGTTAACCGCTTTTCACCCCGCACCCGTCTCGTTCACCCTAAAAGCTTTGTGATAATGCCTTGATGCATCTTTTAGCAAGAAATTGTTTGGACTTTGTGGAATATCAAAGGGAAAATAAATTCCATATAATTACAAGTTATTCGCTTAAACTCCTCAAATGATTTGTTGTTTGGCTTGCTTTGTGAAACGTTAAGCGAGTAAATTATATATATTAATAAAAACTATTATCATTTTGGTAATAAATATATTAATACATTTGCTATGGCTTTTATGCATAAGCTTAAATGCCCAAAGTTTTAGTACCTAGTCTCTATTATAAATTCTGGTAACAATTCATCATAAATTTAAAAGATTGTACCAACCATGATACAAAATGTGTGAATTATGGTAAATTTTTTTTGAAGGGAGACTTTCTATGTACAGGAACTAGTGGTCACCGGGTTCTTGTCAAAGACAATCCCTCGTCAGCCCCGCCTGCAGACGCGATGTTCTATCGGGCCCTGGCCGCAGCGCAAACTAACATTCGCCTGGAAACCATACTGTCCTCACATGAGAGCCTCGTTGGGGTAACAGCTGGGTAAAATTGGGTTGCCCTCTGGATGGTGAACCCGGGAGAGCCTCGCTGGTGAATTATCGTAAATGATTTACATTTTGAGGTAGAGAGTAAGATTAGATATTATTTAACTAAGTTTATATACTTTTAATGTAAGTGAACAAACAATAATGTGGTTTTAAAGGTTTTGCATGTTGCCAAACCGCGATGAAGTGCGAATGTCACTCCTATTTATAATTATATGTTATATGGTTTTGCATATTGCAAAAACGTATGTTAAAAGCTTTAGTGAATAGTATTAATTTTTAATTTTAATAATACTTGATTTCTTTTCTAATAGTATTTAACTCTGTCTTTTCATGTTATATGGTTTTGCATATTGCCAAACCCTACGTTAAAAACTTTAATGAATAGTAATTTTTTTCATAGTACTGAAAAATATCATCAGAGGATGATAAGCTAACCGAAAATGAGTATCCGTTTTAAAATGTTGCCCCACCGCATCGTGCGGGTTTACGATTAGTGTGTGTTTATGTATCCGTTTTAAAATGTTGCCCCACCGCATCGTGCGGGTTTACGATTAGTGTGTGTTTATATATATATAAACACACACTAATCGTAAACCCGCACGATGCGGTGGGGCAACATTTTAAAACGGATACTCATTTTCGGTTAGCTTATCATCCTCTAATGATATTTTTTAGTACTATGAAAAAAATTACTATTCATTAAAGTTTTTAACGTACAGTTTGGCATTTTTAGTACTATGAAAAAAATTACTATTCATTAAAGTTTTTAACGTACGGTTATATATATATATATATATAGGATTAAATGTGAATCTGCCTCCCAATTGTGAACTAAATGAACCAATTATAGCTATAGATCATTTTTTAGAGCAAAAGGGTAGGAATGTCATTAGCAAATTAGTTTGAATTTTACTTTTATTTTTAATCTAAAAAATTAATTACAAAAATTATGGTAACTGATTCCTATAATTTAGTGATTCCAAAAACTCACTAAAAACTTTAACAATTTGAACAATTTCTTATTACGATCTTCACAACTATGAACACATGACTCCAATTTATCAACATGAAGTTTCCTTTCGGGAGGATGACTCATCCGTGCAGACGAGTCTCATCCGTACGAACTACTCTTGCGCTCTAAAGTGTCATGTGTTCGTATCTAACTCTCAACTATACAATATTCAACACACGCTTTATCTAGCCTATTCGCACAGTGACGGACATACATAATATGCACTAACATGTGTGTTGGCGATGTTCACGAATAAGTGCGACATTTGAAGGATGTTCAATGTGGTAAGTTGGCGGCGAGTTCACTAGGACGCTTTGTATTGGGTGCATGGGGGAACAAGATCCAAGTGGGTGTTGGTTCGTGTGACACACCGCATTTTCAGGTTAACACCTTAATGTAACCATGGTTAATTAATACATTCATTCATAGCATTACACTTAATAAGGGTTAGTTAAGTGAGTTTGTGTACTGGTAATTCGGGGAATTACCGGAACACACACAACACACACAAGTTAATTCTCGAAGGTTGGTGACTAAATGAATTATAAATGCGAATGATAAATTAATATCACATAATGTGAATTTATATGTTTGACAATATTTACGTGCATTGTGCGAACAATTACGTGTGGTCTTCCTGTATTGTAGGGTGTTATAGTAACCACCCCAGTTCATGTTCTACTAGATATAAACTTGAACAACTTAAGAATTTCGAATGTATATTGATCAGTAGCTTGACCCATAGAGCCCACCAGGATTCCCATGCACTACAAGTTGTTATTACGTGGGCTCCCGTAATAATAAATTGCCTTGCATGGTCACCCTAGCGTTCTCTCGTTCAAAGCCGACGATCAGTCAGGGAGGGGACACCTCTGTCTACATACCTTACACATAGAAGGGACCTTCGTGATGGCATGATGTTAGATGAAACAGAAATAGAGAGAATCCGCAACAATAATAACCGGAGGGGCACCTTAAGATGAGTACTTCATCTTCCTTGTCCCGAGAGTGTCATCAATCATGATTAGTATGAGCCACAAGGACCTCGTCCCACTATAGAGTTGTTGACCAAGGCTACCACCTCCGCCTCGTCGTCACTACCGTAGTCAAACACTTTCGCATTTGAGGGAAAAATGACCATCTTCTACGAAATCAAGCTTAGGGTCTCACATAGGAACCGCGTCCGCCATAAGCTCCGCAATAGACACAAGGTCGATATTTTCATCGTGTGAGTCAAGAATGATAGTAGTATTCGAAGTCGAAGGTATTTTGTTCTTGGCAAAATATTCTGTACAACATGTATGCATATCAATAAATAATATCCTTACTTATTATATATATATAAATATGGGCACATCAAATATAATCACGTTAGCTTGTGCGAATCAATCTAGTTTAGTATGTCTATCCCATATAGACCATGCCGCAAATTGTTACACCCTAATTTAAGATTTAGATAATCAGTTATTATGTGGAAAATGGCCCCAGCTTTTATTTATAAAGATGCATTGAGCTAAATGACGCACTATGTTGTTTGATCCCTTTTGAAAAACTACAAACAATCACCATTTTGCTTATACATGACTACATTTATTAAAAAAATATATATTTAAAGTTCATGTACTACACATAAACGTATATGTAGATTTCTTTAATATTGACTTGTATAAAACATTTTTCTACAATGGCCTGATCCGAGACATTGAGCACGAGCCTCCCTATAACAACGCATTTCCTACACGTGAACATACAAAGTAAGCATTAGTATAATCATGTAAATAATGTGATTTGAATTACTTTATAAAACATGATAATGAAGAGAACTGGGGCCCGCATAGCCTACGCTTGTCAACGTAAAGTATTGGCGTAAAAAAAGCGACGTAGCATAGACAAGATTTGGTGTAGGAACTCAAAACGGCATACCCTACGCCAGTCCTAGCGTAGCCTACACCAGGCCTTGCACACACCTGGTGAACCCTTTTTTTTCTTTCTTTTTTTCAGTTTACCACTTTGACATAAAACTTACTTAAGCCTGCATGAACATGTATAAGCGTTTTATAGCTCATTCATTGAAACCCATGTTTACATATACATCTAACCGTGCCTTTTCATTTATATATATATATGAATTCCAACCTACACAAAGATAACTATATCAGATTGCTCAATGGTATATTATATATATATATATATATATATATGTATTGCATAGATACTTACTTCTTTGCGCTTCAACCGCTAGTGAATAACCATCCTACACACACTTCTGACATCCACAAAAAGGCTTATCACATTTAAATTACCAATTCATGATTTATCCATACTCCTCAAATTATCAAAATGCATCTTAGAAATATAATAAACTCCTTGATATATCCAATTTCACCATCTTGATATATAAATACTTTTTAAGACTTTATGAAATCCCGACTTTGTAGAACAATTTACAAATAAACCTACATTAAGTTCTTACGACACACAACATAAAAAAATAACATCATAGGATAAGTAACTTACGGCACATGATAAGCTATCTTACTTCCACGCATAGGAGTATTTGCATCTTGAATCCTTCCACCAGCCCCTCGTTGACTTCCTAAAGTCAGACTCAGAACAAATCAATAATCTTTTTTTACATGACTTCTCATTTCAAGACGTATGGGTTATTTCGACTTACTGAATCGTTATACCATCGTGATTATGACTACTCATTTCATGTCATTGTACTAGTTTCACTATAGCAACACCTTCTATAACATAAAACCCAATTTCATCAACATGAAATCATTAACACTCATTCTGGGTTTCAGTTTTCCAATTTAACCCATGGTCGTACATAATAGTTAGTTTAACTACGTTATAAACTAGTTGTGCATGAACATCATAAACTTATCCTAACTATCACATCACATGTTGACCCATAAGGGATCACATTTCTCATACAAAACGTTTAACTTTATACATTCAAACTCTTTTCAAGTGGCTTTATATTCTTTACATAATTTATTCATGGAAATAAGAGTGTTTTTGAGCTCTATAGCATCAAATATCATCTTACATCAAAAAACCCCTAAATTGACCAAGAACCCTAGATATTATGATCCAACAAAATTAATCAAACAACCAAATTGATGAGTTTTATTCTGATGATGTAAATATATAAGATGAGTTTTCTATACTAGATAACATCAGCAATCATTAAATTTCAATGAGAACCCCCATTACCCACATCATTATTCACAAATTAGTGTTAGAATATAAATGAAGAGGGTTTCAACTTACAAAAGAAATGGAAATGAGAGAGTTCATGATTTTCTTGAAAGAATCAGAAAACAAACATCACTTCTTGAATCACCTTTCATTTTTGCCACCAATCTCCTCCTCCTTCCTCATTCCCATCGCACACACAAACACACACTTGAAAATTCTGGAATGTTTCTCAATTCTTGACTGAAAGTCTAAGTTATTACTTTGTTTTCTCAATCATCCCCTTAACTTTGATTATTTTACTTGATGGTTCTCCAACTTATCTTTTTCTTTTTTCAATGTATACATCTTCTTTTTTTAGTAAAATAATGAAAATAGGGATGTTAACAAATAATGTCCTTGCATTATTTATTTGAAAAGAATTTTGTTAGTGGATCGTTACGTTTTTGTATATGCAATGGAAACATTTTGTTTTTGGTAAATCTTTTTCATGAGAGAATCCTAGTGATTGATACGGATTGCCCGGGTTCAGGGGTTGATCATCATCATACGGTGGTGTGTTCGGAGGCTCACCACCGTATCCTCCACCGTCCGCATGGCCTTCTTGCATGTACAAAGAATGTGATACTTGGTTACTTTAGTAAGGATTGCTTGGGTTAGGTGGTTTCTCATCATAATAGAGTGGTGTTAATGGAGGCTCACCACCATATCCATCCGGATTGTCTTGTTGCACTCAAGAAGATTCACATCCGTATCTGTAATCCATATACCCTTGTTGCGTCAAATAATGGTTCATCAACATGGGTAGGCTCATCACCGTATCCATCCGGATTGTCTTGTGGCACGAACATTGCCACTCGTATCCATAATCCGGATACCGTTGTTACGCCAGATAATATGGTTAATCAATAGGAGGAAGCAGAGCCTCGTCTAAGTCTAGAAATAGCTTGTAAGTAAATGATACCAGATCGGTTTCAGGCACCCCTGTGAATCGTTGGAATACCGCCCAAAGAAATAGTTGTCGTCCAAAACGATGACATTTTAGCTCCTCACTCGCCAAACAATTGATAAACCATGGAAGAATGCAAATAAAATATTGAACTTTTGATGTTTGGTAATGAAGAAGCGTTTGCATGTGCCTATTTATATGATTTAAATTCAAAATAATACGCCTCATATAGCCTTGTATTTGGCGTACAGCTTTACTCACGTGCCGATACAACATCGTATCAAAATCAAATCAAACATATGTACGCCACGTATAGCTCTGTATGTGGCATACACAAGCTTTGAATAGGCTCCTCGTACATGTCATTATGTATCGTATATGTGACTGATTTGACACTATACGAGGTTTGACCATTTGGTCGGCCACAAAAATCCTATATGCCTTGTATTGGCTTGTACGAAGCGTATATCAAGGTAGGTTTGGATGTGTAAATAGGCAGATGGGTGTGCAAATATGGAGACCATGTTTTAAAACCTAAAATCATGAACTCGTGATTATGATAGAGACCCGTATTGGTATCTCCTTTTCTCTAGCCGTCCAACATGTCTTTTCTAGTCTTCTTCACTGAGCTTTCATGTTGATAAATTGTTAAATAACAATACGAGTACACTGAGGAAACCTCTAGAGAAATGATAATAGTTATCTCGCAAAGACTTCGGATATACAAACTTGTAACCTTTAGAAACGACGACTTTCTAATATGATTAAAAGTTATTTAATCAATACCTTATCATCTTGATCATAGGTAATAAGTGACTCATAACTAGGTACATTTTTTTATTTTATTTTGCAGGCATTTAGTTTTGGAATTAATCTCATAATGTATTTATAAAAGATATTAATCTTAATATTATATATGGCCTTAAATAATACGTATGTCGTATGATTGAGGGGTGGTTTGTGCATTTGGTACCGAGTACCGTACTGGATCAAATGGGCATCATAGTGATAGATTTAGTGTGGTATTGGATATCCACATTTCTAGAAAATCAATATGTACCAATACTATATGGAGATGAGCATTTTGTCTTGAGTACTGGTACCGTATCGAACAGGCACCATACCAGTAGATTCAATACGGTATTCGAT
>CAMTDV010000016.1:84769440-84817521 GCA_947069175.1 Scalesia atractyloides
ACAAACATGTAGACAACAAGCTAGATGACAACAGGTCTTCATTTCTAAATCTAGATGCTTTCTTGAACACCAAAAACCTAGTAAAGTATGAGAAGATACAGCTTTTAAATGTATAAGTTATTAGTCAGCATATATTGTCAGTTCAAGTTGTCTAGATCAACATTTTCAACATTTCTATGATTGTAGGCTGGTAGCTATATATATCACTCATGATCTCAATTTCAACACTCAAGAGACGTAATCTCTTATGGGTTTTCAGTCTTTCATGGGTAAAAAACAATACCCAAAAGCCACATTTTTATATATGGCTATAGTGTATATGTCTTATCTTGATTAAGATTGTATGTATTAGTTATTACACGGTGAATGCCTAATCCCTGAAAATCCACTGATTGCCCACTTTATAAGACTCTAATCCGTAACATCTTGTTGAGATAAACACTTGTTGCCAATAGACCATAACTCTATTAGCATATGTATATATATTATGTATGCATGTATTTTGAAGTTTTAAATGGTGTGTATATGGAGTGAAGAGCATAGGCTTGCACTAGGGAACTTGTTTACAACATACCTAGCTATGGTTATCACTGACTGACAACCTTTTTGTTAATCAACTCTTCATTTACGGCTACAAATTCCAAAACTCAATATTGACCGTCTTGATTTTTGGAATGCATAGAAGGCCTACAACTTCAGTTTCATTTTTTTCATTTATTATGTTTGACTTCATTCAGATTCTTTTTTGTTAATAAAAAATATCTTAATTTTCTGAAAACTCTCATATATTTACTGATTTACACAATATATACACATCTATATTAGTTCATGAACGATGAAGTTAAAATGCTTAACTTTTTGTCATTTTTTTCATTTATAACCGTTCAATGGCTTTTATATTTAATAAATTTAGACTATATATTAGATTATTTATAAATGTTTAATAAATCTATACTATATATTAGATTATGTATAAATAATAAAATAAGTTTATGGATAATAGACTCTTCACATTCATCAAGAATATATATTGAAAAATACATTGTATTGTGTTTGTGTATTTGGACTAAAGGACTAATTAGTTAACCAAAATTAATCAAATTTAACATAAAATGTGTTTTGTAATTTAAAGAAGCTATTTAAAAATTTAGATGTAAATTGTCGACTCCGCTGCTATGTGCAAGTTTCCCACTAGATAACAAAATGTTACGGTATACTATATAATGTTTCATAAGGGTTTCTCGTGCGTTGCAGGCTTGCAGCCTCGAAACTTGAGTGCTTTTATATATAGACACACACAACATGTATATGATTTTTTTAACATTTTTAGGTTTGAATTATGTTCGCGGCCTACATCCTACAACGCATGGGTTCCTCACTACTAAATTGAAAACGTAAAATAAAAGAGAGATTGTGGTAATTTATAAATTTTTGGATTACATATGTAGACTTTATTCAAATGAATAGGTATGACAACTGACAACAACTAAAGTTTTAGACTGTTTTTTCATTGTTTATCCAACCTTTTGATTAGTTTCATAAACAAAGAATTGACGTCAAATCTGGATTTGACTTTGTAGGCTTTAGATTCAGTCTATAGATGGTAATTCCTGTCTTAAATGTTTGGGTTTGAAACCATTTTTTATGCTATAGGTTTTTCTAGATTACATGAATCAAGATGTTATACTTGTGAACACGTAACTTTGACGTCGTGTGTTTTTCAAGTGTCAAGTGATTGACTTTGCATAAAACGGGATATCTTATTGGAACAATGAATTTGAATGATACATGCACAATTTGGGGATATATGTAGTTTGCATCAGCTGCACTATTTTCTGTATGGTTATATATATTTTTGCTATAGACATGATACAAATTTAATTTTAACCGCAACTATGATGCATCTATACATTTATAATAGGTTATGTGCCCGTTTTACACACGGTGTTACAAAAAAAATATTATTTAAAGCTTAAAAAAAGAAGGGGAAAGAGGTGCAAACCGATAACCCATGTGACATCACCTATCCGATTAACAAAAGCGAAAACTAAGGGTGCAACCCGATTCAAATCTCTCATCTTCATCACCTGAAACTAGCCTGCAAAAAAGTCAATACCCCAAAGAGAGAACCCAGATTGTTAACCATATCCGTTTTCACAACCCAATTTCATCACCCGAATCAATGGCCACCCGATCGGGTAGTGGAAACCCAACATACTACCCGACAACACTTCGACCCCCCCCCCCCCACCCCAAGTAATTGAAATTACATAGTAACCCCTTAAGAATTCCCAAAATATACAAATAGTTCATAACGGGGTAATGTATTAGAAACGACTAGCAGGATGCTCGCGGGATGCGACATGAGTGTCACATCGCATGATACTTGTTTTTTATAGTTTTCCTATTCATATAATATCTCTATTATAGCGTTATTGTGATAAATATACATCGAAAGCGAAGTAATTGGGTAATCCATTTCATTATGTTGTGAATGGTTCGGCTGTTCGGTTATTATGCTCAACCGAAGCCGAAACCAAAGTCATCGGTTAGTCTATTTTATTAACCAGTCAGTTTTCTGATAATCACTTCGGTTTATTCGTTTGGACTGACAATTTTCGGTTTGTTTAATTTAATTCAGTTAATAGCAAAAACCAAACTTAGGCTAAAACTTTTGCTTAGAAATATGAAATTGAGGTATAAATAAATGAAATAAAAGTATAAATTTATGAAATGAACATATATGAACGGGAGGTATAAAAGTTAGAAATATATGAAAATAAGAATGATTTGTTTCGATTAAGCTAATTTTGGTTAAACGAGAGTACGAAAAAATTGATAACCGGTTTTTGGTAATTTGGTTTCAGTTTTAAGTTAATTCAGTTTTTGGTTGATTCGGGCTCGGTTTCGTCTGTTTTCGGTTTAATTTAATTTAGTTATTACTCACCGATAAACGGTTTTGGTTAATAGTCGGTAGGTGCGCGCGTGATGCGACGGGAAACACAAACATTGCCACGGTTGTTGGTGCACTTAGGTCTATTGCCTACGTCTAGGACGAGTCTATTGTACATATAGGGTTTCATAGCGTCAGAAGTTTAGTTTGAAGTTTTTGTTTGTATACTATTATTATCGTACGAAAATTTCGTGCAAAAATCCATCCTGCCTACTCACTAGGTGTTGTCGTGTCTGCCTATAAATAGGTGACTTAGGTTGTGTGTTAGGCATGCTGTTTTGAGGAATCAGTGGCGAAGCCCTGTTCGAGTCTGTAATCGTTGCTAATGTTTATCCAATACACAGACGGTTAAACAGTATTCATCGCTTGTTCTTTGTTTGTTCAATCAGCTAACAATGAATTCCGCCTCTGTTAGCTGAGCAAGTCTGACCAGAAAGCTCATTAAGTTGGGTCCGATCCTAAGCTTCATTCACAACTGTATATCCAGTCGGAAAATCACTTTCATCTCTAAAATGTAGCACTGAGCGTATCAGATCTTTTAATCGTAATTTCGACATCTTGATCCCTAATCTTTATAGCTGACTCAATAGCCTTTCCGTCAGCTCTCAACACTGATGCGCTCCAAAATCTATCGACGTGTGAGGCGTAGACATCATGATGATGTGTAAGAGCATAATATACCGGCAGTCTCTCCAGAAAGTCAATGTACTGTGTGAATGGAGCAAACTCAGCTATTTCCTTGTCGATCAAGCAGCATGAGTTGTGGATTGACTGGAACTCATGTACAGTTTTCTATGAAACAGAAAGATGTGAAAAAAAGAGCAAGAAAGGGAGAGAGACTTGGCTAAGCAGAAAAAGCGTAAGGCTACAGGGGATGATGACACACCTTATGAGCCGTCTGAGGGCGAAGAAGATATTTCAGGCGTTAAACCTGCAAAGAAGAAAACTACTCGAAAGCTTCGATTCAAGCTAAGGCCAAAACCTTCTGAAGCTCCAGTTACCCCAACTGCAGAAACATCCTCTGAACGCCCTCCATCTCTTCCTCCACAGCAAGCTGTTATAGAAACTCGTGTTCCTTCTCCTCCACCAGTTGTCTCCTCCTCCACAGTTCACATCTACAGAGGTTCCTATTCTATCTCCTCCGGCTAGTTTCAGAGCCTCTAGTGGTACTCCTATGTCTCAAGCACAAGGAACATCATCTGCTCACCCTACACAGCCAGATCCTCCAATTGACACAGCTTTTGATGACTATTTCTTCGAGATAGGTAGTATTCCAGGGGGAGATAGGCTCACAGCTGATGACGTTTATGTTGGAAGGCTCAATGAGTTGGAAGAAAAATTGAAGGTTGCTGATGAAAAAATAAAGATTCTTGAATCTGATAGGGATAGTATCAGGGAGATCTTGAGATTGGTGACAGACGACAGTGAACGATTCTTCCAGGCTTCCTAGAAAGTTACTGTTTATGAAGAAAGAATCAAAGTTCTGGAAAATGAGAGGGAGGTTCTGAAGGCAACTCTGAGAAATTCGAGACAGAGAATTAGAGGATTATCAAGAGATGGAAGAGTACGAAGCTGAGAGAGAGTCGAACAACAGGCAGGTTGAGCTTATGAAGAAGATTTTAGTTCGAACTCTGGATATCTCTCTCGCCGATGAGATTGAAAAGACTGAGAGAGAGGAAGCTAGACAGAAAGTTGTGGAAAGGGAGTGAGCTTCCAAAGCACTGTCTGATGCTGAAGGCTGAGGCAAAGAAAAGATTGATGACATGCCGTGCAGAAAGCTACGTCCTCTACGGCTCCTTTGATCGAACAGTCTGCGCCGAAAGCTGAATCCGCGCCAGCATTTTCTGAGTTGGTAGTTTATGATCCTACCATTGATGTAAGCAAGAGGTTTGTGCTTCAAGGGGAAGGTGTTCTAGAATCTATGACGAAAGAGAAGGCAATCGCTCAAAGGGAGCTAAAGAAAGAGATTGACAAGTTGGTTGATGAAACGTTTGATGACTTAGAAAAGGAAGGGTTTGAATATGTAGCAACTTTATTTGATAATGAAAATATTTATGTTGATGCTTACATGAACGACTCTATGTTTGAGCTAACTGATGAACAGGTTCAGGGGGAGTCGTCGATTGAAGAAACACTGCCAAAGCCAAAAGTTATCTATCTAGAGCACGATGTGGAAGAAGGAGAGTTTGTTCATAACTACTCCAAGGCAGATCTTGCAGAATTATTTGGCTTACATGAAGATTCTTTCGAGTTTGATTTTGAAGAAGAATTAAAGAACACGAGCACAGAGCCGAATGATTATGTTTTCGAAGACATCCCTCAAGCAAATGATTATGACAGAGTCATTATTGAAGATTGGGATTCGGACTATAATGAAGAGGCAAGATATACAGGTGAAGGAACTGACGTGTTTCCTACTCTTGATGAGATGACTGCTGAGATCGATAATGAGATGATAAAGCAAAAGGTAGTCGAAGCAGTTAAAGAAAGAACGGCTCCTAAACTCCTACTAAAGAAGAGATCATTGAGATGAAAAAGAAATGGTTTAAGGAGCTGCCACCTGAACGTAAGTTCCGTCATCCATTAGCTTTCTTCACCAGAGACCCTGACGCATCTCTGGGTGACATTATCAGTTGTGATGGATCGAGGAATTGGATGTATTTGCGTTGAAACGTGAGTATGGTGTGCAATACTTCAGAAGACTGGGAGATATACAGTCCCTGCCAGAATGAGATGTGAAAGAGCTAGTTCAGACCAAGACGTTCAGTATGAAGTTACGACCAAATGATCAACGTCTGTGGAAGCTCATCAAGTTTGAAAGTGAACATGGTTTCAATCTATGGAAGCCACACAAGCCAAAAACTGTGACAAAGATAGATCCAGTTACTCAAGAGAAAGATGTGACTTTGATTGTGAAAAGGCCACGCGTTATGAAGAATATGCCTCTGTAGAAAATGGAACAAGATTTTTACAAGATCTTCAAGTGGTGGCACTATGATTCGAGTACTGGAGAGGCTGTGATTTGTGTTGAGCCTGATGAAGGGTCATGGGATATGTTCGAGGATCTATCAGAGACCGTAATTATGCACAAGAGAATCTATGGGCTATTGCGTGCAATCAGAGTATTGGATCCTATGTGGCTAGTCAACTGCTCAGAGAAAGATATTGAACGATTATTCTTCATCAAAATCAGTTATGATGATAAAGACAAGGAGCAGGCCATGCAGTTCCAGAAAATTGTAAATGTTACACTAAAAACATTAATTCAGGAAAAGAATGAAAACTTCATGGAGAAAGCTGGAAGATAAAGGGCAGAAAAAGAAAGATCAAAATGAAGAAAGGATTGAAGCTCGTCGAAAGCTGGCCACCCGTGAAAGGTTCAAGTTCGGGAATACTTACAACCGACCTCCTCCTACAGATCAAACTCCCATTGCTTCAGAGGAGCGTCGAAGGCCACGCAAGAGATTTTTCGGATGATTCAAGTCAAACGTGTTTAAAGTTTTTTTGAAGAAAAAGTTTTGAAGACTGTCCAAGACTGCGGCAACATCCAAGGGGGAGTCTGTTGGTGCACTTATGTCTATTGCCTACGTCTAGGACGAGTCTATTGTACAGATAGGGTTTCGTAGCGTCATAAGTTTAGTTTTGAAGTTTTTGTATGTATACTGTTATTTTCGTACGAAAATCTGTAAGGATTTTCGCACGAAAATTTCGTGCGAAAATCCATCCTGCCTACTCACTAGGTGCTGTCATGTCTGCCTATAAATAGGTGACTTAGGTTGTGTGTTAGGCATGCTGTTTTGAGGAATCAGTGGCAAAGCCCTGTTCGAGTCTGTAATCGTTGCTAACGTTTATTCAATACACAGACGGTTAAACAATATTCATCGCTTGTTCTTTGTTTGTTCAATCAGCTAACAATGAATTCCGCCTCTGTTAGCTGAGCAAGTCTGACCGGAAAGCTCATTAAGTTAGGTCCGATCCTAAGCTTCATTCACAACGGTATACATTGCTCGGTTGGTTAGATTATTATCCTCAACCGAAATCGAAGTCATCGATTAGTCTATTTTATTAACCAGTCTGTTTTCAGTTAATCGATTTTGTTTATTCAGTTAGATTGACGATTTTTGTTTTGATTCATCCGATTCATTTGATTTCGGTTAATAGCCAAAATCAAACTTGGACTAAAACTTTTGATTTGAAATACATGAAATTTAGGTATAAATACATGAAATGGAGGTATAAATACATAAAATGAGGGTATAAATATGAAATACATGAACTGAAGGTATAAAAGTTAGAAATATATAATATATGAATGGTTCGGTTCAGTTAATTTTAGTTAAATGAGGGTACAAAAATCAATAACCGTTTTTGGTTAATTTGGGTTTCCGATTCAATTATTACTCACCCTTGGACACTGTTAATCACGTAACATATCAGATTTTTTAAATAATTAAAACTATAGCAATACTAAACTCAAACTAAAGAGAAAAATATACTCGTTTATATTGTTTAATTTAAAAAATATAATAACCTACCAAAAAGTTATGACAGTTTAAAAATCGTGGGGAAGAGGGAATTAGTTTGTTAAAGATGAGAGTTAATCACTTGACATTCTGTAGCTATTAAACATTATGGGATAATGACTTAGTATGTTGGCTTTAATCACTTGTACACTAAGACATCATCTACTTGTACCTTCTAATCCACCCGTCAATACTTACCAAGACAACCATCGAAATGTCTACAAAAATGAGTAGCTCGGCATGGTACTTTTGGATTTTTTAAAAAATATTATAGTTTATAAGATATGACAAGAATACGTAAAAATTATAAGTTTGTTATGGAAAGAGAAAATTGTAACTAATAACCCATAATTGCGTTAAAACTTAGGGATTTAAGGGTAATAAAATGGGGGCTAAAATAAAATTATTCTCTAAAAGACCAATTTGCCCTATTTTAGATATGTAATTATAAATTAAGAAGAAATTTATTTTTTATTTTTTGTGTATCTTAAAAGGCCCTCACCCCCACCCCCTATCCTCATACATTATAATATAGTATAGATATAAATTTATAATATGTAAAAAAGACTTCTCTTATCAAGAATGTCCAATATGATTATTTCCTTTGCCAAGATACATGATCCGGTGTTCTAGAAGTTGAAATACCAATTTAATTCCTGAAGATGTTCATTATAACTACTAAAATCGTTGAAATCAAAACAAATATCCATATATCGAAACAAAACAAATCAAATCAAAATACAAACAGCAGGTATGATTATCCTAGCAAAATAATAAACCATACATATATGGTGCTAAAAGAAATAAAGTAATTCATATGTTTGGTTGGTTGTTGGGCTAATCAATTGTATAATTAGTCCATTATTATTGGGCTTTATGTTTGGGCTTCTTATGTTGAGGCTGGTGAGTTTGTTGTAACTGTTTTTTGTGTTTGTTATAAGTTGTTAAGTTGCAGGACTTTAGGGGGCTGATATGAAACTTCTCAGGGACTGCAATCATCTTTAGCAATTGTTGTGGACTGAAGTGTAACTTTTGTGGAGAATCATATATAAGCGAAGCTTCTGGATGTTGTCATTATCACTCCTCATTCTTGTTCGCACAAAGTTGTTCTCAGTAGTTTTCTAGGGTTTGTATGTGTTAATCTCTTTGTTGAGATTTGTTCTGTATTTCTCTCGGTTTTTGAGAGATTTTTCTTCTGTTGTTGATGATCATCCAGGTATCTTGTATTGTATTCTTCATATGCTTACAGATCTCACATATTGTGAGATCTAGGGTTTGGGGGGTGTTTTTCTGGTTTAGGTAACTAATAAAGGTTTTGGTCACCGTTTTGTCGCTCCTCTGTTGTTCAGTATTATTTCTTTGTATTTTGTGTTAATTTCATACCATTTTGACATGGTATCAGAGCCTAGGTTGGCTCTTTGTTACTGATCTTGGTTGTTCCGTTGTGAGTATTAGGTTTATTGTTAGCATTGTTCTTCATTTGGTGAAGAACGTCTTGGATCTGTGTCTTAGGGAACGTGCCGTTGCAGAGCTGGTAAAGTTGTAACCCTAGTTAGGGTTTGGAGTGTTTTTCAGAAGATTTCTCATCTTCTGGTGGTCATCCATCCTGTGTTGGTCTCTGAGACTGATAAGAGGTTTCAAGGCAAACCAACCAGGTTATATCTGGTTTTCTGATCTTGGTTTAGTAACCCTAGAAGGTTACGAGCTCAGATCTGCTTGGAGGGAGTTAAATGCTGTTGTAAGTCTTGGTTTCTTCCTGCTTCTTGATATTATTCATTGTTTTGTTTTAGTTGATGCCGGGGTAGTAAGGACCGGTTATTGTTTGTCTTGTGGTTGTTGGTTAATATTGGTAGTATGCACCTGTGTTATGCTTGTCCTGGCACCTATTGAGTGATGAACCAGGAATCTGGCCTCTGACATAGTTTGTGGTTGTTTTCTTTCCTTGTCCTTGTTTAGTTGATTTTTATTCTGGTGATTATTGTCTATTTTTTTGTAATCTGTTGTTGATTGTTTGTGACTGTTAAAATGGGAGATGATGATGCTAGTTCTTCTCAGACTAAGATTAGTAAGTTAGATTTAGGAGATCCCTTATATCTTCACCCAAGTGACTCTTCTGCCTTAACCATTGTTAGTATTAAACTTAAAGGTACTGAGAATTATGTTGTATGGTCTAGTGCCATGAAGCTTGCATTAGAGGCTAAAAATAAGTATGGGTTTATTGATGGTAAATGTGTAAAATCAGAAGATGATGAAGTTCTTGCTAATCAATGGGATAGGTGTAATTCTGTAGTTCTTACCTGGTTGTTAAACTCTATCTCTGAGGAATTGTTTCTTGGTCAAGTGTTTTCAAAATGGCTTCTGAAGTTTGGGAAGATCTTAAAGAGTCCTTTTATAAAGTTGATGGGTCGGTTGTTTATGATTTGTATAAAAAGATTTATAGTATTTCTCAGAATGGTAGTACCGTTGCAGAGTACTACAACAGACTGACAACAATGTGGAAACAACTTGATGCAATGTTGCATCTTCCTTCCTGTTCTTGTCAGGCTGCAAAGGACTATACTGATTTTTCAATGCTTATAAAATTGATGCAAGTTCTCATGGGGTTAGATGATTTGTATCAACCTGTGAGAACTAGTTTATTGACCAGGGAACCAATTCCTATAGTGAAGGTTGCTTTTTCTATCATTTCTAGGGAAGAGTCACATAGGTTACCTAGCAGTGGGTCAAAAATGTGTCTTTTGTGTCTAAAACAAATCAGAACTTTAGTTCCAGAAGCAGAATAACTAGAGGGCCTAATCCTAGTTTGAAATGTACACATTGTAGTATGCCAGGGCATACTGTTGACAGGTGTTTTGAGTTAATTGGGTATCCACCTGGGTTTAAAAGGAAGGGTAATAATCAGACAACTAAGAACAATTTTCCTAGTAATGCTAATAATAACAATAAGTCTAATGCTGTTACTGGATCTTCAACTTCTGCTAGTGTGTCTGGTTTGCCTTTTACATCTAAACAAATTGTCAAGTTGTTGAATTTAGTTGGTGAAAAAAGTGGAAGTGATGGTCAGAATCCTAGTATAGGAGGTGAGTGTTTTAATGTGTCAGGGTTTGTTAGTTGTTCTAATTCTGTTATGTTTAATAGTAGTCATGGATGGATTGTTGACTCAGGGGCTCGTCAACACATGGTTAAGACTGATACAAACTTAACTAATTTTGTGGATGTGTCTGAGTTTAACATTACTGTTGGTCATCCAAATGGAACCAGTGTCAAGGTTTTAAAAATTGGTGCTTTAAAATTAACAGATGAGATAATTTTAAAAGATGTTTTCTATGTTCCTGACTATTGTGTTAACTTGTTGTCTGTCTACAAGTTAGCTAAAGACAATCATGTGTCTGTTGTTTTTTCTGAAGATAGTTGTGTTTTACAGGATTCCAAGTCAAAGAGAGTCCTGGTGAATGGTAGTCAGGATAGTGGATTGTATTTACTAGGGAATAACAGTAGTATTGTTAATGCATGCTTTAATAGTTCTATTAAGTCTCTAAATTGGCATAGTAGGTTAGGACATCCCTCTGATCAGGTCTTAGCTGTGTTAAAGCAAAGTCTTAATATTAATTCAAGTGATCATGATGCATGTGAGGTTTGTCATAGGGCAAAACAGGTTAGGGTCCCTTTTCCTATGAGTGAACACAAGACCAAGTCTGTAGGTGACTTAGTTCATTTGGATATGTGGGGTCCACACAAAGTCACAAGTTATGAAGGTTTTAAATATTTTCTAACCATTGTAGATGATTACTCAAGGTCTGTATGGTGTTATTTTTTGTCAAATAAAAGAGAGGTGTTTGAAAGTTAAAAGAGTACTATGAGCTTGTGTTCACACAGTTTAGAAGGAAAATAAAAGTGTTTAGAAGTGATAATGGGACTGAATTTGTAAATAGTAATATGAACATGTTTTGTAAATCTAAAGGTATTATACATCACACATCTTGTGTTCATACACCACAACAGAATAGGGTGGTGGAGAGAAAACCCAGACATCTTCTTAACACAGCTAGGGCTCTGATGTTTCAGAGTGGATTGCCTTTAAGATTTTGGCCTGATTGCATTCTAACTGTTGTATATCTAATTAACAGGTTACCCTCTAGTGTGTTGAATGGTAGGAGTCCTTTTGAAATGATGTTTGGCTTTAAACCCTCTTTGTCTCATTTGAGGAACTTTGGATGTTTGTGTTTTAGTACAATTTTTACTGAATCTGATAAGTTTGCATTTCGTGCTGATAAATGTGTGTTGCTTGGTTATTCAAGTGTTAAAAAAGGGTATAAATTGTGGAGTTTAGACAGCAAAAAGATTTTTTTATCAAGGGATGTTAAATTTTATGAGAATGTGTCCCGTTTTAAGTTGAAATTGTATAATGGTCAAGAAACTAATTTTGATGCAAACTTAAATCATATAAATTTTTTTGACAACAATACATCTGAAGTTCCTAACATACCCGATGTTGACGAGGGTGCAAATGGTGCTCATGATCCTAGTAGTGATGATCAGCAACCATTGTTACCCTCTACATCAGCCTCTGGTTCAGGTGTTGGTGTGGGTCAACACTCTCAACAGGAGAGCAGTAGTGGACGGGATAACAATGAGGGGGCAGAGGACACTACTTTAGGATCAAATGAAGAGGCCAACCAATCTGAGGGTGTTCAAAATGTTAGGAGATCTTCTAGGATTGTTTCTATACCTAAAAAGTTAGATGGGTTTGTTCTTGATGGGAAAGTTAAGTATGGTATAGATAGGGTTGTTAACTATACTTGTTTGACGGCTGAAAATTTTTTGCTTTGTTAGTTCTTTGAATAAAGTTGTTGAACCTAGTAACTATAGTGAGGCTGCTAAAGATATTAGGTGGGTTGAGGCTATGAATGCTGAAATGGAAGCATTGTTTAAAAACAATACATGGGTCCTAGTTGATTTGCCACCCAATAGAAAACCTATTGGGTGTCAATGGGTCTATAAGGTAAAATATAAGGCTAGTGGTGAAATTGAACGTTTTAAAGCAAGATTGGTTGCAAAAGGTTACAATCAGAGAGAATGTATTGATTTTAGTGAAACCTTCTCTCCAGTTGTTAAAATGGTAACTATAAGATGTGTTATGTGTATTGCTATTAAGAATAAATGGCCCATGTTTCAACTTGATACTAATAATGCGTTCTTGTATGGCTCTTTGTCTGAGGATGTTTATATGTCCTTACCTCCTAGTTATTATTCAAAAGATGAAACAAAAGTTTGCAAGCTTGTTAAGTCTTTATATGGACTTAAACAAGCTCCACGTAAGTGGAATGAAAAACTAACAGAAGTATTGGAAAAGATAGGTTTTAAGCAAAGTTTGTGTGATCATTCATTGTTTGTGTTGTATAATAAAACTGTGTTTGTTATTTTGCTGGTTTATGTTGATGATATAGTCTTAACTGGAAATTGTATAGATGGAATCAATAAGGTTAAAAAACAGTTAAGTGACAACTTTAAGATAAAAGACTTAGGTAAGTTGAAGTATTTTCTAGGTATAGAAGTGTTATATGAGAAGGATGATGTATGTTTAAACCAAAGAAAATACTGCTTAGAACTATTAAATGAGTTTGGTTGGTTAGCATGTAAACCTGTTTCAACCCCTATTGAGCAAAGTTTTATAGTGTCATCTAAAACTGGAAAGGGTTCAATATTATTAAAAGATGTTACTAAATTTCAGAAATTAATAGGAAAACTAATTTATCTTTCTTTAACAAGACTAGATATTTCATATGTTGTTCATTCTTGAGCCAGTTTATGCATAGCCCAAATGAGACACATTTACAGATTGCTTTAAGATTACTTAGATATTTGAAATCATGTCCTGGTAAGGGATTAAGTTTTAAGTCTGAAAGTGAGTTAGAAATATCTGGGTTTGCTGATTCTGACTGGGGCAAGTGTTTGACAACTACAAAGTCTGTAACTGGCTTCTGTGTGTTTCTGGGTTCTTCCTTAGTGTCATGGAAGAGTAAGAAACAAAGTGTTGTGCAAGGTCAACAAAAGAAGCAGAGTAAAGGGCTATGTGCTCTGCTACATGTGAGATTATATGGATTAAAAACTTGTTAAAGGAACTTAAAGTCGAGGTTAGTTTACCAGTAAAGTTATTTTGTGATAGTAAGGCAGCTTTGTCTATTGCCTCAAATCCAGTGTTTCATGAGAGAACTAAACACTTTGAACTGGATTTACACTTTCTAAGAGAAAAGATGGCTTGTGGTATAATACAAACTAAGAAAGTTGATACTGAGTATCAACTTGCAGGTATATTTACCAAAGGGTTGTCAGCGTCACAACATGATATGTTTTGTTACAAGTTGGGTCTGGTTAACTTGTTTAAACATATGAATGAAGGGGGAATGTTAAAAGAAATAAAGTAATTCATATGTTTGGTTGGTTGTTGGGCTAATCAGTTGTATAATTAGTCCATTATTATTGGGCTTTATGTTTGGGCTTCTTATGTTGAGGCCTGGTGAGTTTGTTGTAACTGTTTTTTGTGTTTGTTATAAGTTGTTAAGTTGCAGGACTTTGGGGGCTGATATGAAACTTCTCAGGGACTACGATCATCTTTAGAAATTGTTGTGGAATGAAGTGTAACTTTTGTGGAGAATCATATATAAGCGAAGCTTCTGGATGTTGTCATTATCACTCCTCATTCTTGTTCGCACAAAGTTGTTCTCAGTAGTTTTCTAGGGTTTGTATGTGTTAATCTCTTTGTTGAGATTTGTTATGTATTTCTCTCGGTTTGTGAGAGATTGTTCTTCTGTTGTTGATGATCATCAGTTGATGATCATCCAGGTATCTTGTATTGTATTCTTCATTTGATTACAGATCTCACATATTGTGAGATCTAGGGTTTGGGGGGTGTTTTTCTGGTTTGGGTAACTAATAAAGGTTTTGGTCACCATTTTGTCGCTTCTCTGTTGTGCAGTATTATTTCTTTGTGTTTTGTGTTAATTTCATACCATTTTGACATATCGACCTATATTCTCTAAACCCTATTACTCATAACACCCAATTCCATCCGACTGATTATTAATAGACATATATCGACATTACTGCATCTTCTTCAAGCCACATGCACATGGATCGTCTTTAGCCTCTTCACCGAAAGAACACTGTCCTGATAATAGTAATAACAATACAAAACAAAATACCAAATTGCTTAACTATAATAAAAATGGATGCAACACTGCTGCTAATGATGTGTGTAGGCTACCAAAACAATACACTATAATGTTGCAGTACAAGCTGAAGAACACACTTTAAAATCTTATGCAAAAATAATATAACTTTTAATTTTGAACACATATAAAGTTAGGACTTAGAAAATAAAAAAGCTGAAAGAAACGAGATGAGCAAATGGAACTTTAAGATTGGCTAAAGGTAACCTTAAAGCATAACTTCCAAATCAATATTGAAGCACTTAGACCATAAATCGAATGGTTTTGTTCAACAAATATAAATTAGAGCGAGAACTTATGACACGGGTAAGATTTATCACTTCACTTTTGGCTTTAACAACTCAAACGGGTAAAAACATTTAGAAGAATAAAACTTAGAATGCAAATGGGTCAAACTATTGATAGTGGCCCAATCTCTATTGTAAATTCATGAAACATTCTTCTTCATATTATAAAATCAAACCCAATTTGGGATGCTTCTATTTCCACTTTACAAAGAATTTCAAATATGCCAACCGCCATGGGAGTTGAAATTTAAAATTCACCTAAAGTGTTAATTTAAATGGTTTTAACCTCCTAATTTCATTTATTCAAACAAATTAGCTATTAGGGCTTTCTGCTTGAGAACCTGTATACTTCCCACTAAAACGTGGTTAGGTTCTAAAAGTTTTCATGTAGTTGGTTTGGTCCTCCATGTTCATAAATGCAATTTTGGTACCTCAATACTAGAAGAAAACAAATACAGTTAAAAGAACATATGGTATGAAGGGGCTTAAAGATGGGGGCGTTATGCGACATGTGGACACCACGTAAGCACGTGTCAGAAAAGTGACGTGGTGGAAAAAAGCAGGATGTGGGAAGGGGTGTGGAAGAGGGGCGTTATTCGACAAGTATCACCTATTAAAATTATTTTCTGTTTAAAAATATATAAAATCAATTAAATTTAATTTAAGAACATTAATATTAATTGAATAAAAACATAAATTAAAAAAAAAACTACATAAACTAAAAATTAAAAGTTACATAAAATTTAATTTTCGTCTTCGTCTTCCCCAGGGTCGTCTCGTGGAATGCTCCAAATGTGTTTAACTAAACCATTTGAAGATTGTGATGTGTTGTATTATGTTTAATTTCATTCAAGTTCGCTTCTTTTTCTTCATCACTTAATTCTACGGTGATTGGTTGACTTGTCTCCTCGTAATACTCGTAAATTGCACATCCATCATCCTCCAAAGTCATGTTATGCAAAATAACGCACGCGTACATCACATTTCGAATACTAGGTTTTTCCATAATTCTACACGGTACTTTTAAAATGTGCCATCTTGATTGCGAAACACCAAACGCTCGCCTGTTCGATGTCCTTTCGTGCCGCCATTTGAGCCCCATTAAACTTACCTATGTTTTAGTCTAACGTCGTTCGCCAGGTAAACGATTTTACGAATACATCCCAATCCGGGTATATACCGTCCATCAGATAATAACGATATTTATACTCGTCACCGTTAACAAAAAAAAGATCCTTTTAGCCCAACACCGTTCATACGGTCGTTGAAATGGGTGATTCATTAAGATTGATTAAGAATATTTAAATCATTATTTTCAGCAGGCATGCCAAAGAATGCATGCCAAATCCAAAGATCTTGAGATGCAACCGCTTCTGTAACGCCCCAAAACTTGAAAGTTTATATTGCCATATGTTTCCGTATGATAAAACATGAAATAAAAGGACTAATCTATTTAACCTAGTTAAATTATTTAGTCAAAACAAGTAAGGAATGAATTTGGTGGCAATTGTGAAGGTGGGACAAAATTGAGTGACTAAGCTTGAAAAATTGAGTTTAAGTTTTGCATAAACTAGAAAACTCAATATTGTGTGTGTGTGTGTGTTAGAGGTGTGGTCAACACCCACAAGGGGAGAAGGAGAAAACCCTCAATTCAGCCCCTTTAAGGCTAAATTGAAGATGGATTCAAGCCAAGATTCATGCATGTACTTGAATTCTTGATCATCTAGCCCTATAAATCACTTGGTAAGGTGTAATTTTTGATTTGGTGATTTTGGTATGAAGTGGGTTTATATTTAATCCACAAAATTGAATGAAATTGATTATGTATATGTGTTAGAATCACCATATAAAACATGGATTATGAAGGATTTTGACTAATCTGATGATTAGAAGTGAAACCCATTTCTAGTGGTGAAGATGATGACATAGGTGTTTCACCCATGTCAAATCCTTGCTTGAATCATTGATGTGTATGTTATATGTAATGGATTATTGTTAGATAGGTTGAGAATGGTATGTAATTTAGTTGATTAAAGTTGTATTTGATGAATTATGTATTAACTTGGAAGATCATGCATAACTTAGTTGTACATTTTGCATTAAATGGTGTATTCACACCAAGTGTTTGATGAAATGCATAGGTGAGATTATTAGAAGAGATTGGATGTAAACAACAAACAAATATGTATTGAAGGTGGATATGATGCACTTAATAGTATATTACCATGAAGAATATATTTGTAATGAAATCTATGTGCAAAATGTAGTTCAATTGTGATTAAGAAGAAGTATGTTCTAAGAGTGTGCTATATGCTTGATTGATATAACACACACCTTGTGGATTTTTTGATTGTTTATTAGTGATTCGTAAGTAAGGGTGAAGCTTATGAGATCCTTGAAAAAGGGTAATGTTGAAATGATATCGGGTTAGCTAAATATATGATAGAGTACTAGTTTGGAAGTTATGAAAATGCTAACTTGAACGAATTGAGTGTTCGTGTAACTAGCTGATTACGTGTTCGCATGTGTGTCGTTACATGATTACAAAATGATTATAACGTTGTCTAACCCACTATAATAAGATGGATGTAAAAGATTAACTTGAAAGTTCATGTGATAAGCAGTTGACTTTCTGAAAGTCAAAGTGTGCATAATCAACATGGTTAGACTTTTTACCTTAAATGTAAGATTTAAGATAATCGTGTGATATGCGTTGGGCAAATGATGTGTTATTCATAAATAGGAGTTAAATTGCATGAATGTGGAACAATGTGATTATCGTTTCGTGTCATATGTGTCATATGCATGTTAGTGAATGAGTGACTAATTAAAGTAATCCAAGTAAGAATTTGAAATGGTTATCGATATGGATGAACATGCATACTAACAAGTTATGAAAATGATGGCATGAAAGAATAGGAATTTACATTAGCAAGGACTCAAGCACGGATGGCTAACGAGTCGAAGGGAGGCAAGAAGACGAGCATGAACATGGATGCATAATGTAAGTGAATCTCGAATTCACTTCTTATATTATATTTGATGTTTGATATGATTAATATAGGGAATCATGTAAGAAAGAATAGGTAATGGCGAGCACCAAGGTAGTTATTATTGTTGTGTGTCAAATGTAGATGACTATGTCGAAGATTGTATGGTAGAAGCAAATGGGCCAAAAATCGAAATTAGCGTAATACGATGTTGATTTTGGACATTTGAGTATGGTGATTAGTGTGAAGTTTAGTTGTATGAATGTTGGGAGTCTTGTGGGAATGTTCTAAAATGTTACGGAACATTATGGGTCAGTTCGAGTTGAAACGGAACTCGGAAATGGGTTGTATAAGCTTAAACAAGGAATAACGTCGGCAACACAGACGGGACGTCGCCGACGCTGCCTCCTTCACCCGACGTTTTAACCAACTGCCTACGCAATTCTTTTGCCGACACACTTATGCAAGGGGCGTCGCCAACGCCACCTGCAGCCCTGTAATGTTGTTTTTGGCTATTTAACATTCCACGAGCCCCATACCTCATAAAAACTAATTTCAAGACCCATAAAGAAGCCCGTAAGATGATAGAATGTGATAAAAGCTTATAGGAGGATAGTTGTATGAATGAATGAGTATGATAATTGTAACACCTCGTAAAAACCCGTCCTGTAAAATTACGACACGTTTCCCGTTGATCCTTGTTGCCACGTGTTGGCCGAGAGGGACAAAAAGTATCGTTATGTTAAAGTATGACCTATGAACGATAGCTATTCAAAGTCGGGGGACCAAGTGTGAAATTGTGTTAAAATATGGCTTCTGGAAGGCAATTAAGGACCGCAACCATATATGGTTACGGTGCGTAACCATTTTGAAATCAGTGGGCGCTAAAGCCCCTTATGGACCGCAAGGCAGATCCCATACGGTTCATAAGGGACTACCAGCATCAAAATTGTTGGCAGCCTCCTGCCATGCCACCTTGCTCGCCATTGCCACCATTTTGGCAGCTCTTGACCCCTTAATACACACCTGGGGAGATCCTAGATGAGCCCCAACACATGTCAAGATCTTGTTCATGATCCTTGACTATAAATAGGAGTGAAGTTGCAACACTTTTCTTGCACCACTTCTCATATTCTTCTATACTTCTTCTCTGGAGGTTCCTGAGCTTATAGGAGCTTCCAACCCAGTTCTATTTCGAGCTAGGACTTTGTGTAAGAGTCCTTAACTCTCCTTTTTTAGTTTTGTTAGGCTTTAAGCCAAAGTCATATCGTTTATGTAAAAACGCTTTTACCATTGGCTAAGACCATTCTGGTCCAGCCATTGATTGGTACGAATGTGGCTACGTAATCATAATTAGGTAAGTGTCAATCCCTCAAGAGGGCACCTCCTAATTACCACGTTTACTTGGTCAATTGTCGGGTCAAAGTTATCAATATAAAAAGTCAAACTGGGCAGATTTTAAATAAATTCATATTTAGTAATGTGGGTGTTATAAAATGAGTTTTAACACTTCAATAACTTGGTAATATTAGTTAGAACATGTATAAACATGTTCGGCCCGTCAATCCCAGGTCTAAGGTCGGTTCACAACCGAAAGTCACAAAGTTTGACTTCTACTTGAGTTTCGGTTCTGAACCGAATTAGCAACCTTAGTTATTGATTTTAAGTTTCATTATGACCATGTTATGATATAGTACAACCCTCTGGAGTCATGCTACATGGTCATATAGTAATCCGAGTTTATATGCAAGTTTCCGTTAAATATGCCAAATTCTGCTAAAAAGCCTTTTTGTTTAAAAATAAAGTTTTAAATGCAAACGAGCATACAAATGACTTGTTAACTGATTTCTTAAGTTGTTAAACTTATTTTAAGATTAACATTCTGGTCATAAACTGAGTTTTGGTTAATAAGCGTAATTCATGCTTTATGACCAAATCCCCCTTTTGGCGTATAAAATGGTTTGAACATAATTTTGACACCAAAACTCTTTACCTAATGAGTGATATCTTAACTAGGATTATTTGGGATAACAATTCAGATTGTAAACTGAGTTTATATATAAGTACATGTATTAAGTCCGTAAATGACGATATTGTCCTTACGACACTTAAAATGGATTTTAACCATTCCTAATGAATGAAACCTATTACCTACTGATGTATTATATTATATAACATATTTTTATCATACAAACCTGATCATAACATCTGTTTCACTCAAATACCATTTAAATCGTCATTTAGCGACTTATTCGCCGTTTCGGCGCATAATATGGTTTAAAACCATATTAAAGCATCAAGACTTGATACCTACTGATTTCAAAACTTATTTTATATATATATTTACAGCAGGTATATGATCTAAACTCATATTACCAAATAAGTTTTCAAGTGATGTGTGAAATGACCAAAATGCCATTTCGAGGCATAGTTTGGTCCTAAACTTTAAACCACACATATATTTGATATCCTACTGATATAACATCATAAATTAACTATTTTTACAGAACATTTATGACCATGACATCAGTTTATTTGCAAGATCATTTTATAAGTCATGAAATGACCAAAATGCCCTTTTTAAAGCGTAACTTGATTTTTAAACCGTAACGAGCATATATGTTGATATCCTACTTATATTATAACATGTTTTAAATATAATGGCATATGGAACTTATATACGACTCATCCGGTTACCCGGTTTCGCTTATACACGTACGGTTAAGCCTATGTGACTAGTTTACGTAGTTTAATAGAAACGGGTTTAACCTTATCAATTTTATATCAAAATCCAGAATGTAATATGTTTACACATATTAAACAAGAGTTAGTACTTGTCGGGTTTGAACTACATTCTATTTCGGTCATTGCTTAATCTAGTGTTTAATACCGTAAATATCATTTTAAGCTAGCTGGTCCGAGTCTATGATGTGGATAGGACCCGTTAGCATTCTAATTGGTTAATAATACCATCATTCCAGACTAAAGGCTCCCGGTAGATTGTCATCTAAGCTTACTTTTGACTATCGGCTGAGTTATTATCTTTATTGAAGAAATTAGCTCAGGTAAATACTTTTAGCCTATTTTTCCTATACGGGCTTGGGATACGGTATAATAATACCGCTTGGTCGGGTATGGGATCATATTTTCGGATTGTGACTTAACTAAATCTTCATAACCCGTTTTATTCTGTTTTGTTTGGTAACTTAAACATTGGGGGTTAACTCGACCGTGTCTTGGATTTCCTTGGCTCATTTAATTTACTAATGGCCACGACCTTAAGCGCGGGGTGTAGGCATACACCTGTCAGATGCTAATGCAAAATAATATTGAATCCCATTGGTGGATTATTAGTGGTGCGTCGGTTAATCAGGTTATTCGGTTTTTGCACCAGACCCCATATGTAATGACAAACATGTAAAACTGTAAACAATGTCATTTTGAACTATCCCAAGTTATTTATAAAATGTGCCAAGTGCACTTAAACAATTTTAAAAGATTTTCAAAATGTGTTGGTTATTAGTATTTACCAGTGTAAACTTTACACTGACGTATTTTCAAAAGATTAAGTATAGGTTTCAGCACGTAATAGGCCGGGAGCTGCTTGGTAGTGACATAAAATGATCTTGCAAGTCCTTAGTTGCCCGAAGTCTGTTGAACGAATATTTTGTATAATTATTTCGATCCGCCTGTGGATCTTTTATTACAAGCCATGTATTTATTATTAGAACTTTGAACATTCGGTTTGTAATAGTATTTTAAATCCAAGACTTCCGTTGTGCTGTGTTTGTTTGGCTATGATGTTATCAACTTACGTCACAATATTCCCCGCCTGGGCCAACCGGGTTACACGTGGAAATAGGAGTGTGACAATAATCGAATCTAATTAAGACAATTAAGACTTGCATGTGGTTCGTAGGTATGAAATCATAGTGGACGCAAGTAGAGTGAACTTATATGTGTGAGAGTTAGATTAGATGTTTTGTACATGTGTTATTACATTATACGTTTCCAAAGAATGAGACTCGTACGAAAGTAAATATGGTGTTAATATATTAGAATTATGATGTTAACCGAGTTGTTTTTAAGAATGAAATAAACTGCATGTATATTATTTTATGCTCATCGAATGTTAGACTATGAGATGAAATGCTAGAATTCAGAAGGATATCTAAATGAAATGCACATAAAGTTAAAACACGACGTGGTCCTTTTGTTATACACTTTAGATTATATAATGTCCTAAGTACTAATAATGTAAATGTATATGGTGAATGCAGGTTGCACAGAGTTACGGGTCTTGGTCATCACGAGACTTAAGCGGTTGAAGATCGAGTCATAACAGGGATTGTACGAAAATGTGTGGTCTTGTAGATAGTAAACATATGATATGTTTTATGTATTAAATGCAACGAAAAATGTATTTTATCGTTAAAGACTCCCCATAGAAAGGACTTTCAATCATGTTGGTATGTTTCTAATAAAAGAAAATTTATGATACGTATTTCCGCTGCGTCTTTTCGGTTTAAGCATGTTAGGGTCTTACAGCTTCAAGCATCATCATCGGTTTTTTTTATGAAATCCCCTGCTGTGTTGTCCGGCCCACGATGTTGGACAATTTTCTCACTCCCATTTCATACAATCTAAACTACTGATCATCCATGGGAAACCATGTCGCTCTTCATGAGCCTCCAAAAGTTGTGGTATGTGATGTAGAGGGTAAAAGCCGAGTATTAAAGTGGTTAAATGATGAATTTTATGTGTGATGTGTGTGTTTACTTCCTGAGGATATGTTAACTACGAGATTTAGTTGTTTTGCAGGTAAAACAGGTAACTTGGTGAAGTTACGAGAATTAAAAGTGCAAGTGGAATTGGCATGGATGATACGTAAAGCTTGAAGTGTGATTCAGAAGCTTTTCGGTTGGTTACGGGATGTATGGATGCAAGATGCGGGAATAGATGAAGTCTAGGGACCATTTGGTCCTTAAATTATAGTGGTTTGCATTTTATTATGAGGAGAATTAGAAGATTCGAAGTTCAAGGGTCCAAAGTGTCATTTATGGAAGTTGAGACAAAGGAAAATGAAGTAGAGGGCCGCGACCGTCGCCGACGGTGGACAAACCGTTGGTGACGGTGAGTTTGTTGGGCCAAGAAAGAAGCAGCAACAAGCCACCGTCACTGACGGTTGAGTGAAGAAACAACAACAGCAACTCGCCACCGTCGGTGACGGTGGAGGACCGTCACTAACGGTCTTGGATCCGGAAAAACGTGAATTTGGGCTCTTGAAAGATATATTAGGGTTTTGATAAGCCAAGAAGGGGTTCTAAGCTTCCAAGGACGAAAAATCACCATCTGAAGCACCAAGTTCAAGGCTTTTCACTCAATTGTTCATCATTCCACACGCCGATTCATCGACCAAGATCATGAGTTCATCTATTCTTCAATCTTTCGTTGATTTCACTTGTGATATGAGCGGCTAAACTCTTTTGGTTTCCTCCGGTTGGAGGGTTTTCGTAAGTTAGTTACTTTTATGTGTTCGTAACAATTGTTTTGACTTGGTGATCTAAGCATTCGATGCTTTTCACCATTGATTTGATTAATTGATTGTAAATGATTGTTTTTTATTCAAACCTTGATTCTTGATCATTCAGTTCCCGAGAGTTCTAGTAATTGGGATATATTTGCTAGGGGATTAGGGTTGGTAATTGCAATTGATAATTATTTGATAACCTCTCGTCATGTATTGATCAGAGTACTTAGTCGTTGATTATCACAATCGATTAATTAGGTTTAACACCTATGTCTATGTAGGTGGTTTCTATTGAACACATAGTTGTAGTTAACTGCAAAACCTGAATTCCGGAGGAACCATTTTTCCTCCCATTGATAAAAACTCATTTTCTTAATTTGTAATTTAGTTAATTTTGAAATCAATCAAACACCATTTAAGTTTTTATAGTTTTTTAGATAATATTCAACATTATTACATTTTTCACAATCCTCCTCTGGTTCGATATCCGACTTACCCTTTCTCCAGAGTTAGTTGGTTTTTGCATGTTCCTTACGACAGACATCAGTATGTCACCAAACGTAGGTTTTCTCAAATATAGTTCAACTACACACTCACAGAAATAATGGAGGCTTTCTCTCGCGGTACGTTTCGACATTTTTATATATTTATCCATAATGTCGGAAGCCATCCCATAAGCCAAATGTCTAAGCGTGGCGTGACTTTTTGCAACGTGATAAATCCTAGACGACCACGCACATCTTTTCTTTGTCAAAAAAATCATATTTACTTGATAAATCGTTTGATATTCTAAGAAATAATTCACAGCTCATACGTAATCGATGTCTGAAAGTACTATATCATAAGTAGGGTTTGGTGAAAAATAATCACTTACCAATAAATCATGTGCCGTGACTCGGTCCCGTGCTATGTATTTTTCTCCTTTTGGGTTCTGAGGAACACCCTTCGTCTTCCATTACAGCTTGAACCACCTTTGAACTGTCAAAATTATGAGTGCATGTCCCTCGTCATCCGAAGTGAATAAAATTAAGTTGTCAAGCCCAGACGACAACGAGGAAGATGAAGGTGAAGAATTTGAGCCTTCTATATTTTTAAATTTTGTAAACAATGGGAGAGAATATGTGGTTGAGAAGAGAATAAATGGTTGATTGAGTGTGTGGTTTTTATAAAATTGGTGTGAAAAATGTGTAAGATATCTAGGTTTTAAAAAAAATTAAGATCAAACACCAATCATACATGGCCACGTCGTTAAGACGTTTTCCCGACAACGCCGAAATAACGAGGGGGACGGTGTGGGTTTGTGGACGTTGACCGGCAACAACGCCGCTTGTCGACATCCACACCATGTGGTCTAAGGGAGGTGCTAGTAAGTCAAAAAATGAAGTATCACGTTATTACTCAGAAATAAAGTTCTATATTTTTTACCAATAAGAAGATTAATACTGAATCAAGCATGGAAATATTTGAAGGCAGTGAGTTAGTATTAATTATAGAAATCGCTTTTGTTGAAAGGATGCATCGATGCATGATTCAACAAAAGGATTCAATATTGTATATGCCAATTTAAATCTCATAAGACCTGCAAAAAGATTCACATGGCCAACCTAGTCGCGTCGCAAATCTGTTGCAAAAGTTGCGCGGGTTTTAAAAGGTCGCAAAAATGAAAAAATAAAAATAGTTTATAAACTTTTTTAGTAAAGCAACCTCCCGCGTGTTCAAAATAACATCCCAAAACCCCCAAAATTTTCCCAAATTCTTCACTTGTTCATTTCAAATAACTATCTAGTTTTCATCATTAGTACGAATGCTCTAATCTTCATTGTTATTCCCGTTGTTTTCGTGTGAATTTACAGATTTTGTTCGCAGAGCGATGCGCTGTTTCAGACTCAGAGATGATAATTGCACTTAGGTTAATCGCTTCTCTCAAATGATTACCGTAATTCGCAAGGTTAGGGTTTCAAAATCAAGGTGATAGATGACAATATTGAATGATTATTGTTGATTTTGATTTCTTATTTTTGTTTTGGCGTTCAGGAGCTTGTAGATCTTCTGGCTTGCAGTTGCGTGTGGTCTGTATTAATTCAAGAAGGTAACTAATCACTTGTAAAGGTTATACTTCATGTTATCTACGTTTTTTTTGAAGTGGATTTGATCGGTGTTTATGTGATACTGAAGTAGGTTATCATACAATTATATCCCGAGTATTATGAGTTGATATATATATACTTTGGAGTTCGGGGATTGAAATTATGGTAAACTAGTATTAAGCACCTCCACGTTGCGGCGGGGGTGAACACCAATGTCAAACTACTGTTAGCGACCACAACACTGGAATTGTGGCGTGTTAATGCGAAGAAACTAAACCGAAACGTATAACATATAAAAGAATAACTAAGTCGATCTAGGATCCGTGCGTTACGATGAACCTGTCAAACGGGAAAAAATAGACGACGTAAAAACGTTTAACCACACACGGACGTTGCGTCGTGTTAACTCACAAAATTTAGAACGGAACGTAAAACGAATTTTTTGTGAAAAATGAAAAGTATAGAGGACAAAAGTTGAAAAAAATTGCAAAAGATGAAAAGTTTTAGGGTTAAAAGTAAAAAAAAATCAAATAGTTTTGGGTTAAAAGTAAATATGAAAAGTTTTTTGGTTAAAAGCAAAAAATTCAAAAAAAAAGTTAAAAAACCCCCAAAGCATAAGTTACAAGACCTTTATACCTAAACATATTGAAAATTATAGTATTTGTTAATGTTAATTAGGAATCGAAGATTCCCGTTTGATATATATTTAATAATTGTATTTTTTTTCACTAGAATGAAATAATTATTCTAGGTCCAGGTCGTATTCTTCTATCAAGTTATAAGTGTTTTTTGACGCACCGCTATAATGGTTTGGACTCACCATTATAGTCACACAATTCATTCAAATGTCAAATCCAGACAACTTAACTTCACTTTTGTAATGTTAGGCGTACTGTTATAATTGGTTTAAACCCATAATTTATCGCACATTGCATGAACATTTAGAAAGAACACCATTTTTTAATATAACAAATCTATACTCCATTCAAAAATAATTTAATTCTCGATTTTACGGTATAATTCATAAAAAACTGACGAAATATATACAAACGTGGGGATCGATCTCCACCTTTTTGTACCGTAAACTCTCTTGAACAGAAATTTGAGACGGGTGTTTTATGAATGAAATAAACAAATAAGCATTAAGGTGCATACAACTCACTCAAATCATTGAATCTCATAATTTGAATGTATCATACGAACGGAATTCAGCCTCATGTAATACATGTGTTTTAACCAAGTAATAAATAAAAAACCAAAATAAAATGTTATAATAAGTAAATAATACCTTAAAGTTCATTTTTAAAAGATAAATCTTGACGGCTATATGTGTTAACAAATGTCATTATATTTTATTCAACTCGTGCAATACACGAGTTTATTTAATAATATTTTTTAATATTTATTGTAGAAAATTACATTTATGCAACTCGTTCTTCTAACCTAGAATATAAATAAACTTTATAACCATCCACGTGGAAGACAATATGCGTATTTAATACTTTGGCAAAATTTGAAAACTAGAAACATCCTGAAATACACGCATCTTATATTTTTGCCGGAATTGATAAAAGTGCAGATACTATATTATATTATAATATATTATATTATATTATATTATATTATATTATATTATATTATATTATATTATATTATACATATATATACATTTGCAAGTTACATAATAACTTGCATTTGACTTTTTTTTCTATTTTCTTATTTTTTATATTTTATCTCTCAACTTTTGATATTGACACTTACAGTCTCTTAACCTTTTAAAGACTTTGTAATTGTGTTTTCCGTGTTTATTTTTATGTCCGTGTCGGTATAATTCAAGTTGATTTACGTTCCAACATAATTTTTTCCTGGAAATGAGTTTAGTCAAATATAATATGTTCTTATGTTTATTATTATGTACGTTTTCAGTTGATCTACGTTTTGACATACATTTTATTTTTCCTAGAAATGAGTTGGGTCAAATGTGATATGTTTTCGTGCTTATTTCTATGTACGTTTTCAGTTGATCTAAGTTTCGACGTAAATTTTGTTCGTAAACGAGTCGGGTCAAATATAATACATTTTTATTAGACGATATAAATTCAAGTCATTTTACGTTTCGACACCGCCTCAACGCGTTGTACCTTTTTTAGCTTAAAAAAACTATTTTTATGTGCTAATTTTTATGTACGTGTCGGTATAAATTCAATTTGGTTTACGTTTCGACGTAAATTTCTTCGGTAATATGTTATAGCTCAAATATAATGCGTTTTCGTGCTCATTTTTTATGTACGTTTTCAGTTGGTATTCGTTTTGACGTAAATTACAATTAGTAAGTTGTGTGAATAGTGTTTTAATTCTATTTGTTTTTTTGTTTCTTTCTTAAGTTTTTTTTTCTGAACTTTGTTATTTTTAATTTTTTTACTTATCTATTTGTTTAATGTTTTAGTTTTAGGTTTCCTTTAACATTAAAATTATATTTAAGATAACATTTTTAGGTTCTTTTAATGGTTGAAATGAGTGCCTTTGAAAGTTACCGGCTTTAACTGATCGGATTACTCTATATGTGAATCTGTTGATTAGGGGGTCGATGTAGCTTCCAGCAGGTGCTGTTTTTTTGCAGCGTGGAAGATGATTCCAGAGACCATGTCTTCATTAATTTTGTGTTTACGAAATAGATTTGGAGGAGAAACATGACTTTTACATAGAAACTCATGCAAGATTTGTAAGACACCCTGGTTATAATGGGTCAAAAGGTTAGAGCCAAAATAGGAGTCACGATGTTATACACAACCTTCTGGTATATCTGGAAGACTCCAAACAAATACTCATTTTGACTTATGTTGACCCAAACTGGTTTAGGCCTAAAACCCAATTTGTGCACCTCTATCTATCTGAATCCATAGAATAATATACACTCACTATATAAGCATTCCATGAGCTAAACATACAACTATCATATATGCTTAAATAAACAAAATAAGCTTTAAATAATAACAATGAAATAATGATAAATGCAGAAGTTATTCAATTATTTAAATAAAAGAAAACATGGAGGTGATTATTTTCTTTCCTTGGCATGTTTCTATTAAATATCCTAGTATTAAGCCTCTGCGTTGCAGTGTTTGTCGTAAAACCGTGTCAAGTAGTATAAAAACGAAAAAAAGTAGAAGTAAATCTTTGAATTACGCACGCTCGTTGCATAGAAATTAAACCGAAACATAAAATATTGAAAAAAATAACAAAGTCAATCCAAGACCCGCGCGTTGCGACGAACTTGTCAAACGGAGAAAAATAGATGTGTTGTGACGGGCCAGTCAAATGGGAAAAATATACGAAAAATGTTGAACCCAACACGCACGTTGCGGTGCGTTAACTCACAAAATTTAGAACAAAACGAAAAACTTAGGAAAGATGAAAAGTATGGTGGACCGAAATTGAAAATAAAAAAAAAAGTTGGAGTTAGATTGCAAAAGATGAAAAGCTTTGGCTTAATAGTAAAAAAAAACGAAGGATCTAAATCGCAAAAGAAGAAACTTTTGGGTTAGAAATAAAAATTATTTATTAATCTTAGATAAATATAAGGATAAAGATAAGTTATATCTATATATTAGTTATTAATATTAAAAATATATATTAAACAAATATAAATAAAATTTATGAGGATGAAGGAGAGAATGACATGTGACATTTTTTGGAGTCTTTTATTATAAGTTAAATTTAATTAATATAATACAAAACTAATTACTATTATTCACAAAATATGTTAGGAACCATGCATTTTGTTTTGATTTTTGAGTGTTCATAGTGTTATTAGCATTGATGTATTTACTGGTAAAAGGATTTGTGAACTAAACTTTACTTAAAATGGTTTAGATTTGTGAAGCAAACTTTACTTATAATATATGTCTAAATGGGCTCGGTTGGGTAACGGGTCAAATGTGTAAAGCCGGTACATGTCGGCTTGACATTATCAATTAAAAAGTAATTAGCTTTACATGAAAAATTTTAATACACATGGAGGCAAAGTTGGGATACTAATGAAATCGAACAAAAAAAATTGTGGTGGGAAGGGAAACAAGAAACTTAAAAAGGTTCAAAATATTATTTATGTACTTTTGATTATTGAACGTTAAATTTTCCTAACCCGGGATGTTCCCGGGTGATAGCCTAGTTATATAACATTGACCCGATTGTAAAATCATGTCATATACTTGCTAGTGTTCATGAGTAAGTGACATGTTAGTTTCTTAAAAATTAATCCCTGGGATAACTTAATTTATTAGCCACTGAAATCAGAAGTATAAAAACTAACATTAGTGAATTAGTAGATTAATTTATTGTATGGAAAAAGTATAATTAAAATAATAAGAAGTTTGTGGATACGGGTTAGGTACCATCTAATACTATACTCGTAGATTTTTTTACTATTAAGCCCATAAACGTTTCCCTGAAAACCTAATTGGGTGCCTTGCACGGGTAGAACTTAAGAAACGATGCTATTAAGATAAATGTACGAAAGTTTGACACTTGGGTTTGGTTGGGGCGTCGTTGTTGCCATATTAGCACTGGTTGGTGCGTGAACACCGCCACAGTGCAACACGACTTAGGCGTGGGGGCGATGGCGGCCAGGGTGTAAAGAGCCATTGGAGAGTGTTGAGAATCCCCCAACTGTTGGTTTTCTTGAAATAAAAACCATCTTTTTTACATACTTAAACCATTTACACTAAAAAAAGTCCATATTACAAAAATTCCATTCCGTTCAACTCCCCCTTTGAATTTAACTCTGCAAATTATCAGTCTATCAATTAAAATTGATTAGACAATTGTTAGTAGGGCTTTAACGGAGTGTCTTCATAGCACCACTTATTATTATATATATAATTTACAAACTTGTTAGCTACATAATATCAACTAAAATTATAAAATTACTCTCCTGAATACAACACAAGTTCTTTTTGTTTGGCCTGGAACAATCACCGCCTTGAAAAGGGTCATGGTATCTACACATCCCCTAAAATTTTTGTACATCTCTCAAATAGAAACCGCATTGGCCAATACGCTTCCTATAGGGTTTGAGGCATTAAATGTGGCATCAATAGGAAGCGTATTAGGCAATACGGTTCCTATTGATATAATATTCTCTGACATGCACGTGGTTCAAGGTCTAAAAAGTGACCCAATAGGAAGCGTATGGCTCAATACAATTCCCATAAGTTTAATAGGAAGCGTATAGGGCAATACACGTCCTATAGCGCTTGAGTTGGTGAACGAATTAAATCAATAGGAAGCGTACAAGGCAATACACTTCAACATAAAGAGTAAACAAACGTGTTTGATTAGTCGTAGCATTAGTTGTATTATTCAGTGTTATCCTGTTAAAACTATTTAATCATAGTGTTATTTTGTGTTAGAAAATGATTGTTCATATTAGTTTTACTTAAAAAATATAAGTTGCATCAAAATTTTAACTTATTATTGTTATGTTATAATGTTTTTGTAAAAAAACACTTATTAAACAAAATAATATATATATATATATATATATATATATATATATATATATATAGGAAATGTATGGGACAATATGGTTCTGCTAGACTCAAAGGATAGGAAGCGTATGGGACAAGATGGTTCCTTTAGACCCAAAGTATAGGAAGCGTATAGGGCAATATAGTTCCCCTAAACCTAATGTATAGGAAGCATATGGGGCAATATAGTTCTCCTGGTCCTCTATCTGAATCCTTTTTATAAAAACATATTCATAAATATTAACCAAATAATCATTAGTTGATTGGGTCACAATAATAACATTTATTTTGGCAAACTAAAATAAGAAAAAAATCCTTCGATAAATAACAAATAATTGAATCCTTAAATTTAATTGGTTGGTATACTTGTGAAATGCTTTATAATATAGTTTCTTTTCATTTTAAATTTGCAGATATGGCGTCACATGATGAGATGGAGGGCGCAGGAGATTCCGATCCATGGGCGGGTGACGATTGTTCACAATATCCATATATGATATACCCTTCCTAAACGTATGAAGCGAACGGTTCAATAAACTTAGGGAGATGAAGATGAGATGCATGAGAGGGATACATTGGGCTTCGTTAGAGACATGTGGGGTGGCGGACACTGTGCTACAGGTTATCGGGCAGGATAGCCCGTTGGATCGTTTGTTTCGAATCGAAGCTGCGCCATCTTATCGCCGTTGATGGTGGAGTTTCTCTCCACATTCTGCTATAGACCTCGACCGGATGACCGGCCGAACTCGGATTTTGATGATCCGAACTTGCCTACCCCATTACCCGAGATCATATTTCGTCTGTTCGGCGAGGTAGTTGAGATGTCGCTTCGTCAGTTTGCCGTCGCCACCGGTTTTTACACAGACGAGGAGTTGGTTCAGGACGTGTATACCAAGGCTATCGATCGTATGCCTGAGGATGAGTTGATTGCCTGGTGGCCCACCATCGGTGAAGGTCCATACACCAAGTTGGAGGAGGTTCGATCCTCGAAGATTCGTGACCCGTTAGTTCGTTACTTGCATCGTTGCTTTAGCACAGGCATCGCGGCCCGTGGCAAGAGTTGCGAGCACGTAACAAAGGCTGATCTTTTCTATCTCTATTGCTTTAGCACAGGCATCACGGCCTGTGGGAAGGGCTGCATGGTCAGGAGATAACATCCCACGGTCCCCAGATGGGTATACTGGTTCCACCCCGTCCACCACCACGAGTTCATCCGGACCAGGGCCCGTCCTTTACGCAGCAGCCCGACCCGTCCATGTCATACTTTACCTAGCCCATCCTGTCCATGCAAGTATATTATCTTATTTTTATTTCATTTATCTACGAGCAATTTAATGTTATGTAATGAATATTTTGTTTAAGTTCTTATAGCTTTACGGCCCGTCCTATACTCAGCCCGACCTTTCCTTGCCACATTTTCCTTAGTCCGGCCAGACCATGCCATTCTTTCCTCTGTCCGACTTTTCCATGCAGGTATGTTATTTTGTTTTATTTCATTTTCTACGAACAATTTTAATTTTTGTAATGAGTATTTTGTTTAAATTTTTTATAGGCTCCAGGAACGTCCTATACACGGCACAACACGTCACCCTCTACTAGGCATGGCCCGAACTTTACTGAGGAGGAACTCGCTGAGTCTGACGAGTATTGATGATGATAGTGGTTTTTATTATCGTATGATGCAGTACTGTACAAACAATTGAATTTAATTTTAAGTATTTGTAATCTTTGTCTAATTTGGGTATGTTTAATTTGTTTGATTGCTTAATTTCACTACGTCTTTTATAAAATTTATAACAAAAAAACTAACATCATTTTATAACAAAAAAAAAAACAATTTAACTAATTTAAAAAAAATAAAGTTCAAAAAGATACTAACAAACAATATGCTATTCTTGCAAAAAAAAAATCCTCAAGGAAGCGTATGGCCCTATATGATTCCTCTGGTCCCCTAATCATTAGCTGGTCATCTTCTGAAAAGTTTGTTTGAAAAACCACATGTCAGCCTCTTATTAACTGAGTAGAAACTAAAACCACCTCCGGGTACTACCGACTCAGACGACCGATGTTTCTTCCGGCGGTGAAACCCGTCATCTCAGGCCAGTCAACCACTACAACAGACCGGTATTTTGGCCGGACCAGAATGTACACAAATCTGATGATCGGTCAGAATGAGATGACGGATTGATGACAACGACGACGGGTATTTTGTTCCGCGACGACAGCGGATCAGAACACAAGTTGCAAAATAGCGGTGGTGATCGTGGTTAGGTGGTTGTGATGTGCTGTGGAGGTTTGGTGATGCCAATGTGGAATGGTAGTCGTGGTTGTGACAGTTTATAACGGTGGTGTTAGATGGTTGGTATAGAAGTGGTGTTGGATAGTATTTGTGGAAGTGGTGGTTTGGTGGTATTGCTGTTATGGGGTGGTGGTGGAAGTCAACAGGGAGGGTGGGAAGAAGTAGTTGTTTGAGTTGCTTTTTGGATTGAACTAGATGTAACAACCCGAGCGTTGCGGCGGGGAGGCACAAAGGAGTTTCATCGGTATCCTATTATGTACATTACGGTACCCGCAAAAAAAATTATAACGTTATCCTGTTATGTTCGTTACGATACTCGCAAAAAAACATAAGTTAATAAAAGAGAAACCTAAAAGTTAAACACAACAAAACCGTAAAGATAACCAAACGGAGACGTCAAAAATAGAAAGTTTTCTTGAAACCCATTTTTAGTTAAAAACATACTTCATATTTGAAGAACATTACCAGCTCCATCTTAGGTTTGTTCACATTTCTTGATCCAATACAACATGATGAAGTAATTGTTTTCTTTAAAAAAAGAACTCAATTTAAGTCTCATTTTGAAGCCATACACTTTTAGACAAGTAGGGCTGTCAAAAAGCTCGCGGCTCGGAGCTCGCTCGAAGATCGCTCGGATTTAGCTCGGAAAAAGCTCGCTCGATACGGCTCGGTTTAAAAGTGAGCCGAGCCGGCTCGGCTCGGTTAGGAAGTGAGCTAGCTCAGCTCGGCTCGTCACAAGCCGACTTGGCCCAGTTTGGCTCGCTTTGTAGCTCGGCTCAGTTTAGCTCGGATTATTATACTTATAATAAATTTTAATTTTATATACATTATATTATATTACGAAAAACTAATTAATATTTACATGTATATAGGTTTGTAATTTGATATCTATGGCATATTTGAAGGTTGATTACCATACTAATGAACTAATATTATATTTCATTGAAATTAAAACTTATTTTGCATTCTTTAACTTGATTTTGGTTTGTAATATATTAGGTTGAACTTATTTTAAATATATTCTTTAAAGTATTGAATAATATTTTAGGTTATTGAATTTTAAGAGGTATGTATTAATATTTCTTTATAAAATTGAGCCAAACCAAGCCGAGCCGAGCTAGCTCGGTTTAAAACCAAGCCGAGCCCGAGCTTAGATTTTCAGCTCGGTTTCAAATCCGAGCCGAGCCGAACCAGCTCGGTTTATAATCGAGCCGAGCCCGAGCTTGGCCTGGCTCGGCTCATGAACAGCCCTACAAGAGACGCGTTCTTCTGAAGCAACGATTGTTTGATGCATCCCGTGTGAAGCTGATGCCCACAATCTAATGCTCCCAAATCAACTCCATTCTTGTATTCTTTCTAATAAAACATAAAAATTTACACCGAAATGAACCAAACTAACATTTTCATCGAGAATAAAAATATAAAACAATAGGGGTACCTGACATATGCAGCAACATTCGGCATCTTGGTCAACCGATGCACTCGCGTACGTCTTCTGACTCAGATGTTTATAATTGTTTTCTTCGGTCAACCCTTTGTTCACGTTACCAATCCGCTCTTCCAATGCCAACAACCCCTGAACAAACATTAGAATTTATATTATATCTGTTTTCATAAGTGCACCATTTTAGTATTAGAATATATATCCATGTATAATCTCATGTATTATAGTATAGTCGTTGTTATATATATCCATGTATAATCTCATGTATTATAGTATAGTCGTCGTTAAAAAAAAATATTATAAATTAAGTTATTCACACATACCCCCCTTTGACTTTGACAACTATCTATTATGGTTACTTTAGCCATCTATCCAAAAGTGGCTGCAAATCAGACATGGGTTCCTAGCTCAAGCACATCACCTTTGAAGTGACCCGTTATGACCCAAATCCGTCCTGATTTGTTACCCCACCCGGCTCAGCCCTTCAGTTTTGCTAGGTATAGTGAATATCAAGAAAAATTAAGTTAAAAGAATCATGTGCATATTTAAAAACCAACTACTATTTTAGAACCTACATATACATATTTCAAAAATCTATCACATTGTCATTCTAAACCATCTCAAATATGGATTACCTAGATAAATCCAAGATTAACCGAATTTTTTAAACCAACGCGCGCGCACACACACACACACATATATTAAAAAGTGAAAAACGGAATACTGTATGCAAATCAGCACATATGCTATTTAACTTTTAAAAAAACAAAGAAACCAAAACTTTATGAACCTTGTAGATTTTATTGCAAGTTGTGCTCTCTGTGCCTTCTGTATCCTACACATAATTAGGCTAACGACCTAAACTCATGAAACCAAAAATCCTAAAAGGTGTACAAAAGTTACCTCATGGCCTCGGATATAGACTCGCTTCCTTCTGGTTGGCCTGGATCTAGAAGATAGCAAACTTCATACAACAAAATCATAGTAAGAGCACCGATTAAACATGACATTTATTTTTTTGTGTTTTTTAGTACATAATTCAAAAATCTACTTGTTTTTAATAGCATAAAAGGCAAATAAACAGTAACACGCCTCTCTTCTTATGTTCAATCCATCATCATCTAACCAAAAGGTTACCACTGTTAGAGTGGTCGGGGCGCCACGTTGTGGGGAAGCCACCACGCGTGGAACACCGTGGAACACCACCGCCGGTGTAGTCCACAACGCGTGGTGGGCTTAACGCGTGGCCCGGAGAACGCGTTTTCAAAATCAATTATTCGAACGTTGTTGATTGTTGACCGTTGATGATGATGAGTTTTTTATATACACCGTTGATGATGTTGGGTGTGGTGAGTGATGAACATTTCCACTAAAATCCATCACCAGCGATGAAATAAAGCTCGATGACGTGACGGAACTTGATTGGAAGTTGTGAGTGATAGGTGGGTGGTGAGTGATGGGCGCCCCGCCCACCCTTAAATAGCCCCATCCATCATCATCTAAAGGCCCCTTAAGTTCATCATCACCCATTTTTTCTTCACCATTGGTAGAATTCCCACTTTCCCTCATCACAAACAGCATTAACCTCATAATAATCATCAGCTATATCAAGTAAACCCTAAAATATAAATCAAAAGTAAAAAACCTAATCTAAGTACTACTCAGATGAACTTTATCAAATCAAATGGTTGTCAATTTGTCAACATCATTCAAAAACAAATTCAACTTCAAGATCTCGTTCTCTGTTTTTCCAGATTTAAGCAAAATTTCAACATAATTAATAAATCGAACAATAGTACAAAATATGTACGAACATTGAGGATTACTCGATTGGGAGGACGATTTGTAGCGGCGACGGTTCACACCTGTCAGCGGGTACAGAGTAGTGGGAAATCGGTGAGATTTCAAGTGTAAGTAAACGTTAGTTAGTGAAAGGGGAATAGACCTTCACGATTTCGATTTGGAGCGGCAAAGAAAAGATTATTGATAGAGAAAATAGAAAGAGTTTGGGGGAAGAAGAAGAGATGATGAGGTGTTTGGGGAAGTAGAAGAGGAGAACATGAGGTGTTGGACACGTGTTAAAGACTACAATGGTTCTTTTAGTTATCTGCATCGGTAACTTGTACACCCAAGTACAATATACATTTGCTAAGAAAGAGTTTAGCAAAAGTACAACTTCTATTGCAACAAATTGTTGTAAATTAATAATATGTAATATGTAATTATTAAATTAAATGCCCTGCCTTTACTAAATAATTGTTTTACTGTAACCATTAGATGAAAACAATAAGGTTGGGTAGTGACATAAAAACCCATCAATAAAACATAATAAACTTAATGTGGCATATCGTATTCCCTTCGTGATTTCGTGTAACGCATGGGTTAAATAGCTGGTTAATGCAAAAGGTGAAAAAAAAATATAAGTCTACGTGGTGTCAATATAGCCTCAACAAAACCCCTTAATAGTATATTGTATATTTAGTAAATTGATTTGGTCATTTAATGTATAGATATCATCATCAATTTAGGAGATTTAGTTTGTATTATAGATTGCCTTTCAAGGAATGAGATCAGCAAGTTGAATCAACCTCTTTCATGGTATCATACCTACACTGATCCTCCCCTCTCTAAACCCTACTTTCTGTTGCTTCTCCTTTGTCCCTTCTATCTTCATGGACTCTTTCATGGTATCATACCTACACCCATCCTCCCCTCTCTAAACCCTACTCTCTGTTGCTTCTCCTTTGTCCCTTCTATCCTCATGGACTCTAAACTTCACCCTGCTCTCACTGTTTCTAATATCAAAAGACATGTCTCCATCATTCTTGAAAAAGATTCAACCCACTACACCACTTGGAAAACCCTCTTCAAGGTTCATTGCCAAATCTACGAAGTGCTCGATCACCTTTCCCCCAAACCGACCGCTGTCAAACCAGCCGCTGACCCCTCTCCTCCTACCTCTGATTCGACGGTTGCTGCCAAGGCCGAGGCTGCTGCTCGTGCGGCCGAAACCTTGTGGAATCAACTGGATGCCGTTGTGCTCCAGTGGATTTACGCCACCGTCTCCGCACCACTTCTACACATTATTTTGCAACAATTTTTCTTGGTCAAGAGTTTCCTAATCTATCCCTCGAGAATTTCTCCACCATGGCCGATTATTGCCAACATGCCAAACATCTGGCCGAACAACTCCAGAGCGTTGGTTCTTCGGTCGACAACTGGATGTTAGTTATTAAAATTCTCACCGGTCTAACAAAACACTATGACAGTATATCCACTGTCTTTCAAAACCGTGATCCCCTACCGGACTTCAATGAGGTTTGTTCCCGTCTCAACATGGAAGAACAAAAGAAAAAGAGACAGGTCACCCGGGGTTCACAAGCCACCGCCACAGCCCTTGCTACCACCACCTTCGCCCCGCCGCCAAACACCTCCCAACAGCCCGCTTATTACTCGCCGTCCGGCCGGGGTCGTGGTCGTACCCGAGGTGGTCGTAGCCGCGGCCGCTCCGTCTCTGGACATGGCAGCAACCGATACCCCAATCAGCAACAGAACCCGGCCCACCCCTACATAGTATTCCCGAGTAACTGGACTGCTTCTAACGGGCCAGCCTTCTCAACACCAACAACTCGGCCCAACCCCCTGTCCATACCCGTCAAGACCCAACACCCAATCCTCTAAAGGCATCTTGGGCCCACGACCTAATCAAGCTCATCACACAGGCTACTCACCTACCAATATCGAGCAGGCACTTTATTTTTTGGTCCTCAACCAACCGGACCATGGCTTGATGGATACATGAGCTACTTCTCACTCTGCTAATGAGCAAGGTATATACTCCCCGTCTAATTTTAATAAGTGTACTAATAAAAATAAAGTAGTTGGTAATGGCATGACTATCGCTGTTTTAGCCCAAGGCAACCAGGTCCTACCACCTCCCTACCCACCACTTAAACTTAACAATGTCCTGTTTGCCCCAAACATAATCAAAAATATTATTTCCGTACGTCGCCTTACCACTGATAACTTAGTTTCTGTTGAATTTGATCCTTTTGGTTTTCTTGTGAAGGATCTCAAAACTCAGGCTCCTATCCTACGATGCAATAGCACAGGCGATCTTTATCCTCTGACAGCACCTCTCCCCCTCCAACCTACACCACCATCTGCTTTTGCTGCTGTGTCTCAAGATCGCTGGCATCAACGTTTCGGTCATCCTGGCAATAACTTGTTACAGTCTTTGAAACTGTCTTCTTTTGTTGATTTTGGAAAATTTAATAAAACGCTTTGTCAATCTTGAACTTTTAGTAAAAGTGTTAAATTGCCGTTTTATGATTCTGTTAATTGTACCCGTTCAGCTTTTGACATTGTTCACAGTGACTTATGGATATCACCCGTGCTTCATACGGGTGGTCACAAATATTACCTCCTATTTTTGGATGATTTTACTAATTTTTTGTGGACTTATCCCATAGCCACAAAGTCCCAAGTGTTTCATATATTTACCACACTCCACAATTTCATTCACACCCAATTTAAACGTAAAATCAAACATTTTTAGTGTGACAATGGCAAAGAATACGCAAACCAAAATTTCTACAACTTTTGTACTCATAATGGCATGCAATTCCACTTTTCTTGTCCTTACATCTCTTCACAAATTGGTAAAGCGGGGTGCAAAATCTGCACCATCAACAACATGGTCCGTACCCTCCTTGCCCAAGCTTCCCTACCCCCTAACATGTGGCATCATGCCCTTGAAACCGCCACCTATCTCCTAAACTTTTTACCAAGGAAAACTTACCACTTTAAATCTCCTACCACCTTACTTTACAACTGCACTCCTGAATACGAACATCTTCGTGTTTTTGGTGTCTGTGTTACCCTCTCACCCCTTCCACAACCATCCACAAGCTGGACTACCAGTCCCACCCTTGCGTTTTTCTTGGGTATCCTTCGAACCATTGTGGTTATAAGTGTCTTGACCTTACCTCTCATCAACTGATTATTTCGAGACACGTACACTTTGAAGAATCCATTTTCCATACACCATACAATCACCAACTAAACCCCCTCCTATGATTTCCTAAACCCAACCATTAACCCATTAGTTTGGGATCACATACACAATTCCCACAAACTCCAACCTACTAACCCACCCCCTGCCGCTACTAATCCAAACCCACCCACCACACCTATCAGCTCAATACACAAAGCCCAAACTTCACACCATTCCCCTGCTCAATCCCTCAGCTCACCCACACATTCCCTCGGCCCACAACCACAACCTACCCAAGCCCATAACCCAACCATGCCCTGACCCAAACTCAACTCGCTCCTCACCACCGGCCCACCCCATACCTATGTCTCCATCTCAAACCGCCTCTCCACCACCGACCACCTCCTACACCGGTCCTAACCCAGATGTTCCTATACCCACTCCGCCCATGCCAATCCCTCCCCCCACCACTCAAACCATACACACTCGCTCTATGAGCGGTATTATCAAACCCAAGCAACTTTTTAATCTACACGCTTCCACTATCGTCCCCATTCCCATGAGTCCACAGGTTGCCTTGTCCTCTCCAGAGTGGTATAATGCCATGTCTAATGAATTTAGTGCACTTATTAAAAACACGACCTGGGAGCTTGTACCCAGGACACCTGACATGAATATTATATGTAGTTTGTGGTTATTTAAACATAAATCCAGGTCTGACGGAAGTTTGGAGCATTACAAAGCTCGTTTGGTTTGTGATGGTCGTAAGCAGCAGACGGGCATTGACTGTGGCGAAACTTTTAGCCCTGTTGTTAAACCTTCCACTATTCTTCTGGTCCTTTCTCTTGCATTGTCCAAGTCTTGGCAGATTCACCAGTTGGACGTTACTAACGCATTCTTACATGGCAACTTGGAAGAAATGGTTTATATGCATCAACCCATGGGGTTTCGCCACAGAGACTTTCCTGATCATGTTTGTCTTCTAAGGATGTCCGTATATGGTCTGAAACAGGCTCCCCAAGCCTGGTACCAGCGGTTCACTGATTTTGTTACTTTACAAGGGTTTCGCCAAAGCAAGTCTGACAACTCCCTATTCATTTATCATCATGGTCCAGATATTGCTTATCTTCTCATCTATGTGGACGACATTATTCTCACCACGTCCACCGAGGCTCTTCGTAAACGGTTGTTACACACACTATCCGGTGAATTTGCTATGAAAGATTTGGGGCCACTTTCTTATTTTTGGGTATAAAGGTGACCAGGGAAGGTGGTAATATGTTCTTATCTCAGCAGGCGTATGTTAAAGATATAATTCATCGGGCATTTATGGACTCCTGCAAACCGGTCGCTACACCGGTTGATACGCGGTCCAAGTTATCTGCTGACTCAGGGCCTCTACATGATGATCCCTCTACCTACCATAGTCTTGCTGGCGCTTTACAGTATCTCACTTTTACTCGACCGAACATCTCTTATGCTGTTCAGTAGATTTGCATGCATATGCACGCTCCTCAGCTCGATCATTGGAACGCCTTGAAGTGCATCATACGCTATCTTCAGGGCACAACCGATTTTGGTCTCCATCTGGGACCAGTTCCCAGCTTACGTCTAGTTGTTATACTGATGTAGACTAGGCTAGATGCCCTGACACTCGTCGGCCTACGTCAGGTTACTGTGTTTATTTGGGTGACAATCTTATTTCCTGGTCTTCCAAGTGCCAGTCCACTATTTCCTGATCCAGCGCTAAGGCTGAATATCGAGGCGTTGCGAATGTGGTTGCGGATATTTGTTGGTTACGTAATCTTCTTCTCGAGCTTCATCATCCTCTATCTCGTGCTACCGTGGTTTAATGTGTCACCCAACAGATGGTGGAAACATCGGAGTGAGACAAAAACGAGATTGCAAGAGACTTCATAACACTATTTGCGTCAAATATTTAATAATTGCTTTTTACATTATTTGAACTAGAAATACCCCAAGTTTGACATGTACAATATACAACAAGTATTCAAGTAATTCAACTTCATTTCATTGATAATGGTTAAATACAATGATTGGAAACGAAATACAACACGTTTGAAAATAAAGTACAATGCAACAAGTATTAAGGTTCAAATGCGTTTCTAGGCAGTCCTACTAGATTCCTTGCGTCATCACAATCCTGCAACATGTATTAAAAGCATTGTTCAATACAAGAAGTATTGACGAGCATACAAGTTTGAATATAAGTATAAGTATAAAAGTTTGTCTCAATCCAACATGGCAATTTATATTCAAGATGAACTAGCATACGAAACATAACAACATAGCATGGATATACAAGTTGAAACTAGCATGCATAAACCATCTAAGCATAACAAATAACATGGAGGTTCAACTAGAAACTAGCATGCATAAACAATCTAAGCATAACAAATAGCATGTTGAAAGGATTAAGTGGTTTAATATGTTTGATGGTGTGCTATTGTGAAAGTTGTTAGTTGTTACATGTTGCACCCAAAAATACTTTAAAGCGTAAAAAGGGTTAAGTATGCTCACAGTTTTGCAAAGCTTCCTTTATAATTCCGTGAAGATTTTGATAGTTTGGAGGATGGAACACCAACTTATCCCACACGAGGAAAGGTAGGTGTGTGAGTAATTAGATAATAACGAAGGATTTAGATTAGGAATTTAAAGTACAAAAAGTACGTATACTAAAGTAATTATCTAGTCTTAAAACATTCGTTTTTGACACTATGACAACCCTTGTGGGTGAATGTGTTTTCATGGGTTAGATTACCCACTAGATTCGTAATGATGTGTTTTAGACTTAGATAATGTATAGTTTATTATATATATTTTTATATAGTATATAATATGTCTACCATAAGTATCATAGATATCAAGTAAGTCAAGCATGGAGATTCAACCTCATTATATAATTCACCAATACACAAATCGTCACAAGGACAATTCGGATGGTCATGAATGAAATAAAGAAAGTACAAGTGATAACTATACCAAGTAGCCAAGTAATCTTCAACCCGGGTGAGCCGGCATCGACATAGAAAGTGCTAACTAAGTGTCGAAGGCTAGACGAGGTTGTGTCACTTTTAGGCTAGCAAGCTACTTGGGATAGAGATGAGAAAACAACAAGTGAGGTGGTGGACTCAAGGTAGGATAGCCAAGGGTTCCAAATAATCACACTCTTACCAAACACAAATCTTGTTATGAACAAGATTGAATGGTTTCAACACTTGTGGGTTTAAAACCCTTTACAAAACAGAAAGTTTGGAGTGAATAATCATCTCCTAATTTGTATGGAACAACCTTATTTAAGCTTACTAACCACAGAGTTGATTAGGGGCGTAGGAACATAGGTTTGTTTGAAGAAAACACAAGTTTATAGAAAGTTTATAAAGGTTTCTTCAAAACAGAAAGTTTGGACCTCAAAATGATGATGTTCCACTTTGGTTTTCTAGGGAAAACCTGTGGTAACATTCCTAGAGGTGTTCCAAACCTTGTAGAGGAAGAAGAAGTGAAGAAATTGGAAAGGAAGTGAGTATGAACTCACTTTGTGCAACTTAAAGATTCTATCCAGAACTTGTTATTTCAGTAACTTGACAGTGTTTTGAGAGTGAGAATGTGTTTCGAAAATGAAAATGGTTGTGTAGAGGCTTGGTTTTATAGCGGTGAAGTAGGGTTTGAGTTTTAATGGAGTATTAAGGTGATTGGTGAGTTTGGGAGGTGGAAAAGATGGCCAATCCGTTGCTGGTAAACAACTTTATGCGGATCAGGGGCTAGGTGTCGCGCGTAGCCCTAAGGGGCTAGGGCTAGGTGTAGCGACACGCCCTATTTTTTGGCAGATTTGCATTTTAGACCTGAACTTTGGTTTCCCCATTTTAAACGAAAACTTGTTATTTTAAGTTGTTTTTTGCATGTTCTAAGTATACAACATGTATGTGAGTATAAATTAAGTATCGAGAATGCATGCACGAATGTTTGCACGTATAATAAGTATCAATTGCATATAAATGACTAAGTTATAAGTATAACAAGTGTGTATAAAATATGAATTTCATTACGATTAACGCCTCGAAAATAGAATACTTATATGAAATTTCTAAAATAGAAATACGAAAATACGAGGCGTTACAGTCTCCCTTACTTTAGGAAATTTCATCCCGAAATTTATTCAAGAGGAAGACTTTAGGAAAAGCTGGCGTTTCGTGGTATGTTTATGTATAGTCGAGAATAGATTGTGAGTGACCAAAGTTTGTTTCAAGTGAAACGTATTTAACAAGGTGTGGGGAAACCCCGAATTTCTCATGGCACGTTTTTACGAAAGTTTGGTAACATGGTAGGGACAATTATATATAGGAAGTACCAGCGGCGTATCCACCATGTGCGTATCATGTTACGTCTGTTTCACTAATCGGTGTCGTGTTACGTTCCATGTTATGATACACAGTAGAACCTACTATGGTTTTCATGCGCCTACCAATATAATCATGTATGCATCCGTGATTATTTTGATTTGTGCGTGATCCACATAGTTTTGTACTAGTAGTGTACGGGTCAGGGTATATTAACGTATTATGAGTGAGAATGATAGAGTATAGAAACTTAAGTACGTAAGCATTATTGTATTTAAGTATGAGAGAGTATATAGTATGAGTATGAGTATGAGCACGACTGTGAGTATATGTAAAATCTTTGAACAATACACATGACATATTTTAGTTAACCAAGATTAATGCATTACTGGCATGTGAATAAACTGGTCAAACCATCGTGTACCGCAATGTTGACTACCCAGCTTCGTCGAAACGAAGGGGGGGGGGTAATGTTGTTAACTTAACATGACCTCAAGAATACGGGCGGTGCGCTACTCCTATAGCTACACAAGCGCTATACATGTTAAGGTGTGGCTTCTTACGAAGTAAATGACAAGTTTATCAGATAAGAATGTACCAGAAATCTCGAATCAGGTATAACGTATTAGTATGCATGTGGATAAACAGGTCAAACCATCGTGTACCGGAATGTTGACTACCCAACTTCGTCGAAATAGAGGGGTGTAATGTTGTTAACTTAACATGACCTCAAGAATACGGGCGATGCGCTATTCCTATAGAGCTACACAAGCGCTATACATGTTAAGGTGTGGCTTCTTACGAAGTAAATAACAAGTTTATCACACAAGAACGTTCAAGAAATCTCGAATCAAATACAACGTATTAGTATGCATGCATTGAATTGTTGTGTAATAAATTCGGAATTTTGGAAAACGAGAACTTTATTGTGCATAAGATCGATTCGAGTATAAAGTTGATTTTGAAATGAACGAGGGGATAAGTATTAATTGCATAAAAATTAAGATAACATAAAAGAGAGGCTTGATAAGTATTGGAGCATTTTGGGTTGAGAAACTTCGACTATTCCAAAGTGAACCATAAGTCCTTTTGAGTTTGGAAGACATGCTTTGGCCTAATAGGTAAAATACTCTCGTCGACAGGCGATTAACGGTATTTTACCCTTCCAGTTAGTACATGCCCCTAATTGATTGGAAATTCGAAACTTTGGCGATATTGAAAATCGGGGAGTTGGACTAGTTATCAAGGTGCGGGTCTCACCCCTAACTTGATAACGTTGTACCCTAAATGTGGTTCATTAAACGAAACAAGATATAATCTCGAGTCGTCGATAAGGATCCACTAGAATATGAAATGGAAATCCCATCAAGATATGGATATTACTCCTGACTTCATGGTGAATTTCGGGCAAAGTGTTATGTCAGATGGATTGAAATTTGTCACCAAAGGTGGGAATCACCCCTATTTTTTATGAGTCGTTTCGATTTTGGAATACGAGTGTCTTCAAGTCCTTAACGGGTAATTTGCGTATAAAGCCTTAGGATGAACGAGTTGTATAATTATGACGAAAGAAATAGAAAGAAGCAAAGTAGGAAGAATTTGAGTGTTTTAAGCATAAAACAAGAATGGTCAAGCATGGGTACGTAAACTATAGACTAGGTCAAAAGCATGGCAATTTTCCTAATTCCCTATAGTTATAGCTCTGATACCAATCTGTCACACCGCAACCGATGGCAGAAACATCGGAGTGAGACGAAACGAGATTGCAAGAGACTTCATAACACTATTTGCGTCAAGTATTTAATAATTGCTTTTTTACATGTTTGAACTAGAAATACCACAAGTTTGAAATGTACAATATATGGCGAGTATTCAAGTAATTCAACTTCATTTCATTGATAATGGTTAAATACAATGATTGGAAACGAAATACAACACGTTTGAAAATAATGTACAATGCAACAAGTATTAAGGTTCAAATTCGTTTTTAGGCAGTCCTACTAGATTCCTTGCTTCATCAAAATCCTACAACATGGATTAAAAGCATTGTTCAATAAAAGAAGTATTGGCGAGCATACAAGTTTGAATATAAGTATAAGTATAAAAGTTTGTCTCAATCCAACATGGTAATTTATATTCAAGATGAACTAGCATACGTAAACAACCTAAACATAACAATATAGCATGGATATACAAGTTGAAACTAGCATGCATAAACAATCTAAGCATAACAAATAACATGGAGGTTCAACTAGAAACTAGCATGCATAAACAATCTAAGCATAACAAATAGCATGTTTAAACGATTGAGTGGTTTAATATGTTTGATTGTGTGTTATTGTGAAAGTTGTTAGTTGTTACATGTTGCACCCAAAAATACTTTAAAGCGTAAAAAGGGTTAAGTATGCTCACAGTTTTGCAAAGCTTCCTTTATAATTCCGTGAAGAGTTCGATAGTTTGGAGGATGGAACACCAAGTTATCCCACACGAGGAAACGTAGGTGTGTGAGTAATTGGACAATAACGAAGGATTCAGATTAGAATTTTAAAGTACAAAAAGTATGTATACGTAAAGTAATAATCTAGTCTTAAAACATTCGTTTTTGACACTATGACGACCCTTGTGGGTGAATGTGTTTTCATGGGTTAGATTAACCATTAGATTCGTAACGATGTGTTTTAGGCTTAGATAATGTATAGTTTATTATATATACACTTTATATATTATATAATATGTCTACCATAAGTATCATAGATATCATGTAAATCAAGCATGGAGGTTCAACCTCATTATATAATTGACCAATACACAAATCGTCACAAGGACAATTCGGATGGTCATGAATGAAATAAAGAAAGTACAAGTGATCACTATACCAAGTAGCCAAGTAATCTTCAACCCGGATGAGCCGACATCGACATAGAAAGTTCTAACTAAGTGTCGAAGGCTAGAAGGGGTTGTGTCACTTTTAGGCTAGCAAACTACTTGGGATAGAGATGAGAAAACAACAAGTGAGGTTGTGGACTCAAGGTAGGATAGCCAAGGCTTCCAAATAATCACACTCTTACCAAACACAAATCTTGTTATGAACAAGATCGGATGGTTTCAACATTTGTGGGTTTAAAACCCTTTACAAACAGAAAGTTTGGAGTGAATAATCATCTCCTAATTTGTATGGAATAACACTTGTGGGTTTAAAACCCTTTACAACCATAGAGTTGATTAGGGGCATAGGGACTTAGGTTTTTTTGAAGAAAACACAAGTTTAAAGAAAGTTTATAAAGGTTTCTTCCAAAACATAAAGTTTGTACCTCAAAATGGTGATGTTCCACCTTGGTTTTCCATGGAAAACCTGTGGTAACACTCCTAGAGGTGTTCCAAACCTTGTAGAGGAAGAGAAGTGAAGAAATTGGAAGGGAAGTGAGTATGAACTCACTTTTTGCAACATAAAGATTCTGTCCAGAACTTGTTATTTCAGTAACTTGCGAGTGTTTTGAGAGTGAGAATGAGTTTGGAAAATGAAATTGGTGGTGTGGAGGCTTGGTTTTATAGTGGTGAAGTAGGGTTTGAGTTTTAATGGAGTTTTAAGGTGATTGGTGAGTTTGGGAGGTGGAAAAGATGGCCAATCCATTGCTGGTAAACAACTTTCTGCGGATCAGGGGGCTAGGTGTCGCATGTAGCCCTAAGGGGTTAGGGCTAGGTGTAGCGTCACGCCCTATTTTGGGCAGATTTGCATTTTAGACCCTGAACTTTGGTTTTCCCCCATTTTAAGCCAAAACTTGTTATTTTAAGTTGTTTTTGGCTTGTTCTAAGTATATAACATGTATGTGAGTATAAATTAAGAATCGAGAATGCAT